>CM055193.1:9006358-9533858 GCA_029224185.1 Karalla daura | reverse complement strand
GTATGGATTGAGATTCATTTTCCTGCACTGGGAAATTGTGCAGACCGGAAAATGACTGGAATACTTTATGCAACAAGAAGGGCATAGGGCAGTAGTTTGGTCAATTTGATTGCATTTCATATCCCCAGGTATTCTGCACGGCGCCCTCTGCAACATGTGAATGTACCCGCTGTGAGTCTTATCTCACCTTATCTCTCTATGCATTCCTACAAATGGGAATGAAAAAGCTCAGACAGCTGATCTCCCTCGGCTCAGTCCAGGTCTCTGACTGTATAAAGTAGTTTCCTCCTTGCCACGATCCCTTACAGCTCGGTCATATGTGGGATTTGTTGGGGCGATTGTTTGTTCATGTTATTATAGTATATACAGTAGATTGTGCATTGAGATAATGTTATGAACTGGCTCAAGACTGACGCACTCAGTTACAATGTATGTCAAACATACATAACATTCTTCTGATGGAGCATCTTACACATAAGTGAAAAATATAAGAAATATAAAAAATAAAATGAGAGAAAATCTCATTGCACAAAGCTGTTTTGTTTATTTTTTCCTTCTTTCTTTTTAATACTGTGTTGATTGTCTTGCACTGTAATGTAAGCACTGAAAACTAAACAACTAAAATTTGTTAAAAACATAAAATCCCCCTCTGAATTTCCAGAAGAGTTAGAAAAAAATTGCAGTTGGATGCTCCACTGTGACTCCCACTGATTAACCTTGAGCAGAGTGATCCATGGAGACTCATCAAGGTGCGTCCTTTACTTGATCATCTCATTTGTCCTGGACAAATATGCGATTGTGAAATTTGGCTGCGCTGCATTCACGTCGCACACAGACTGACCGTCCAGCATTTGGAAGACGCCGTGGTTCTCGTCCTCCACCTGAAGGTCAAAGTGGGAGCAGTCGCTCAGCATGACCTGCTCCTTCTCCTCCTCCCCGACCAGCAGGCCGAAGATCCTGAGGGGCAGGTCCAGCACCTGGCCCACCCTGGCCTCCACGGAGCAGGGGGCAAAGTCCATGGCCACAGGCTCAACAACAAACACCTGAGGGGATAAAGGAGAGAGAGAGAGAGAGAGAGAGAGAGAGAGAGAGAGAGAGAAAGAGAGCATTAGACTAAAAGAGCTGGGATAAGAAAACAGGCAGCGAGCTACGTATATGTTTGTAATAAATCTTCATTTTAAGTGTCCCCATCTTCCCCCAGTGCTCTTGGCAGCCACTCAAGTACCTGGAAATTTGGCTTCAGATCTTAAGCAACAAACATGCCAAAACAAAAATGAAAAAGATAAAAAAATATATAGATCATCACAGACTTCATAAATATTCTTTATCAAATCCTGCTGGTGATAGTGCAGGCTCACAGCAAGAGGAACCTGAGTTCAACTCCCGAGGCAGACAAAAACATGCATTTCTAGGCTAATTGGAGACTCTGAATCGCCCCTATAGGAGGATGTGAGTGTGAGGTTGTTCTAGTAAACCATGGGCTGAAACAGTCTAATTGTTGCTTTTTACTTCTGACTGGCCAAAAGAAAATCTCACAAGATCAGAAGAGGATGAGATATGGAGAATCAGCTGTTTGGTTCAGCTCTAGTTCATGTACCAGTGTTGGCTAAATGAAGAAAACATCCGCAGAAGAAGCCAATATCACACACAGCGCTCCAGTAGCTACGACTGACACTTTCCTGTCACGGCCCCGGGATAACATGGGAACTCTGCTGATCGCCGCCTTATGAGACACGGCACGGTTTTATGAAATTATGCCTCCAGTTAGCTGTGTGTAGCAGTAGTGTCGCCGGCTGATTCGATTACGTCCTCACTACAAATAAACCGCTCAGGGGCTCGAGTGGAAGCGAGCCCAGACCATCCTTTCTCTGCGACCTCGTCTTGCTTGTTTTCTCCTGCGTCCTCTTTCCAGCCAGGACTGAATACGCCTCAAGGCTGAATGTATTGTGTATGTGCAGGTATGGCCGATGGATGGATGGATGCATGGATGGATGGCCTACCTGATAATGTACGTCAGCAGCATATCATTTTCATGGAAAATGAATAAAACATAGATCTCAAATGTAATATATGTGGTTCACGACATGAATTTTTGAGAAGGGGGGGGGGGGGGGGGGTGCGTCTCACCTTCATCTGGCCAAAGTGCTGCGGGTTGCGTAGATCATGGGCGTAAATCACGCTGAGGCCGATGTCGCTGACTGTTGTCATCAGCCCCTTGACGGTTACCGTGGCGACGGCCGTGTTGGAGGACGACCAGCTGAAGTTGCCGCTGCCCCCCGACGCCTGTCACGAGCACCACAACGACACGTCTCAGAGCGGCAGGGACGAGAGCGGCGAGCAGCCGCCTCGTGTGACAGGGGGGCACATCGGCTGCACGTGTTTGCACGTGTGTGTGAACAAACAACAAATATGCACGTGCATAACTTTTAACCCGTTTGCATTCTCTCACAGGATGGGGTGAGGGGTAAAGAGTTTTCCAGGATCACCTAAGAATTTCCAGGACTTTTTTTTTTCATTTTCCATATGTTTTCCATGACTGGAAATATGGTCGATAATAATCCAAGTTTTCCAGGTTTTCCAGGACACGTGGGAACCCTGAATAGGACCCATTACCTTTATGGTGTACTGGTACGCTCCGACTTTGGGCTGCCAGGGAAATGTGAGAATGCTGGGACTGAGGACTATGGGGTTGTAGATCTCTACGTCCTGCTCGTTGTGGACCGGGTTGGCGAGCGCGTGGACCCTTCCCGCCTGAAACAAGACAGAGGCATGGGGAAGCGATTAGGCTCGCTCTACTGACGTGGAGGGAAGAGGGAGCAGCGGGTTAGCACAATGACGGCGCCCCGGCTAAACCCGTGAGGCTAACAGCTGCAGCTGACGCTCACCTCATCCACAACAGAGAGCAGGGTGGCGTCGATGAGGGTCAGGCCGTCTCTGAGCGCTCTGACGCGATGATATGATCCATTCAGAGACGAGTCCTGGACTTCAAAGAACTCCGCAGGGAATCCAGTTTGAATACGGACGTTCTGAGAAATGAAAATAAAACCCATATCCGGATTTTAATGGTAGCACTCTTTTTTTTTCCCCACACATCACCCCAGATAGAAGCCCAGTTTCTCACTATTGCAGAGACGGAGGTTAATGTTGTGTGTCAGGATTTTGATTTGTTCATACTTTAATGGTGACCGTTTTCTCATCACTGGTTTGAAATATTGGCTAATAAAATGTGCGCTAAATCTTTCTCCCCTAATGTCTTTCAGATGTGTTTCAGGCTGTGTCTGATTAAAGGCGGCCAAATCTTTTTTTCCTCTCAGCTTTCTATTATACATCAACTGGGAAAATACTATTCCAATTACTGGAATGCAAACCTGTTATCACCTCTATTAAAACCATGCAAGTAAAACAAAAGGAAATTAACAAAATATCAGCGAGAAACACAGTTTGCATAGATAGAACAGAGGCTTTCTCAATACCAATGCTGTCATGCATAATATATGATTTTGTCTGAAAGTCACTGGGCGACTCCAGAATTTATTTTGGAATACTTATCTGGCTTTATATAACATTCATATTGCTATAAAAATAAATAATTCTACAGGCAGTGATTTTACTGAAGCATACTTACGTCAGAGAGATAAATTTTGTTGCCAGATTTATCGAATACCTCGATGAGGATATTATACACTCTGCCCGATTCCAGCACCCAGCTCTCTCCTGGCTGAATTTTAAAAGCTGAACGGGGCAGAAAGGAAGCAGAGGTCAGGTACATCTTTGAAGCCATTATGCCATGAAACTCTTCCCATCGTGTCGCCTTTGCCGGGCCAAAAGCATACCTAGATAACCTGGTTCCACCACAAACAAGGTGCTGTTGGGGAGCCGAGACACTCCTTGCATTCGCAGGCCTGGGTGGACAGCGCTAAGGAGGATTAATCCACAGACACTCACTGATGATGACCACACGTCCATTTAGTCGCCAAATGTCCGGAACAACGCAGAGCTGACTGCATGGTGTCAGCTCGGGAGGTCGAGGGGCAGCACATGAAGTGATGTCAGTGGGAGTGCGAGCGACAGCGTGTCAGAAGGATACTCTTGTGATCCAGCACCACGTTGATGTGTCCCAGCTGCACCGCCGTAACCGTGGACCTGCTCGGGTCCAGATCGGCCACGGCCACGTCTGGGCTTCCATTGGGGCCCGGCGCGCTGTTCTGGAGGTGCAGCTCGTACTGGTCACAGGGCATGGAGAGCTCTGGACTCACGGAGAAAACAAAACAAAACAAAAAAAAACAAATCGCTTGTGAGTTGACGAGTTGCGAGCTCGACATTTTATTACAGTGGCATCAGATCGAACGTCGCTGAATGTCGCCTGAGTCAGACCTGTGATGGAGCCCTGTCTGATCTTTAGCACCCGGTAGCGGATGGAAGTCCCCGCCAGGAGGTAGACGTCGTGAGCGGGACTCAGTATGATGTTCTCTAAGATCAGCAGCCTCACCTCGGCTGCACCCACATCCTGTGGCACAGACACCATGGTTACAGAGCAACAAAGCCGCAGCGGCCTCCCGCCCTATCGAACTGGAATCGCTCAATGGTTGCGACTTTCAAAAGAAAAAAAAAAAAAAAAAGGAAACGCGATAGCAGAGGCAGAGAGACAACTTAATCACCGCCACGGGCTTGACATGATTTGCAAAGCAGAAGGAAGTTGAGACTTTACAGGAAACCGGTACTATTTTGATAGGTTTGTGATATGGGGGTGATATAGTGCAAAAGAGAGAGAATCCATTTAACCAGATAAAAAAAAAAAAAAACCTTGAAGCCGTTTCTGACTGGAACAATAAGGTAGTATACATCAACACGGTGCTGGTGTCAACGGCCTACCTTGTACAATGGCTCTTGAATTTTGGCCTTCAACTTGGCATGTCCTGTTTTCAGCCCGGACACCAAAATAATATCGCCTTGCTTCCCAACGCGCTCCATTTCAGATATGTAGCCAGGGGGTGTGTATGTGGACTCGGAGAATTTAAGTACCCTGAGAGAAAGACGAGACAGTTCAGAAAATATAGCTGAGACTGAACCCAGCAAGGTCCTACTCACTGGACCTTGAGAGCAATTCATTTTCAAGTAGTTACCAGCGATGGTATGATTAATTAGACTTAAAAAGAACACATAAGAGGCTTGAGCTTTGACATAACACGTGGATACCTACCGTAATGAATTGTAAGAGTCCGAGAAACCGTTCACATCTACATCTTTCACTAAGGTCCAGTCAAACACCAGACCTGACAGGGTGCTGAAGGTGTTTCCTGCAACAGAACAATGGATCCAAGTGAGTGTTTATTCCTATACATGTTCATGTCTCAAACGTCAGAACTGAGCAGAAAGAAAACTTTTCAGACCTTTCAGCTTGCGTTATAAGGCTGAGGTCACTGTAATTGCACACAAAACGGACGCTGAGCCCAATTTCTGAGAGGCGGAAGAATTAAAGAAAACGAAAACAAAAGAGGTCTTTCATTACAGGACACTCGCCGTCCCGTCTGCCATTTTAAAACAGGAGAAAACGAACAAAAAAAACAGGCCCTAGAGTCATCATCGGGAAGAGTCAGGCCGAGGCTACAGCTCATTAAACTAAGCGTGCCTGCCCTGAATGGAACCAGTGGAACAGCCACCTCACAGTAGCAGCCTGAGGGAGGGAAAGGAGCCCCCGTCTAGAGCCAGCTCGGTCATCATTACGCCGAGAAGTCTGGGAGAACAAATAAACAAAAGGCGCAGTCTCGCAGTCAGACGAGAGGAACTTTACAAGCGCTGATGTAAATGCTGTGCAGCCTCTCGGGGTGGATCCTGTAATTAATTACATCAGAGGCCATGTTAAGGACTTTCTTTGTCCTGCGAGAAGTGTTTTTTTTTTTTTTTGTTTTAAGGTGTCACCTTCAGAGTCCAGTGCATGAATCTTGAGCGCCAGCGGCGAGTCCTCCAGGTGCAGCTCCCTGGTGGTCGACACGATCTGGATCTCGTTAATGATGTCGACGATGGCGTCGCAACGCAGAACCTGGCCGGTGACTGGCGAACGGAGAGAGAGAGAGAGAGAGGGCGAAACGTTACGAATGCTACACCTCCATGGTGTGGGGAGGTGAAAAGAAAGAGGAGGAATACATGGCTTCAGAAGAGCAGTGCTTTAAAAGAGGCAGCGCAGTAATTCCAGTTTTGACATATACTTCATCATAGAAGGGGAAAAGGAAGTGGAGATTGAGAGCTCCAAAGCAGCACCTGCTCCGGGCGCAGAACTCCTCGGTTATCTACCGAGTCATGTTGTGGTTTTTCTGGCTTTGCCAATCAGGCTGCTGCCTGAGCGATAGGCCACCTCAGGTTTTTTTTTTTTTTAATATTACAGCTGGCGGCAATTCAGGCCACGCTCAGAGACTGTGCTCTCACTCGGAGAAAATGTTAAAAAAAGCTATTTAGACGCGTGCGTCCGGCCAACGTGTCTGCTTTTTCGTGATTACAAGAGCAAATTCTCGCAAGCTCCGGTCACCCGTAACTGGCCACCCATGCCACAGGCAACGGATGACATACACCATTTCATAACAGCAAAAGCAAGAAAAAAAAAAAGGAATTAAATTCTATTCTTGAAAACATTGTGCAACCAGATGACATAACTGGACCGGCTGCTTTTGACGGGAACAAAGCTCATCTTTTACATTCTAAACATTTCTGTGGCACCAGCATTATGAGGAGTCAAGACGTTGCCTCACATTTCCGGCTTAAATCCCTTTCAGAGTGCTTCGCAGCACACATTTTTAACTTTGCAGATGTTGTATAAGAGACGGACATTAATACAATGATGTGTAATGAACACGGAGTCTGCATGTCCTCACTGTTTTCCTTTGAGTCTAAAAACATGCATGTTTAGGCCAATCAGAGAATCCAAACTACCTCTTTGTGAGTGGGTGGAGAGTGAATGGTGTGTGTGTGTGCGCGTGTGTGTGTGTGTGTGTGTGTACTGTGATGGATTGGAAACCTGTCCGGGGCCTTCTTCTTATTTGTGCTGGGATAGGCTCCAGCAGAGCCCTGCGGCACCGTTAAAGTACAAAGCGAGTAAGATAATGGATGGATATCTGATACAGTGGAGGGGCGGTGAGTAAGCTATCCAAACAGAAGATCTCACTGAACTTCCCAAAGGCAACGCGTCTCCTCATTCTTCTGAGAACATGGAACAGTTTGGCACGGGTTTAGCACGCGTGGTATTTACCGACATCCTCTGCCAGAATGATGCTGGTCAGCCTGGAGGGCTGGGTAGACAGAGCCTGGAGAACAGCTTTACGAGAGCAGCCTCGGCTGCCGTCTTCATCCACAGCTTGGATGCTCGCTACTTCTGGTCTAGTGGACGACCTGGGAAGATGAGAGAGGAAGAAAAAAAAAAAACAGGTCATTTATTTACAGCAGTGTTCATAAATTTACAAAAACATCCCTTTGCACCGTTTATGAAAGGCCGGCTATTTTCGGTCACTCTGTCTGATCATGCAGACGACATTATTTATTTTGGTCATCACTGTGTGTGTATAAATAGTCAACAAGCTCCTGGGTTTCTTGAGAGAGAGCCTGACACATCATCCACGGCTTCACTAACATCGCTGGATACGGAGCAAAATGAGACTGGTGTGTCGAGAAATTAAGATAATCCAGTTCTAATCCTGGCACGGAGGTGGAAAACCAAGACGCTTGTGTTGACATTAAAAAGACAAGAAGTCAAGCTAAGACAGCAGGTGTTGACAAGCATCGAGATATGACATGAAATAAAACTGTTATCGCGGGAATGAGATTATATCTCTCGTCACACAAGAGATATATGATAAAGTGGGACGTCAGCATTGCATGTTCGCTTTTGAAGGGTCAACCGCAAGACATTACCTCTGCTCTCTGTATACATGTTAATACAGTACATACAATGTAGTGCCAAAAGCCTAAAAACCTTGTAATCCTTCATTTTATTGAGGCACTTCAGACAACGTGCTCTTCATAGTCACCAGCACGCTTGTGGATACATTACAAAGCAGGTGAGATGATAGATGGATGTCTAATTTTCACACACAGGTTTCTCTGGACAGAGATCTATCTGTCATCAGATCTAGATCTAAGCACTAACCATCTAAACACAAGATATAATAATATAAACTGAACTTTATGGTATCAACCACAGGCAAACACAGACATATGTATGACTTCACAATAGACTGTGATGGAGATGGAGACCATCTGTCTCCTGTGGAACTCAGATCATAGAATAAAAAAAAAGTTTTAATACATTTTGTCTTATAGCTGAGCGTACTGTAGTATCTACAACCATGTGGTCCCCATGCCTCATGAGTCATGAGTCTACTCACCATCTATAGCAGCCTTCAGTAGTCTCCAACGTGAAGTTGATCTTTGTACTTCTAGCAAGTGGCAGTAACACTTTGGGTATATTGAGTTTCGAGCTGCCATCGACTCGAATCAACGGTATTATTAATAGTAACACTGATAATCTTAAAGGAATCATTTCCGCTTCATTAGATTTGTTGGCACTTGGAAGACACTGAATGAATGAATGGATGGGCAGATAAGCTTCTCACGTGCACTCGCTAAACTAGCTCCGTCCCGTTGAATCTGACTTCTAGCTGTTGTTTCGGAGTTGGGGGAGCTAACATTGCTCTCAAATCAAAACCTTCCTGCTCAGTTTTAGTTTCTGTCAGTTGTTAACGGACGAGCTGCAGCCACATGAGAGCACTTACTACGACCTGTACTCCTCTAAAGCAGCTCCCGAGCTCTGTTTATCCTCCAATGACCCTCGAAACACACACCGAATGTTAGAGCGACATACAAGGTTTCACATTCAGTACATACAGTTAGCAAGGATAGCTCAATTTAAGCGCATTCCGTGAAAACTACCCGCCATTAGCTATAATTGGACTTCCAGTGTGAGTGCGGGTAGTGAGCAACGTCATGACGTAGGGTGGGACAACACGCGTGTGACGTCATTTCTTAAAGTCATAGTTTGTTTTTTTCTGGGGTTTAGCTGAGCTGAACTCGAGATGCAGCAACCAAAAAGGCTGCGTGACCCCAGGAAACTCCTCCTGCAGAGCAGACACCTTCCTACAGTGCTCTGCACATGTTCAGGATAGATAGATAGATAGATAGATAGATAGATAGATAGATAGATAGATAGATAGATAGATAGATAGATAGATAGATAGATAGATAGATAGATAGATAGATAGATAGATAGATAGATAGATAGATAGATAGATAGATAGATAGATAGATAGATAGACAGATAGACAGATAGATAGACAAAGAATGTATTCCTTCTTTGGATATCAGATTTCAGGGAACTGTACAAACTTTGAAGAAAAAAAAAAAAACATTGAATTTTCCAAAGAGAAAATTCAAGGGACCAGTAAAGTTTCTATCTATCTATCTATTTACAGATAGGCGGACAGGCGGATGGATGGATGAACAGACTGATAGAAAGAAACTTTATAGATGCCTAAGCAAGGTTCCAAAAGAGGTAGCAAACAGAGTAACTAACACGGGATAGCAAATTTAGAATCAGAAAGTTTATTATTTATTCAGTTAGGGTTTTGCACAGTTTAGGTACTGCATTAATTATAACTATGTCATAACAGGTGGACTCAATCCACTGAGTCCTGAGGTCAGGAGTCAAGGGAATTCTGCAGTTATTCCAATTACACTGCTCTTATTTGTGCAGGAATACCTTATGTACATGGCTTGTATGTTTTTGTTACTGTAATATTTTCATTACTTAGCTGCTTGCATTGTAAGGGGCCAAAATTGACAGGTTTAGATAGAGGTAAATTTATGGTTTAGAGATGAAGTGAGACAGACAAGGCTGAAATGGTTTGAACTTTTACTGAGGAGTGATAGGAGACAAACTGGACAGAGGATGTTCAGGTGGAGCAGGCAAGGAAAAAGAAAAGAGGAAGACCACTGAGAAGAATGGAAAAAGACGTGTCGTCAATATTTCAAGACTGACAGTGTTTTGTTGTCGAGTGAGAGTTCATTTTTTCTTCACCCATCTTATGTACTGTTTATAGTAGTGGACAGAGTTGCAATATCATCATAATGTATACTTACAATTACTAAAGACATAACATACTATGACATAACTACAACATAATATTGCAGACACACTGTTTGGCTGTGACAACTGGGAACTTGATTAAATTGTATCATATCTGAATAAACTTACATCCAGAAAAGTCTTATTACATCCTTAAATGTTTTGTAATGAAACATCCAGTACGTACCCTCTCTGAGGTTGACTTCACCTTCAGCCCTGGCTTAAGAACATGCAGTGCATGACTTTTCACCCCTAGGTGTCACTGAGAGCTACCTGTATATTATGTTCACCTAAGTTTGGACAGCAGGGAGCAGAGAGCAAGTTCTTTACATGATAGGTTGGAAAAAGTGCCACCAATGCCCTCCAACTAAAGCCATATTTAAGGAAATAAAGTAGTTGAAAGACTACTGAAAATGAGTTAATGGCAACATGTGAAAGTGTAATGCCGTGTAAAATCAAGAGCAAAAACCCGAAGTACATTAAAATCCAATTTTCCCTTCATTTTTTGTGACTGTGAGATCATTTTCTGGCTTCTAAGATTTGGCCCTGAGATAAAACATGAATTGTTAACAGAATGCTAATTATACAGTCCCCATTCAACTGGCTGCATCATTTCTGATCCATCCTCACATCCCCTTTGAAGTTATTACAGCAATTCTCCTTCTAGATTTCTGGACAGAGAAAGATGCACAGCTTGATCAGCAGACACACACACTTTGGTACTGAAGTGTTTTACATAATGTTCCTTTGTGCCAAAGGTGACATACTGTTTGAGTCAGAGTGCATTTAGCAATGAAACACCACTATGGACTGCCAACAGGTTGGCTTTTATGACAACCACATAGCTGCAACTCCACGTCTGTAGTGTATACTCACATTAAGAAGGTAACATGGGCTGAAATGATGGCTGGCCCAACTTTGTTTGACAGGAATGAGATCATCTTAGCCCTCTCTTCAACTGAGAGAGCAACCTGAAAAGACATTGCAACTTGTATTTTGACAAAGCCAGTCTGTGTGGGCCTCTGTCCTAACTTCAGTTTCATCCTTGTGCCTTATTCAACAAGCAATGACTGTACACTTGATGCTCAAAGTGAGTGATGTAATGTCTAACAACGAAAACAATACCTGAATGCCGCACTTGGTGTCTGTAGCACTTCACATGAAGGCTCCTGTCTAGACAGCACAAAGTGCTGCACCGGGCTGAACCTTGTCAAAGGGAAAAGCGCTTGTAATGTAGAGTTGTTTCTGGGACGTGGAGAGATTGTTACGTGATTTCCTCAGTTCAACTCTGGCAGAATTAGAGCTTGGCAACCAATAACTGTGTTCTATGAAAAATGGGGCAGTTTGTTCTCTCATGTTTTTTCTTTAAATACTTACATTTTGTCCATATGTTGTTGGTGTGAACAATCAGAAAATTTAAACATTACTGATTACAGTGTGTTTAGCCTGTCTACATTGAATCTATTTGTAGATTAATGTTTCTTAACCCTTTCAGATTCCAAAGAACTGTATACATATAGCCACCCACTTTGATATGCTGCAGCATTATATGCTGAAATCGTCAACTCCGTTGTTTGGAGGAAATCATGACGACCATTTGTCGCACGTAAAATATTTTCCTATGTCGCAAATGGCTGCAGCTGTTTTGCAATTCTGTCTAGTGTCTCCTCATCTGGCATGCATCAGCAGTCACATCCTTCCTGGTGTGAAGACGGGAAATTTTCTTGGCCACCATGCTTGGCTTGGTCCAAACAAGCGGGTGCAGAAAGCCATAGCACTTACTTAAACGCTTACTCAATGGCAGTGCTCTCGAGTGGTGGCTCAGCTTTCACCAGAAACGTAATAGGCTTTGGTGGGGTCACTGCTTCAAATAGTTTGAGAAGTACACAGCTTTAAAGTCCCTTAGGTGTGAGGCACAGTTAAAACTGCTGTAGGTAGGCATAATAAAAGGTGTTACGATCCAGCGAAATCAGTCTTTGCCTCAGGGAGCTATCCTGTGTGTTCCAAGTAATGTAAGAAAAGAGGAGAGGGAGGTGGGACCGGCTCGAATGTGTGACAGTACTACTGATGTCCGAAGGGTCTAAACTCTGCAGCTCTCTCTGTAATCTGGTGAACTTCCGCTTTTTATTGATTTTAATGAAAAGAAAAATGAATTTCCCTAAATATCAAAGGTTACCCTAGGAAGCACCTTTTCACTTTCAGATTAGCTTAGTCTACATTAAGTAAAATTGGGCAGGCCCACAGAGCCCCGCTGTAAGTATTAAATCCCTTCACAGAATCTAAAGTACATGCTTTAAATCCCTATTTCCATAGTAGAGGCATTAGGAGGATAGAACTGAGTGGGTTTGTATTTGCAGCTCTATGCCTCCATGATCGTAGACAATGGAGGTGTAATCTCCCCAAGTTGCTTCCATGTGCCCAACCAGTCTTTACACTCACTCTTTAAACAAACTTTTCTCACTAGAATTCAAATCAGGTAGACTCATATTAAGGTTATACCTGGGACTGAGACAGCACATTACGATGTCCAAAATATTCAGAGCGGGACTGATAAAGAAGTACACATTTTGCTATTTTTACGCCCCAAAAGCTCCCTGCGCTGTGAGGCCACGACCCCGCAGCAGACACGCCATTTAACTGGAGCCTGGAAAGTCTTTACAAGACGCAGGTGAGCCGTCACTTTCACCACATTACATCTGGGCCCTAATTTCCCATTCTGTAACCTCCTGCAGAGCCACAGCGCCATGCCTTTGCTGCCTCACTTTAAAGACTTCCGCTCTTTATCTTGAAGGCCCGCAGCGCTGTGTTGATAGGAAACATATTTCACCACATACATCTAAAACATCTATTGGTTGTTAGCCACATGCTGTTGCCAAAACACTATTATTAGATTAATAAAAATAATAATTTGGCTCTAAACGTGTGCTTGTTGCTGCAATGGTTGCGTAGCTCTTACATAACAGTGTAATGGGATAATGTGTGAGGATGATTCCACATTGGAGGCCTTGTGAAATGACTCATGAAATGAACAGATAGTGGACGGAGGGTTACAATATATCAATTAAGACCACCCCACACCCCTCAACTGTGACCTAACAAAGGTTACAACAAACACTACGAGGCTCCGTCCACCTGTTTAAACAAAAGCAGAAGATCGGGACAATTCATCACACAATGGACAGATAACATTAACTCCCACTGCATTACGGGGCCCCAAGTAGACAATGATGTCACTGTCATTGGCATCAGTCGTAATGAAAGCCCTGAAGAGTATTAAGGTTAAGCTTCTAAAAAAACAAAAGAAAACCCAAGTAGGGATGACTTCACTCTGCTCAGAGAACAAATAAACACAGTGTATCAAACTTTAAGCTTTAATTCAATATTCCGAGTGTGAAATAGAGAAAGTGCCCATTAGGTACATGATTACGAGCCCAGGCTGCCGTCAGTGGACTTGGGCAATTAGCAGTGGCATAAGTCACCATTCAAACATGCATGAATGAGAAATTACAACAGTGTGGGGTGCAATTACCTCTCCCAAATCAGTGCGTGTCAGATGACATTATCTCGCAGGCTGAGAGCCATTACTGAATGAGTGTTTCTCGCCCCAGAAGAGTGCAGAGAGGTCAACTACTGTGAGCAGAGCAGACCATTTGGTCCCTGCCTGTGATATGAGGACATCTCTCCGGAGACAGACAGAGAGGCCTCACAAGCTCTAAAAACCTGCAAGGCGTGAAGCATGCGGAGGTTCACATCTGCTCCTCCGCTGATTTTTATAGGAGAGATCATTTATTTTTACGCGGCAACCGATGATAGCGAAGAATCCAAACCAAAAAGCAGCATGCACAGTTGCTGAAATGACACGGGGGATGATTTAGTTCTGACAGTGATAAAATGGCAGAGCGGCACAACAGATATTTAGCTGCAGGTGGCCGTGGGTAATGCGTGTTATGTAATCCTTGTCATTTGCACAACATCTGTGAAAGGAAGGCTCACGTAAAACTTGATTAAGACTCGCCCGTGTGAAGGTCAGCAGCTTTTAAGGTGTTGCTTGGTTGTGTTTTTTTAGTTTCCATAACAGAGCTGCTCAGACAAGTGACAACAGCCTCCCTGGAGTTTATCCACAGGATCCACATTGTTAATAACTCTGACACTGGGTGAATTCAGAGCATGCATTTGGTGGACATGTGTCTTCCATGTATCTCCTGTAAGGATATAAAACAACTTCTCTACCACGCAAAAGGGAGACTGGGATCAACAATGAGGGAGTTGCTGCGTCCAACACGGATCTGCGGTTCTTTTGTAGTCGCAGATATACAAAATTGATACATTTTGGCATGGACTGTGAATTAGATGAGAGATAAACAATCGATTCAATCACGAAAACACAAAACTCAAGAGCGTCTGGGGGGTCTTCGTAGTGCGTGTGACTGGTGCAGCTGCTTTTGATTGTAATGAACAGAGAAACCCAATAATGGGACCAGTGACTCCTTTCTGTCATTGATTAGTCAAGGGAGACCCCTGAAACAAAGTGGCCAATGGCCCCTGTGCCCCCGGTCCCTGTCTGATTGCTCTATTCAACCAGCTTTTTGTCCATGTTTATCCTCAACAGAGACTAGAGGTCACCGCAGATCAAACGGGAGAGATGCTGAAAAGACAGAATTTACTGTCGCGTGCATGGATCAGGCACCACGCAGTATATCAAACCTCATCTACAGCTGTAATACAGTCAAGGCTCAGTTGATAAAGATCGCACACATCATGTGATGTCTAATGATGCCTGTGTGAGCCTGATTTATCTCCCTGGCTGGTCGGGAGCCATGGGTAGACAGCGTATCAGGGACTAATGTGGCAGTTTATTGTTGTTGATGGGGTGGGGGGGCAGCACGGTGGTCCAGAGGTCGGTGGTTCGATCCCAGCCCCCTGCAGCTGAGAATGTGACTGGTTAGAAAATGTTGCTGAGTAGAGGGGGCCTTGCAGCCTACAAGTCACAGTATCCATCCATCCATTATCTAACCCTCAATCTAAGTCATTATAAATCAAATTGGTCTTCATTTATACTATAGAGCACTCTTCATACATAAATGCACCAAGTAACCTTTAGCAATTGTGTGTGTGTTTGTTTTTAAGTGTTTTTAGTTCACTTTGTCACATACACTTACTATTTATTACTATGCCTATTAGAATTGTTTGTTTTTATGTCTGTTTTAATGTGCCTTGAACTGTCAGAAGCTGATGAGAAACAATTTTCATTTCGACTTTGTATTTTTTTTTTGCAAATACCACGTGATAAAACAATGAGGAGTCTTATCTCATGTTTTTATCTTTTTATGCAGTGGTGCCATGGGGGTCTGCTGGTACTTATATCAATGTCCATCACAGGGTGTCAAAATATCCTTTAGCAAGGTACTGAACCCCAATGATGCTGTGCATCACTGTACAAAACGTGTGTGAATGGTTAGAAATCCTGGACCAGTTAGGATGAATGGGTGTAAATCTATGAATATGTGCTTTGAGTGGTGATGAGGCCTGGAAAAGTACTCCAGGAAAACCAGTCGATTTACCATGCACCTATCAAAGACTGTACTGGAGCAGCACAGGACAAATGACTAACTCCAAAATTGATGACTTTGTTCTCTTAAGTAATCAATGCTGGAATGTCTGCTATCTTTCTTTTTTTTTGCAGGCGGTGACAGCGCATGTTTTCCACTGAAGTCATTTCTCGCATGATTGTGATGCAGAATGGGGAACAGAAACAATTTAGAAAGAGTTGGAAACAATTCTATGAAAGTCTGTCCCGCCCTCCAGCAGAGAGAGAGGGAGAGAGAGAGAGAGGGAGAGAGAGAGAGAGAGACTCCCAAAGTAGGAGTCGGGACATTAACTTTACGCGCAAGTTTCCTCTGGGAGCTGCATGATCAGAGACGCAAGGTAGGTGATGAGATTTCTGCAGAAAATACACGCTCTCTGTCACTCGCGAGCCAATATTTAGATATCGATCAGCTTCGTGTTGTGTTTTCCCTTCATATTCTGAGATGAGATCGCAGCCTTTAACTCAGCTGCTGTGGCAACGCAAAAAAAGAAAGAAAAGAAAACCCGACTGATTTAATGAAAACTTGTATTATTATGCCTTATTTATCACGCACCCACGCGGCTGTGAAGTTCGGAACTAAAAGAGAGTTGGTTTTGATCAGCAACCCACGCTGCCGAGCGTCCTCACTCTGACAGCCTTTCATGTAAGTGGTTCAGAAATGATTTCAGTGTGAGGGATCAATAGATGCGGGAATTGCCAGTCTGACGGGATAAAGGTCATTTCCTGGGCTACTGGGATGGCAAAACACACAGTCCCCTGCTTTGCAGTGCTGTTGCAAGTCGTTCCCTTAACTGATAAGGCAGCAAAACAAGCCATCAGACTACTTTTCATTCACAGAAAATAAATGTCCAACCAGATTAGTGTCACACCAATGTCCTTATCACCAAGTAGCCCCCCCCCCCCCCCCCCCCCCCTCCCCTACTGTGACAAACTCTGCTTTTCACTTTCTACAACTGTTGGGATCAAAGACGCAGACTTTGTGTGGAGGTGCCTTTTTTTGGTGGCTGACTTCAACACACCATAGCAGTGGGCAGCATGCCTGTGAAGCACTGTGAGATCTGTTAAAATGATTTTGAACCCACAGCACACAAAGACATCATTGATTCTCTAAATAGGGCTGCAGTGCACTTGGTGTAGTTCTGTGGCTTTGTCGGTTTTGTGAAAGAACACGGAGCTGCAGATGTTGTGCTTGGTTTTTGATGACACCTGGATGGCTTTAAAGGCCTCTAGATTAATGGAAATAGATGCACAACATGTTCTGCTCAGCACAGGCTGAAAGAGGGGACAATGGGATAGGACAGGCAGAGGCAGTCAGGCCCGAGTACAGGTCCTCACATGTCTTTTTGTTTTGTAATATGGAGATTTATGGTCACACTTAAGTAGACATGTATTTTACTTTTGAGAACACAACTACAACTGATGAAAAAGTTGTCTGCGAACACGCTCTACCCTTTGCTTTCTGTAGTTGCTCTCCTTTCAGTGGGAATCTATTCCAAGGACATGCAGTTTGGGGAAAAAAAGTGATAACAAACTGGGATGTGACAGCACAGCACATAAATTGGTTAGAAACATTCCAGCAGGAAATGTCTGTAGAGGACATGCAGAACAATTTTCAGCTAATCCCTTATTTTGAAACCAGGCATTTTTAGTATGAAATGTCACATAAGTCTCCCTGCGACTGGCACAAAGGCAAGCAGTGAGGAAAAACAGGAAAAGTGAAATAGAAAACACCTGGTTTTCAGCATGCTCTGTGATTTGAAGTCACATCACTTGCTCACAGGATCAAGCCTGTTGCATTTCTGTCTCTGTGGAGTGTGGTGCATGTGGACTAGCTCAAGACATATTACCAAAACCATTTTTTTAAAAAATTTTTACTCATCAGTATTGGTTGTGTGTTATCTCTGCACAAGTACATTTTGTTAAAGCAGCTCATGCCCCGCCAGCTTTTCGAGGAGAAGTGAATAATGGGCTCAAATCACTGTGCAATACTTGTTCAACATCCCCACCACAGTCCAGGGAAGTGTGGCAAACTGTAACGTTGTCATAGAAGGGAGGAATTGTTATTTCAGCATTGTTTTTTCAGCAGCTGACAATTTTTGTTGGGCCTTTACTGTATATTTTTCCCTCGGTCGACCTTTAGCCAAATGTTCAAGTGCAATCACATAGAAACCGCAGCTTTCATCCCCTGTGGTGTCAAAAGAGTGGGCATGGAAAAATGTACACATGGCACACTGTCAAATTAAAACAGGCAGATTATTAAGTGAAAACACATGTTTTTTTTAATAATAATAACTGTGAAACAAACCAAAAATAACAGGACACTGATTGTTATCCAGCTGAACGCCAGACGACTCCTGCACCGTGAATATGTCATTAACCACTGTTTACTTTCACAGGCTAAAAGACACAAATTCTTTCTCATCTGGAGTGAGATCTAGCCTGAAGAGACGCTTTCTTTGGAGAACGGGCTTGCAATATCTCTCTTTCTGAATTCAAAATGGGCATTCAATGGACCGCAGCGTTTCTCTGCTGGACGGTTCTGTGCATGGACACCTGTCTGAGCCAGAGGGACTGCACAGGAGTGGACTGCCCCGATCCTCAAAACTGCATCGAGTCGCGTTTGGAGCAGGGCGCCTGCTGTCCCACCTGTAAACAACGAGGCTGCACCTGTGAGGGCTACCAGTACTACGACTGCATCCAAGCAGGCTTCCAGAAAGGGAAAGTCCCGGAGGGGGAATCATACTTAGTGGATTTCGGAAGCACCGAATGCTCCTGTCCCCGGGGAGGAGGGAAAATCAGCTGTCGTTTCATTCCCTGCCCTGAAATTCCCCCCAACTGCATTGATATTTCACAACCTGCAGACGGATGCGCTCAGTGTAGGCGAATCGGCTGCAAACACGGTAACAACAAGTACGAGGCGGGACACTCCTTTCACATGGACCGCTGCCAGGTTTGCCACTGTCCCAACGAAGGGGGAAGGTTAATGTGTTCACCAATCCCCAACTGTGACCTGCGTGATCCTAATAATCCCATGTGGGTCCCGGGCACTAACAACAACTACAACCCTTTAAGAGACGTTAACAGTCGCCATGACAGCAGGCAAACGAGCCGTGCAGAGCCATTTTCCGAGCTGGCACTGGGAAACACTCTCCCACTGTATAAGCCGGACCCACCCAGTTTTGGCACAGAGGATTATGACTACACACTGGCAGGTCCCACGTCTTCCACTATCCAAGATCTGGCCCAGCCGCTGGAATCTGCAACAGTACCACCATCTTACCCGGAGCCGAGCTCAGCGCCCCCAGGCTCCAGCGATGACAGACGACATGAGCTGAAGGAGACTCAGTCAGAGACGGGCAGAGAGGCCGAGGTCTCACCCAGACCCAACCCGGACCCAACCGCTGCAGAGACAGAGAGCGAAACGCCAGCCACGGAGCTGACCACCACACAGGGGGAGGCGACAGAGAAGCACAGGCCGCAGCAGGAAAATGGAGACAGAACCACGAGACGAAATAGCGACAGAAACAGATTGGCACAAGACACTTTGAGAGATGTGACACATGGCACCCGGGCCAACAAGGCATCCAGGCAGTCGGGCCCGCACAAGCCCAGCCAAGGCGGCCACACGAGAGGTCACGGCAGTTCGCGTCACGTCGGCCACAGGGAAGAAGAAAAGGTGTCAGCGGAGAGCAGGCACGGTACAGCAGAGCAGAGCGCCAACCGCACGATCCAGTTCAGCCCCACTAGCAGAGCTCCGGTCAGGCTGAGAGAGGAAGGGGAGCAGCCCGACAGACAGGCCCAGACCCTACACAGCTATCACGCTCAGGGGGAAGAGTCAGACACTGAGGGTGAGTTTGCGCATCTTCACAATGGTTGAGAGTCAACTCTGACCTCTTGTGATCAACAAAGGACTGCAAAAATGACTAAAAAGTGACATAAAATTGGAAATAATGAGTAAACATAGCAGAAAATATTAAAATGTAAGAGATTGAAAGCAGTTATTGTTGATTTAGGTTCTTAAAATTGTATTTTAAATGCTTAAATTAACAATAACAACAAGATTAAAATAGTTTATTAATTGATTAATTGTGGCTACGGTTAGGGTTAGGGGGTTTCGTGGGTTCAAAACCCACATTGGGTGAAAACCTTGAGTGGCAGCTGTGGTCTATGGTTATGGACCTGGCTTTATAACCCAAAGGTAACAGGTTCAGATCCTAACCCTAACCCTATGGCTGTAGTGCCCTCGAGCAAGGCATCTCATCCTAATTGCTCGCCGACGGCTGCAGTGCCCAAAATTTCCCATTCAGAAACTCTACAAGGGATGAATAAACCAAGGGTTATTAATGGGAGGAAAAGTATCTTTTATTATTAATTGTAGATCAAATAGTTGTAGTAACTCCAGATGGAAAGCATCCCAGCATCCCATCCCAAAGACATCAGAGATCTTCTGATTCACTTGCTGCCCATACATCACGATACCTCCCAGTGAGATGATTTATAGGATAGTAATGACAATGCGAGGCTGTTGTGTTTTCAGAGTATAGCTTCCTTTTCCCTCTCACATCCTGTCTCGTGAGGAGGAATTCATAATCACCCCATTCAAGCTGGCGGTGGTCCAGGAAAAACAATAGTCCATGGAAAAGGCTGTTTTCCCCAGATAGCATTTATCTACCTTATTCAGGAGACAAAAGCACTGCACTTGGTATGTGCTCGTTTTCATGCATTCAAGTTGAGAGAATGTTGCTTTTATGTGCTGTGTCTCCAAAGGTTTGCAAATGGTGAGCAAATGCGTTAGCCTGATGTATTTATGTTGTTATGCCTCTAACGTATCTGATAAATCCTGTAAGAGCAGCTGAAATTGCATTTTCTCTCCCCACTTTGCTCCGCCGAGATTCCCGGGGTGGTGCCTCCTGCCCGTATCCTTTTGAGAGATTATCAGCATGTTCTCAAACAGACCGGCCCCACCTCGGGGCACGCGGGCCTATCTACTGCAGGCACTGAGCGAGAAAGTAGATGATGACACGATTAGGAGGAGGTCCAGAAGATGAGTAACGCTGCACCAACTCCAAATTGCGATCTCAGGTTACACAGTGACAATACATTTAAGAAGTCTGCCTCATAGACTCTAATGCCATGCTGTATAATAGTCCAAATACTTTGGCGTTCAATGAATTATGTGATTTTATGCAGGCCCATAAGTATTAATGATTAATAAACTTCCTGCCAAGGTAAAAATTAGATCATAATTTCCCTGTGCTTTATGGCTTTATGGCACAAGGTAGATGACTGTATTGTCTTTTATTCACTTTCCATAAGAACTGCCTGTGAAGTGAGTGAGCTAAATTATGAATAAGTGAAATATATTATCATTGCCGTTTCATCCTTGTAACCACACAAATGTGGAAACTCTTCCTCATCGGAGGTGTCTTGTCCAGCAAAACCACAATCCAGAGGTGTGCAGTTAACCTACTTTACAGCACTATGATGTTTGTTGAGACCTGTCTGGACTTTTCTTTCCTTTCAGCACCTGGCCTCCATAGGTATGTATACTATATGGTGAATGTGTGGAGGGTGTGAGCTCCCGAGGTGCCTCGACCAGCAATGGTTTGGAGAATATTAGAGAGAAATGTACAAGTGCTGTTTGCCTGGAGACATTCTTCAGTCTGGGTAACTGTCCACAAGTTTCCCACAAGTGCATTAGGATAACGTCCAGCTATTCCTTGGTAGATTACAGCTTCATTCATCAGCTTTGAGCTAGACGTCCAAGGATGAAGATTTGTTACTGCTGGGAAAAGCAGCTTGAACAGACTGGTCTTAGCCTTCAGTTTATTGTATTGAATGAGGCTGTGAGTTCAATTTGAAGGTCGACGGACTAAAGAAAGATTTCCATGGTGGTGACATGTTAAAGTGCAGGAAAACATTGCTGATAAGGGTCTTGACTAATGCCTGCTTCTCAATACCATTACCAAAAATATGCCAATGTTATTGGGAGGGGTAAAAAGAGGAAAAGCATGCGAAACAGAAACACAACCATTTCGTTCCCTGAACGTAATTGGGCTGCCTTCGCAATGGAGCACGGCCCAAGATAAATGTTTTTTTCTTTCAGTCAATAATTCCTGCCATTTGCCCCCTTCTCTTTCCAGCCAGACACGGTGTGTGTGCGTGCGTGTGTGTGTGTGTGTGTGCTCAGAAGGGGGATGGGATTGTTTAGGCTCTCTCTGATGCTGGGCTGGACCTGGTATAGGATTTCTTGGGGGTTGTACCTGTGAGCGGCATAATGCCCATGTGATGAATGAGACCACTGTTGTGGCTTGATTGCCAGACGCTACTCACCGCTCCCTCATGAGCCGGTGTGATTACACGTCTCTCATGAGGCCGCTGCTTTCCCCACTCCTCTCAGGCGTCGCCTCATCTGAAGTACACCTCCACACACATTGTGCTGTCAAGCAGCTACCGTTCCTTGCCTCCCCCAAGCCGTATCACTGAACTAAACTGGGAGAACGCCGGGCGAGTCTGAGGCGTGAAAGCCGTCCGAGTGTGGGCTGGAATCAACAGCACTGTCGCAACATGCTGCATCAGGGAGTGGGGCTGAGCAGATGTATAATTTTCCTTTAGGATGAAAAGGACGTTGAATTCCAGAGTGGTCATGTGAGAGTTCATTCCCACTGTACAGGCTGCTGTGAGGATCGGTTTGAAGAAGATAACTCACTCTGACTAATCTGGGGTGCCTTCCAGGGTCATTTCCAGGAATTTGGCATATCTCAGCCTTCCACAATGTGCACTTTCTGGAAAAAAAATAAACGCCCCATCCACATGTCACCCTTGCTTATAAATAAATAAATAAACATCTGCTCCAGATCCGGGAAACCTCTCATAAAAGAGTCCCACTGTATAAGTAGAGGGAGAGAGACTGGTGATATATTGTCACTCAACAACAGATCTGCTCCTTGTACCCCTCTGCACATCTGCTATAAACATACAGACAACGTGCAGCTCTATGTATACAGATGTTTTCAAACTTACAAGACTTTTCTCCCCTTGAAATCAAAAATACAATGAATGTCTCTCATAGAAAATCTGCTCCAGTTCTATTTATGATTTAATGATACAATAACTCCCGATCTGAAAAATAGTTGCACTTGAAAAAGAGCCAATTTTGTCATATGATTGTATGATATTATTTTTGTCCATCACGTCCAAAATCAGGATTTGTACGGATTTCCTCTGACCAGAAATGAGCATATTTCCTGTGTTCTGGTTTGCAAACACACCTTGGAATATATAAAACATAACAGGGAAATGGGAAGCAGGTTCACATTACAACACTTTGGGGAGTATTTGGTTAGAGAGACGTGCAGTGGAATACACTGATCCAATTTAATATGCAAAATGAATCTAATGGCCGAGCTGCTGAGCACAAGCAAAAGCACACGTGTGGGTGTGTCAAGGACATGTGAGGCAAATGTTAACACAAGCTGTATGCATCAATGCGTTGATACGCCATAGGTCCGGGGTTGTATTTTTGCATCTGCGTTGGGGAAAATGTAACCACAAGGAGGTGTAATTGGATTGGATGTTGTGAGAGCATCAAAGACCAAAGGCAGACAGTCTGGACTCGCATCAATTTACCGTAACCCAGTTAGACTACAAGGCCATAGATCCCATGATTGCCTGCTCAGAATGTCAGGGAGATTAGGACATAAGACGAGCCGTCAGTAATTAAAACCTGAATTTTCTGGCATTTTTTTTTTCAGCCCTCTCAGTTATGTCTCAGCCAGCTGTTCCTGGACAGTGATTATGTGTTGCAAAAACACACTGTATCTGGTGGGAGGTGGGAAGAACATTGTGTGTCGCTCCCTCCTAAGCTTCACACAAACAAGCTTTTAAGCTTTCGCCATCAATCATGTGAGATGTTCAGCCGCGCAAGGCTCTATTTGACGGACACACGGCATGTGCTTCCAGTTCCCATTGTTGCTCCTGTCCTCTCCAGCCCACCTGCTTTGTAAATCACCGCTAAGTTCACAAAAGTAAAGACACACGAGCCTTGATTAGTGGCGGCTTTATGACATCTCCAGACAAGTTGAGAGTTGCCCCCCTTTTCTTTTCTTTTTTTTTTTTTTTGCTGTTATCCTACCTCCATATTTTCAGAGGGTGTGATGTCACCAGTTTTGGATTTGGACAAGAACAAAAGCATCTGGTGTCAATGCTTGTCTAGTGGCCAAATGTAATGACAGGGCTGAAAGCGAGAGAGAGAGAGAGGGAGGGAGGGAGGGAGGGAGGGAGAGAGAGCGAGGCTCTTCAGCCACCTTTAAAGTGCATAATTTGGATCTTCATAGAGCAAACACAATAAATCAATTTGGCTAATTATTCCTCAGCTGAATGGAACAAGGGAAGATTAGAAGGTCTGTTAAAGAGACAGGAAGAGACCTGATTGGACTCAAATATAGTTCAGCTTAAATAGTTAATTACTGTTTTCATCTTTACCAGCTATTTTGGTGACACACAGTCTCACTCCAAAGTTATTTCGTCATTAAATCCTCTTGAGCTGGATGTATTCTGCCTCTGTGTGTGTGTGTGTGTGTGTACATCCCACACTCTGTACGGACACATGGAGCGAATTTGGTGCATCGTTCACGGCGGATGACTGATTCCACCTGGAGAAAATGAATAGGAAGCAAAAGAAGGAGGATGAATAATTACGCTCCCTGTCTTTTAATATACATTCACTCATGTTCAAAGGGACTTGTTTAGCTGCACGACTGGCACAGATACTGTAGTTATGTATCAAAGAGTCATTGTGCCTTTCAAGGTTTAGATTTTCTCCTTTCTAAAGCTTTAAATTATGCGCACTGCAGCAGCAGTCGCTCGCTCTAGTTTGAGTAATTGCCTCCGTCTCATTATGTATAGGTAAGTCAAGGAGAGGGCCAACCAAAATAATGTGAAAGTGGAAGTTAAAATGCCAGAATGACCTCGGGGGCACTCGGCGCTAAACGTCATCGATTTTAAATTGAAATACGTTTTTTCTTTGCTCGGTCTTTATTCTAAGTGACCTCTGGCCTTATTCAACAGCACAGTGTTATGAGAGACAAATTCAATCTTTTAGGTAAAATCATTTTCAGCCCTGGCTGCGAGCGATGAGGCTCTGGAGAGGGGTACGATCGGCCTGGCCGTTATTTAGTCGGCCACTTTTCACTAGATTGAAAAACCTCTGCAAATACTTGACGGATTGTTGTGAGATTCGTGCTATGCATCCGACCTAACTCTGCTGAGCGCTCTTGAGACATATCATCTGGATTGTGATGAAATGTGATGCAGACATGAGCGATTCGCAATAACATCTCTAGGATTTAAGCTGAGGCCGTTATCAGTTCAACATGTTCATCTACCAAACAGTCCGCAGACATTCCCATCACCCTCGGCTGCACTCAGCAGCAATTGTTATCACGTCTGAGGTGAAGAACATGATCAATGGTACCTGCTGAACAGCAACATGTTAGCACTCATTGTTCATCAATACAGCCTCACAGAGCCAATAGCGCAACACGGCTGCGCTCCCATTTTAATCCATTTTCCTTTCTGTCCTTGTCCTTGTACACTTTCAGCCTTTAAATACAACAAAAGAATTGCATGTTTTTTCAACCAAGACATCTCTTCTATTATTTTATTCACTTTGTGCCCAGTCCTTCTGCTGGTGTCTATCCCCAGCACACACCATTCACTCATACGCCTTAATGCATGTTTTTTTGTACTGTGGGAGGAACAGTTCTGAGAACTCAAATCCGCAGTTTCACACAGAAAGGCCTCTGACCGGGATTTGAACCGGCAACCTGTTCGCTGACCCAGAGCGTCGCCCCAACGTAAACATGTCCAAGAGAATAGCCTCTGCTAGCTGCCATGCTGTGAATAATCCAATGGATTTTCTCTGAATGGACTTAAAGTGACTCAAAAACACTCAAAGTGTGTTCAGCTTGACACGTACTCTGTCTCATATGGTGTGACGCACGAGTTTCACGAGTTGCATCTTCTACTGTAGTCACAAATCAAAGCAGGAATGCGCTGCCCTGTTATTGAAGGAAGACGTATACTTTTTCCCCCCTGACCCAGTTTAAAACGAGGTGCGTTTGAGTAAGTCCTTCACGTTGCTCCATCTGAGATTAGCCAGAATGAGGCAAAAACGACACTGAGGGTTATTTTAATAGAGTCTAGGATTTCGTGCTTCTCCCTGCCAATAAAAGTGTGACTAGAGTCAAGTAGTCTGAAACGAAGAACACAGATTATACGTGCTATTCTCAGCATTTAGTCCCCAAAAACCAGCTTCCTCTTGAAATATCTTGTAACCAGATTTTTACGACATCACGCTGATGGATTTCTATGATGGTTAAACGTCCACCCGTCTTCCTGCGGGCCAAGTTGCAACCGTCGTTTTTATTCGATTCCCGTGAAAGCTGTGGCCGCTCTGTGTGGGATAAATCTGGAACTCGGTGTTTGTGTTTCATTACAGTGTCTGCCAAGGAGCTGGTGAAGACCTGCTGTGAGACAGGGGAGAAATGGGCTTCAGCTAATGGTCACTGCAAGAACATGGAGCCACCCACAAAGGATAGGCACTCCATCTGCTGGTAAGCCATTATTTAACGCCCATCCTTGTCATCCCGTTCTGCACGCTATAAATCATCCTAAAGAGTCTTTCGTGGAAACGTAGGCTGTTTATCCACTTCCCTCACCCCATCAACAAGCTGCGTCTGAAGATGGATTAGCAAAGTGACGCGATGACAACAAAACGCACGTTTCGTTATAATCGATAACGTTTCAGGTCACGTTCCCGACACACACACACGGCTCCTCTGGGGCAAATTATTAGGATTCCTAGTTTTAATTGCTCCCTCTAATTCAGTTTATAGAAACACATTTCACTCAGCTCTGCAGCCATTTCCAGGGAGAAAACAGCCTGCCCACTTGCTGTTGCTGCCTGGCCACAGTTGCAGTCCAAACATTTCCCCGCTTCTTTCTCCCGGGTGCTTTTCTCTGCCAGGACTGCCCAACAACAGTGCTGCCTCGGTTCCCTGGGAGAAGGTCGGTGTTTGGCCGGAATGAACGCAGCCAAGGCGGGAGGCGAATGTCAAGAGACCCCCGGCGATGAGTGTGGGATCGATTCCTATAAGGCAAGTATGGTCGACCTGAAATCATGGCAAAGGGAAGCTCAGTTCACCGGGTTCACAGTCACCCCTCAACGCCATTGTAAATTTCAAATTAAGCCTCATGCCGTCCGAAATAGCAATTGATAAACACATTACTCACAGTCGAATTGAAAACATGTGTAGATGGTGACCGCAGCCAGTAACCGTCGTCCGCAGCGTTTGAGCAACTTCAAGATAGTGTCACTGCTGCGGTGCCAATTCCGCCTTTATTCAATTTACTTATTCGATTTAGACAAAATGATTTAGGGCCAATTACAGCCGAAGATTCCCACAGTCCTGGGCCGCGTCCTCCTCAAAGCAGACCTCATCTATTGGAAATGTCAGACGTCGAGTGTTTGGCCTCGGTGAAATGGTAGAAACACAGACTGATGATTGATGCAGTGGAACGGTGGGAGACGTGGGGCTCGAACTCAGGTGACTGTGTAACTCATCTGGATTCTCACAGCCACTGTTTTACCTCCTTGACCCGTGCTGAGCGACACTTCCTACTTACCTGCCCCCGAAGCAGCATGGGGTCATTGTCGCCTCTGTGCGTCACAACAGCTGTTAAGTATTGGCTTTCGGCGCTTTTCCGTCGGACCCCCGTAGATTCAGAAACATTATGCCATCTAACAGCCACCGTACATCACAGCGGTTATTACTCGGGTTTTATGTTTCACTGCGCTGCCGTATGGTCTTAAGACGGGATCTTGCTGAGAGCTGCAGTACGTAGAAGCTGGCTGCCGAAACGAGGGAGAGTTTGTTCCGTCAGTCAGTAGTCAGTAGTCAGTAGTCCGCTACAGACTTGGATGTCAGTACAATAATTAATGGCAATCCATCTGATGGTTGTTGAGAAATTTCACACTTGATCAAAGTCGTCAGACCGGCAAATTTAGATCTGTTCTGCCAGCGTAGCTAACCACGGACTGTAGGCTCAGCCATCACAGAGTGCGGCGTTCTGCTAACGCTTTACATCAGGGAGCGCGTGTC
The DNA here is from genome assembly GCA_029224185.1 of Karalla daura. Lineage (NCBI taxonomy): Eukaryota > Metazoa > Chordata > Actinopteri > Chaetodontiformes > Leiognathidae > Karalla > Karalla daura. The sequence goes on along the minus strand of CM055193.1, from coordinate 9,505,999 downwards.
ATTAACTCGAAGCTCACCCACATGTTTATTCGTCACATAATAACTTCTTATTCGGCATCAGAAACGACTTATTCGCACCTTATTCAGCGTGACCTTAATTAACCTTGACGGCGGAGCGAAAGCTTCCGCTCTTAACCGCTGCTAATTGAAAGTGAAGAAGTTGTAATGGATTGATTATGTGCGAAGAGGAGGCAACTGATGAATGGGGAACATCTGTTGGTGAATAAGTGTGTTATTAAACTACTATCAAACACGGTCAAGACCCCACTTCAGAATGGAGAGTGTATTCTGAGCGGGAATTAATTGGAGCTCTAACTGTGGCGCATCAATTCACGCATGTTTTGCGTCCATAAGAATAGACCGCGTTTATTGACTATCATTAAGGGATAAAGCACTTAGAGATCTTAATCTTTGTACAACAATGTTCTCACTTACTAACAATAAACAGTAATTACAGGGAAAGCTCTTGAGTTTACAGCCTAGCAATGGTGGATTACAGCTTTGCAGTCTTCTAGTGGAAAACTTTAAAGTTGATATCAAAGCTACACAGAGTTATCGGCAATACTAGGTAGGTACCAGTGAACTTGACTGTTCTCTGTTCCTTATTCAGCCTCTTCCAGATCGACCACACATTAAAATATTCCTTGGGGAAATAGTTAATGGTAACATAATGATCATAACCGACCCTTCAAACACACCTCTCAACTCACACCTGGGCTCTGCTTTGCTCAGAGATCTCCTTTGCTCAGTGCATGGTGCAGGTACTGTACCACAAAATAGTGAATGGGAATCTGGGACATTTAACTACTAACATTTAACTTTACCTATGGGAGGATGTCAAAGAAAAACAAATTCATAACTGTGCTGTAGGTGGAAAGTAATAAAATGGCCACTCCTGTGCTCTATACTTATATAAAGAGAACAAGTAATAATGGCAAAGAAAAAACAATAACAAAAGTTTAAACACATACCATAAACCTGCAACTAAATAAGTCTAAACCATATAAACACACTATTGGCTCCGACAAGTGTTTTTAGGTAGTTTTTAATGGCTGATAGAGGCCCGGTATGTCAGTATGTTAGTTATTGTGTTTTCATGACAGTAGAAACATGTCGACATGTTTTGTGGCCGTCAGGAATGCTGCGACTGCTGCTCTCTGGGGCTGCGCCTCCGCAGCGAGGGCCATCGTTGTGAAGCCCACCGGCTCATGGGCTTCCGCTGCCGACACGTCTTCCTCACCTGCTGCTCCGGGGAAGAGCGAGCCACCGGGGACAGATACGACTGGCACTCAGTCAGAGAGAGGCCTCCACTGGCCCCCACTTCGCCGCCCCAGAAAGGTACACATAAATACTGGCTCCCAAAAACCTATTGGAGAAGGGATGTTTTTTTTTTTGTTGTTGTTTTGGGTTAGGTGATATATTTCCCTGCAGGGGAAAAGAAGTGATTTAGACCCTAAGACAATCAATTTTCTTTACACGACCTGTTCAGAGGACACGCTGCAGTAAGGTAGCCTTACGCGGCTGACAAATAGCGCATCTCCAGTGCCCTCCTAGAACAAAATATTATAGCCCAGATCACCCCTGTACTGTAATTCTATGAGCTCTAGTGCCTGTCTGCCTGCATGGCATCACATTAAATCTCTTAAAATCATTATGTTGTTAGCACTGTTCTTGCACTTACTTAGCTTGGCTTGGCGAGGTGGCGCATTTTAAATAGACGTTAAAACCGAGAAGCGTGATCTGCCCTATGGTCATGAGGGATCAGATGCTTTTCATTACCATGTTTATCTTTTATAGTGAGTTATTTGATTTTTATTTCCACGTGATGACAAACATTTGGCCCGTGCCATTTGCCATTAGACGCCATTCGGGAAGCATCAGGAAGACAGCGAGTTGTCCTCCTGCAACATAAGACAAAGAAGAAGCCTGCAAATTACGTTATGTGTGCTGCAGTACATCTAGATGATTGCTGAATTGAAGTGTTTTGCACATTTTGTAACAGTGCATGTGTTATTTTTAAGAGCCTCAGAAGGAAGGGTGTGGATAACTTGTTTAAGTTATGCATAATGTTGTAACTGGCAGTGGTGACAGGGTGTAGTTATCTCTGTAGAAATAAACCATCCAATGAAAACATACAAGAATCCTTATCATTGTGCCCGTTGTGTCCTCCCCGGTTTTATTATATTTCAATGTTTTGCAATTCAAAAATCTTAAAAACTATATTAAACCTTTCATGCGGTTTTGCATTTTTACAGTTTTATTACCCTCTCTCTGCGCTGTAGTGTCTGACAGCCCGTATCCTAATGAGGCCTTCTCCATCGGGGAGGAGCGGGACGGGGAGAACGGGGCCGAGGGTCCCATCGAGTTGGAGGACATAGACGAATGCCTGATGTACGAGGGCAGCATCTGCCACCATCGATGCATCAACACGCCCGGCTCCTTCCGCTGCGAATGCTTCCCCGGATATGTGATGCAGGACGACGCTTTCACCTGTGCGCAAGGTAAATGGTAAATGGAGCGGTTCCCGTACAGCGCTCCCCTAGTCGTCGTGACCACTTTCACACCCCATTCACACACTGGTGGCAGAAGCCTGAGCTACAGTCAGGTAAGGTGAAATCTCTGGTTTGGTCTGATTTCCACTGGCAACAGGAAAGCGACTCTCTGCGGCATTCGCTCTTTGAGATATGATTTACAGTCCGCATTCCTGTCAGGAAGACCCCATTTGTTGTAATTTGTCTACACATTCGCAGTGTATTATTTTCCTGCTCTCTTTCCGGAGTTCCTTCCTGTCTGCGAGCCCTGATACTGCCTAATAATAGTTATTTTAATCAGGCACGAACATCCCTTTCCTGGACTGAAAGCAAAAAAAAAAAAGTTCTGCATCTTTTTCACGACTACGAATATTATTTTTCTTCGTTTGTACGTTTTGGAAGCGCTTCCAGGTAATGTCGTGTGACGTGTCTGCGTTGCGCCAGACTTTAATCAACAGTGGCTTTCTCCAACTCCGAGCCTGTCCCGACAGGATACTGATGCCAGAGCGTGCAGCAAATTACAGTGAGAGATGGCTGCTCGCTAATAAAAGCAAATGTTGTGTCTGCAGGCGATGCGTTTTCCTGTCTCACCTTCACTGCTATTACCGCTTTCATGTGCAGCCACCAGCCTCCGACGGCTGGATGAAGATGCAGGAGTTGCACAGGGCTTAAGCCTCTAACTAAGACGAGGCTGGATGGAGAGCTGGAATTCTTGATTACAGTGCGTGGCTCCTCTGATGAGATTATTCGTGTGATTTCTTTTTTTTTCCTCTCGCAGAGGCGGTGGACGAGGAGAACAGACTGAGGGAGGATGTCGGAGCGGCCGCGGCAGAGGAGGAGACCACCTCCCCACCCCTGCCCCCCACCGCACGCCCGGTCCCACTCGACCCCTGTGAAGGTTAGAAAACGAGGAGCGAGGAGGCCGAGGGAGCCTGACAAGCCCGCGTCCGCCACTTTCATTCATCCTTTGGTCTTAATCAGAGGCTGCAACCAGATGTAGCGCTTTCCTAGCTTATAGATTGACATGTTGTTATTTGGAGGCCGTCCTTTTCCAGGCGGCGTAATTGTGCCGCAAATGTCAAACGCGAGCGGTGAGATGGTATCAAAGGTTAGTTTGTCTTTTTAAGCGCCGGCCTCTCGTTCTCACGGGTTCTCCATATTGTAATCCGCGTTGGGTCGCGTTTCGCTTCTCTTGTTTGGTTTCCATGACACCGGGGTGGAGGTTTTGCAACTCGCTCGGGCCAAAAGTAGGAAACACAATACGATCGGGTCGGAGATCAACCCGGGGAGAAAGGAAATGAGCGTACGGCAATACAGTAAATAGTGTTCTTGTCTCCCGGCCAGAGCTGCAAAGCTCTCGCCTCTGCTTAATGCTAAACACTGCGAGGAGAAGTTGTATGGTTTATTTTATTTGTCCTCACTTGACTTTAGTTTTTCTTTTTTTTTTTTCCTCAGGAAACCCATGTGAACACCATTGTATCGCAATGGGTGGAAATGCTCAATGCTCCTGTTTTCCAGGATTTGTCCTTATGGCAGACAGCCATTCCTGTCAGGGTAAGGAACTAATATCTAATCGATCTATTCATTATCTTACCATGTACCTAACCAGTGTCTATTGGAGCATGTCTCAGCAAAGGGCAAAGGCAGGGCATACACCCTGGACAGGTTGCCACTCTATTACAGGACACACACAGACCATTCATTCTCACATTCACACCTCGGGACAATTTAGGGTCTCTAATTAGCCTTTTTGATGAGAGGAAACCGGAGTACCTGGAGAAAACCCACATAGATGGTTGATTGAAAACCCTCATCAAGGTAGCATGTGGAAATTCTGTGCAACCATGAGACCAAAAAAATAAAAATTAATTGTAATTGAAGCCCTCGTCTCAGGTTTCTGTTTCAGCCCGATGAGTTTTGTTCCAGCCGAGGAGAGTTTCTTGGCAGGACTGTCTGCCACTGATTTGTCTTTTTTCTCTAATCAGCGCCTCTAGATTTGCCGAGGAGATACAGCCTTAATCCCCTCCACTCTCAGCAACACACTCTGTGATGCGGGCAAAATATATATATATATTTATTTAAAAAAAAAAAAAGGGGCGGGGGGGCGTTCGTTTTATCTGGTTCCTGACTCTGCACCAAAGGGATCATCCCAGCTATCCAAGCATTATCACAACATTTCTCACCAGCTGCACCCCATAGCGTATCTCACCATTATTTCCACTCAAAGTGGTAGTGGACTGTGTCTTTTTTTTTTTTTTTTTTTTTATCATGAGGCTGATCGGCCACTGCTCTGTGTGTGTGTCTAAAGCTGTCTGCCGGGGGTTTAATATGTTTAGGTTAAGCCATAGCCACGGGTCTGTCTCCTGCCTGACAGTGGCAAACGGGGGCAGTGACACAGAGGCCGCCTCGGTATAGTGACAGATTTCTCATGGTATGTTGGACTCTTTGGCTTCGCCTGTAATCTCTCTCCCGGGGGAGGGTCCGACCTGTCTCTTTAATCTGCCCCTAACTGCCGACTGTAACACGCAGAGCCCAGTTGACGGCATCTCCCTCTAAAAACCTATTCATCTTCAGCGTCTTGCGCTGCGCACATTACATTAGCGATTCCCTTTCTTTGCTCCGACTCACGTGTCTTCTTTCTCGTCTTCTCTTAAACGCCCAGACATAAACGAGTGTTTGTCTGCACGTGCCTGCCAGCTGAACGAGCGCTGCGTGAATACGGCGGGGAGCTACGTCTGTCAGAGGCGCATCACATGTCCCCAGGGACACCAGATCAACAATGACATTTGCGAAGGTACAGCACACCTTATCGGCATCAAAGTATCGACTTCCACCCATGGTGAGAGTGCTGTAAATACCAGCAGGAGAGAGAGAGAAAGAGAGAGGGAGAGAGAGAGCTTTGCAGAGCTGAGGCTTCACAATGTAAGGAAAGCACATTGTTCAGGCAAACAATCACTTTTAGCACCCTTGAGAGCAAGTCCCGAAAATGAGCAATGTTTTAATCCTTCACATCCAGCGTTCATGTTCTGCACTTTCTCATGCGAGCACATAAGAAGGAATAATAAGAAATATTTCTCCGGAGAGCCGTTTCCCGCTGCATTTTTTCGCTGTTAACTTTCTGTATTAAAAGCTGCCCGACTTGACTTTGTGGGTGGCGACCAACTTTGGGATGCAATGGTAAACCTCCCAGCACGTCTCATTATTTCCATGCACCATAAATTTGGCCCGTGCAGAGGTCTCGCTTGTAAAACAGCTGCAGTGAGCAGGAAGACGTACCTGTGAGATGAGGTTTGTAAGTGTTGTTTGCTCCTGTAGTTGGGCTCTGTGGGCTCAGGTAAGGAGACCGGGCCAATCTGCAGCTACTTGTGATTTCAGACAATGCTCAATCAAGCGAGATGAGCAGCTAATAGGAAAGTATGTCTAATGGGAAGACTCCAAACAGATGCAACTTCCAGGCATCTGTGAAAGGGTAGAGTGAAAAACATCCTCACACCACAGGACCTATTCTCTGTTCTTTTGTGACCAAGAGAATTGAAGCTCTGAATGAAGCTCTGATTTTCGCTACTCACACACACACACACACTAACACCATTCAGTCTCACTCGCACCAAGGGGCAACTAGGTTCCACCAATGCATTTCCAGTCCTGGTTTAGTGCTTAGGTTGGAACACCTCTTTTGGTTTCCACTGACAATGACTTGAATGAAGTGGAGTAGCAGCTGTATCAGAGGCTGGTGGCAGGGTTATTAAGACCGACGAAAACAACAAATCCACCATTTATTTTCTTGCTATGTGAAAGAAACAGCAGTCACAATCAAACACCAGCTAAAGAAGCTTTAGAAAAAAGGACAATGGTGGAAATGGCAATGGGTCACTGGGTAGAAATACATATTTTGATGCAACTGCCATAATGTGACATGGCTCTCAAATGGAAAAGGACATATTGAGTCTTCAAGTTGTGAGGGGCCACCCATGTGAGAACATGAATGTCAAAATGTCCCGATTTGATCGCAGAAGAGGTGTAAAACCACAAGCAAGAGCCAGAAGCTTGAAATCTCACATCTAGTAAATGCACTCTCTGACTTTTTGTGTGCTGGTTCTTTGAGCCCTTTGCCCTAACTGGGAGGTCACTGCCAATCCCACACACATTTATCCTGCTTCCTGGCTTTTCTCTCCGTGTCTCCATCTGTGTCAGGCTCACTCAGCTCTTGTTGACTCCGCCAGGCTTGTGTCAGGAGCAAGATGCTCAATCACTATCTGCTGTTAGAAACCTACCCTATATCAGCAGGGCTGCCAGCCAGAGCAGGTTTAAGCCCCCTATACAGCAATTACAGAGGTGAAATCCTGCAAGGCTGCTTGAAAACTTGAGGCACTCATGCATTATGCACACGCAGGCATGCACATACACACACACACACACAGACACACACAGACACACACATGCAAATATGCACTACATTTTGTGCTGCTTTGCAATTGCGATTTCCCTCCAGCTTTGGTTCATACTGCCACAACAGATGTGAAAAGCTGATTGACAGGAGGTAAATCCCTGAGTAGACAGGTGTTAGAGGGCTCAAGGGAAATGAACTGAAAAGTTCATTCACAGATCCCCCAAGAAGATGGCTGCACGTAACCTCCACCAGCCAGACTCCTCAGCTGCATTCATCTTGTTGGAATAACAAAGTGCCGTTCAGGCCGTTCTGACTTTAATGAGTGAGTGGTGTCGGGAAGGCTCCCACATTGCAATACGATTCTTTTACTCTTGATTAACCTCTGCGAATCAACAGCCAAAGCCTTGCACTAGATGAACTGCAGTGAAAAGTGAGCCCTGGTGCAATCTGCCATTTAACCACACTGCCATCCAGTGGAAGGAGAAGACATTACACAGATATCTTGCAGCACTCTGTAGTTCAACACATGCTGGGGATTATTTGACTGAAACTAATAATGTTGGATTTGTGCTCCATTTGCAATGAATCACCTCTTCTGCCCTCATTAGCCCATGTGTGTTCGTTTCCCCCCCAGATATTGACGAGTGCTTGCAGCAGAGCCATAACTGTGGATCCGGCTTTGAGTGCGTGAACACCGTGGGCTCGTTCACGTGCAACCCTGTCCCTCGATGTCCTGTGGGCTTTAGCCAGGACGCTGGAGGCAGCTGCACAGGTACAGATATCGCTCTAACCAAGATGATACGATCGCCGATTCGGATTACGGTGAAATTTCCAGTCTTGGGCAAGAGCTTGAGGGCAAAATGCAGGCTTTCGTCTTGGTTTTAGATCTGCTGGCAGTGGAAACAAACAGATGAAGTGTTTGGGTTTGAAGAGAATGACATTCATCAAGAATATGTGTCACAGATAAGAGTTAGACAAGCACACAAAGCTCCTCAGTCTTGTTTTATGCAACATTTAGCGTTGTTTTTGTTTTTTCAAGATTTCCAAATGTCATGCCAAGGAACCGAGCGAGCGAACCAAACCAAGCACAAAATTTCCCCCGCTGGTGAATCACAGTCTGAGTAGACGTGGTGCTTTTTTTTTTTAGGCCATGCAGGTGGATGGGCTGCAGTGACAGAGGGGTTAAATGCCACACAGACAGGAGATCAGAGAGGTTGCTGTAAGGGGCTGCAGAGGGGTGGATAAAAGCCAATCCTCTGTCCTCCTCCAGTACAAACTGATGCTGTGGAATTAGCCCCCAGGGGCAGGAACTGGGGCATGTCGAGGCAGCCGACGCCCCTGTAAAAGAAGCGTAAAAGAAATGCTCTGAGAATTGAGAAAATCGAGAAAATGTCAGACACACACATACAACAAAGTTGCCCACTGGCGTGCCACTGTGTGATGTGCTTTTGCTTTGATTTCACGCTGCTGCTGCGGAGCTGCCCTCCGGCCTCTCAGGCCCTGCCTCGGTGCCTCTGGGTCTTCCCTCGACTTTTCGTCTTTCTTCACCTTCATGTTTCTCTGTCTATCTCCGTAACAGACATTGATGAGTGTGGCGCTCTGGCCCAGCCGTGCAGCGCAGGATTTAACTGCATCAACACAGTGGGATCCTTCATGTGCCAGAGGAAGATAATATGCAGCCGAGGCTACCATGCCAGTCCCGATGGCTCCAGATGCATTGGTACGACATTCAGTTGTGTCGACTAATGTACAGACTTGAGGACATTGTCGGCAGTGAATGAGATGCAGGCTGCAGTTTCTTTTCTTTTTTTTTAATCCTGCCAAGAATAACAAAAGCCACGTCAAGGAGAAAAGATGGCCAAAAGACGCAATTCCCAAGCTGCATGCTCTTGTCAGTTTTCCATCTCTTTGTCATCCATGTGTGTCTCGTAGACGTGGACGAGTGTCAGGGCAGTCTGCATCGATGTGGAGATGGCCAGCTGTGCCACAATCTGCCCGGATCCTACCGATGTGAATGCCAGACAGGCTATCAGTATGATTCCTTCAGGAGGATGTGTGTAGGTACGTCGGGACGTCTCACACGCTCACACACGAGAAGAGAAGAATAAATCTCTGCTCTTCCATCTCTGTTCATCGCTCTTTCATGCCACTCCACAGACTCCCTTCCTCTTTGTCTGCCTGCCCTCTTTTTTTTTATCTGCTGCTCCTGTTTATTATTCTGCGGTCGACTAGTTGCTGCTGCGGCTGCTGCTGCTGCTGCTCCTGCAGTAGCCGCTGGGCCGGTCACGTCTCCTCGCCGAGGCGGAGGACTCCTCTGCTTCACTCCACTGTTTGTGATTCACCGTGTTGTGACTCTCATGATAATAGACTCCGCTCGAGTGTTTAGACTATCAGTAGGCAGCTGGTCCCCCTCGCATCACGCTCCCCTTGACACGCACACGCGAGCTCGGTGCGTGCGGCGGGGCCGCTCACGCTCGGCTGCACACGTGCACACACACACACACACACACACACACACACACACACACATGCATACACACACACGCCCGCTCAGGTACAACAATGACACTGCCTCTGCCCCTCAGATGTAAATGAGTGCTGGCGCTACCCGGGCCGCCTGTGTGCCCAGACCTGTGAGAACACCCCAGGCTCCTACGAATGCTCGTGCACCTCTGGCTTCCGCTTATCCGGCGATGGCAAGAACTGTGAAGGTGCGTGTGTGTTAATGTCTGCCTGCATGGGTGTGAGAGAGAGCGTGTGCATCCATGTGTACATGTTGGTGCATGCTGCTGTATTTTGTGTGTGTGTGTGTGTGTGTGTGTGTGTGTGTGAATGTGCACCTGAAAATATGCCTGTGTGTGTGTGTGTATGCATTTGTACCAGGGTTTTGTGTGTGTGAGTGTGTGTGTGTGTGTGTGTGTGTGTGTGTGTGTGTGTGTGTGTGTGTGTGTGTGGGTGTGTGTGTGTGTGTGTGAACAGTGCAGATTCACAGGCTGAGCTGATATCGCAGCTGGCCACTGTACAGCATACTGCAGAAAAGAGGGGTGGCAGCTATGCTCTGCATCATGCCATGCCTCCGAGCAGAAACCAGTAAAAACATAATTGGCTTAATAACAACATCTTGTTTATATGTTAGGATAAAAACATTGAAAGTCCTTTGATCAAGCGAATCGTGACAGTAATGAGCTCTAACCCCTAATCTCCAGATGTGGATGAGTGCTTGGCCAACCCGTGCAGTCAGGAGTGTGCCAACATCTACGGCTCCTACCAGTGCTACTGCCGGCAGGGCTTCTACCTCAGGGAGGACGGGCACACCTGCGAAGGTGGAGGACGCGCTCTCTGACGCAAACATGCCACGTACTTGTGGACAGTTTCATAAATCATTAACCTCCTCCTTATCACCCAGACATTGACGAGTGCTCCCAGGGCATCGGCCATCTGTGCACCCACAAGTGCGTGAACGTTCCCGGCAGTTACCAGTGCGCCTGTCCCGAACATACGTACACCATGTCTCCAAACGGACGGTCGTGCAGAGGTGAATCCCACAAGACCCACAACATGCATGTCGTCACTGCCTCGCCGTGAACATGCTGCGGTAGATTTTAAGGATCCACTGAACTGAACAGCGAGTCCATAGTAATTGTCATGCACAGATAACTATAATTGGTACTTTTCTAGTGGCTCAGTAATTACACAGGCTATAAAATTTTATTGAACTAAAAATCTTGTCTGGCTAATTTGAATTTCTTACCCGAGCAGGTTATTTCCTCCCACAAAGACTAGTTCTAGTTTTACACCTTTCAGCAACGGAGATTCTTTTCAAAGATCAATTGTCCTGTGACTAACACGCATCAGCTCCAGGCAGTAAACCAGCCCTTGTACATTATGCGTGTGTGTGTGTGTTTTAGATGTTGATGAGTGCACCACAGGAGCCCATAACTGCTCTCTCACTGAGACCTGCTACAACATCCAAGGAGGATACCGCTGCCTGTCTCTCAACTGTCCACCAAACTACCGCAAAGTGTCCGACACGTGAGTGACAGTTTACCGCTGCAGCTTTATACTATGCATAGTTGGAGTAATTGAATTGAGTATTTATCCCTGTTCTACGCAACACTGGTTTCATTAAAAATGCCTGGGATGCTATTTTACAAGCTATTTAACATAAGTATGGGAATATTGCAGCTAATTTCTGCACAGATCCAAAGCGCTTTCATGCTTGTCTGGAGACTAAACATAGGCTTTACTGAGTCTGCCAGTTATATGAACCATCATGTGACTTTACATTTCATATGAAACAATAGAGCTTTGCAATGTTTCCACAAACTAAATGGTACTAACATATGTTTTAGCTATAATCAGATTAGGAATCAGGTACTGAAGAACCAGTAACATTTATGATGACATGTCAAGCTGCTACCAGTAGTATACCTTCATTCACTTCACTCTGTTTGTTTAGATCTGCCTGTTTTTCTAAGCTGCTGTTTCAGTATCTGAAATGTATATATGAATGAGGACGCCTTGATGTTTTTCTATCTGCCCAACAGTTTTGCCAGGAATAGAAACTGCTGCTATTCAACAAAGTCAAAGTAAAAGTAGCTCCTCATTCTGGGTCCCTCTTGAATAGTTTTGTTTCTCTCTCTCTCTATGTTCCCCTGTAGGCGCTGTGAGCGGATTAACTGTCCCAACTACGTGGAGTGTCAAAACACTCCCCTGAGAATCACCTACTACTACCTCAGCTTCCAGTCCAACATCGTCATCCCGGCTCAGATCTTCCGTATCGGACCCTCCCCCGCCTACTCGGGAGACAACGTCATCGTCAGCATCACGCAGGGAAACGAGGAAAACTACTTCAGCACCCGGAAGCTGAACGCCTACACGGGAGCCGTGTACCTGCACCGGCAGGTCGAGGGTCCGAGGGATTTCCTAATCAACGTGGAGATGAAGCTGTGGAGACAGGGGACGTTCACCACTTTCCAGGCCAGGATCTACGTCTTCATCACAGGCAACCTGCTTTAACTGCTCGAGATGGGCCACAATGGACCTCAGTTCAGTTCATGAAGACTTTTCGTATCACTATTTAACAGCGTCGTAGAGTAAACCACTGTCTGTCATGGCTGGTTCGAGTAGCTGAAATAGCTCACGTTGAACTATAGTCAAAACCTTGCAAAGTCAGATGATTAAAAATGCATTAAAGATGTGTTTCACGTTTTCCAAAACTCATCAAAATCTGAATCCAAAATCATTAGTTTGGAGCTGCAGAGATATTTATTACACAAACCAGATTGAAACAGTTCGGCATTGTTTGTTTATCTATCTATTATCAGATGTCAGTAAAGCATAAAAACGATTACAAGCCAACCTCTAGCTTCTGCCCTGCTCTTTTTCGCCTTCACCGAGAGACTCGTATCTCCGTCTTCTTGCTATCAGATGATGATGTGTAATTCGATAACACTGTGCTGAAAGCACAAGAAATTGTTTTGTAAGAGCTCCTATCACGGTGCCTAATCAGCCGTCTCTCTCTTTCTCTGACCCTGCGCTGCTGTTTTTCTTTTTTCTTTTGTTTTGTCTCAAAAGTATTTTTATGATATAATTTTATATTACTCTACATGGTGTGTGTTGTTTTTGTATCGGACACATTACAGATGGATGTATCATATTTTTCATGTTAGATTCACAAGCTGCAAAGTATTTTAGTAAAATATTAAGAAACACCTGTGTGAGTTTGTGTTTACTGATTTATTAAGAAGATCGTCCGAGCTTTACTTATTCTAAAGTGAAATACCGGTGTGATGATGGCACTATTCTGCTCATGCACGCTACATACTCATGTTAATTCTTAAGTGAAGTTGTGATTTAAGTGTTAAATCCATTCTTGTCGGAGCATGTTGCACACCAAATATCCATACCATTTACATACCTGTTTGCGCCCTGCTCCAGATTTTAACCTCACATGCACCTCTTATAATGACAACAGTGGTCATGTCATGGCTGATTTTCAATAACAAAATTATTATAATTTTTGTTTGTTTATATCTAAGGCCTTCCAACATCTTCACCTCCCGTGGGTTATGAGATAGAAAGAGTGACACCTCCACCTACAGGAAGACTGGAGTCCTACACCCCAAAAGTTTGGTCGAAAACACAACAGAGCAGAAAATATAGCATAGGATGCACATAACTGTCATCGAGTTAAGCCCATTCATATTAACGGGAGTTGGATTTGTTTTTAATAAGCTCTTAATGCGCCGAGGTGATTCCCTGCCCGAGCTCAAAGTTCAGTGAACCTCAAGGACCCGCTGTAATCATCGGAAAGGGTGTGTGTGCCTCCCTGTGACAGCTGTATTAATGCCTGCTGCACATCCACGCAGGGCTGCACGCCAGCTTTCTGCTCCCGGCGATGAGTTATACCGTCCAAGGTCATTCCGACGAAGAAGGAGACAGCGTTTCAGCAGTCGCTTTCAGTCCCTCACAGTTTGTTTGCTGAAAATTACAACAGCTGGTTCATCCCGAAAGAATAGAGGAAACATTCAACGCAGCGTTCTCATTTTTCATCTCAGAGAACATTCCTCCTGACATAACTCACGATAATAGCTACGTGAGCGTGAACTGTGTGAAGCCCTTCACACACACCTCAGGCCTGTACGCCACAGAATGAGCCCCTGAGCCGTGATTGATGTCTCTTTCCCCTAATTAGCTTTATCTGCTCTTCAAGATTAGGTGGTGCTGTGTTTTTAGGGACAGTGAATCACACAGGGGAAGTTACACACATTTATTACGGGTTTTGGGACACTTGACAGGAAGCTCTGAAATGTCTTGGAAAAAGGAAGAGGGACTCTAAGGGGGGGAGTAGACGAGCAGATCATCCCAGCAGAGGCACGAAAGGTAAAGCCTCAAAACCATATCACCCTGCTTAAGATCATTAATACATGTTGGTATCATCATTAATGGATGATCTGTAAGAGAAATTGCACCTGGGCTGAGGCAACTATTCAGCTTTACATAATGCTGCAGAGGGTCGGATTCACCCGGCTTTGGTTACAAGGGATCTGAGGGATGGTCTGGGAAAATCTGGCTTAGAAGAAGGAGTGATGACTTGCCCCACAGCTAGACACTCAAGCCACAGCGTTTCACTGGAGACGCTTTTGAGCTTGTGTTAGACACTGTAAAGGATACGAGTCTTCTTAACAGTGATTAATGTAACACACAATGGCAACGACAGCAATACAAATGATAATAAAAAGAAACAGCAGAACTACAATAGGATTCTCGCCACTTTGTTGCTCAGACCCTAACTATACAATTATACTTTGGAAAGTAAAAAAAAAATGCTATTACTACTACTACTACTACTACTACTACTACTACTACTACTATCATGAAAAATAATACAAATCAAATAAAATTATAGGGAAACAGGGACACTGGATAATTACTAGCACAAATCATCGCTGATATTGTAAAAAAAGGCACATCAAAATGTCAAATAATTACATCTATTTTGCCAATAACCAGTTCAGATTTCAGTGATTTGGCTAATTTACAGTCCGTTGGCCCTCTACTGCTCTCTGTAGGTTTCACCATCGAAAGGATGTCATATAGCAGCAGCTAATGCTAGAGCTAATGCTAATATGCATCTGTAAAATCTTTTTTAGTGATTGATGCAGCCGCAACTGTTTTGAAGCTCTTAAATTTCTTCTGTCTTTGCCTCAGGCGTGTTTATGAACTATTAATAAACGTTATTGGTTATCAATATTGGTTCAAAGAAATAGGACGTTATCACTTACCAATATTGGTGGGGGAAAAACTATAACTGAGCATAGTTAAAATAAATGCTATCAGAAAAGACATGTCCCTCCAGTTTCTCAATGTAGCAAATCAAAAACGTGCTTCACGGTAGCTGAGTGGCTAGCATGGTCGCCACACAGTGACCAGCTTCCTCCCACAATCCACAAACCATGCATCTTCAGGTAAACTGGCCTAATGTGTGATATAGGCTGTGTGAGTACATACAGTAGCAGTGCAGGAGGTCCAGGGTGGTCTCTCTGCCTCTTCTCAGTTAAGATAGGCTAGGCACAAAGTGGGCTTTGTACAAAGCTGGTATGAGAATGCAAGGATGGAATAGTTGTAATGACATTCTGTTCAATATCTTAATTTTACAAATGAAAAATCTGCCCAGAGCAGCTAATCTGTACACCAAATGATGACCTCTCTTTACTCTCTGTCCATTCAGATACGGAAAAACTTCTACAAGAAAAAAAAGGAGGGAAATAATTCATGGAGGCCGTGATCGGGAGAAGGGTCTCACTTCTAAAGATGTGCAATGAATGTCAAAGAATTTATTCAAAGAAAATACATCAAGGTCCTTGTAGAAATAAGGTCCCTGCAATACCAGCGGCCAAAGTAGGTCAGATAATGGACAGACGGATAAAAAGATGACTGATTGCTGAAGGTTATAAAAATGTAACCTTTTTTCAATACATTTGAAGAACACAATTCAAATTCATCTCTATATGACAAAATCCCAGCAAATTAAACCAAATCATATCTTTGTGCTTCGCTTCCATTTAAGAATGCTGAAAAAATGCACTGATAACAAAGCATTGTAACTAAACATCACCATCACTTATTAATGAGAGTCATGATGGTCATGATGATGATGATGATGAGATTGTAAACAGTGCCACTTTTAAAAAACAACTTAAGTCTGCCGTGCTAGCGGTTGTGCAGCGTGTGTCTGGGTGGAGGCCGGAGCAAAAGGCGGGGTGTGGATGGAGCGTGATGAGAGCGGGAGGAGGGGAAGGGGAGTGTTACAGACACGCTTGTCTTTGATAGCTCAGGTGGTCATCACCCGAGGGGGAAAAGAGCGTTAATGGGCATTCTCAGCAGCAGACAAGCACAGGCTAGCGCTCCTTCTTCCCCGGCTGCCATAAACAGGGGGAAGTATGCATCATTAGATTAGGCTGAGGCCAACTACACGCAGTCAGGCCCACTTCATACAGTAGCTATCAGAGTGCACACTCTCGCCCTCCGGCCTGCCAGCGCTCGCCAGGATTGGTTGGATGGGACGAGGGCCTCAAAGCTGGGATGTGTGATTGGTCAATGCACAGAGTGATTATCTGCGCCATAGAAAGAGTCATTACCGTGCCGGATTATGTTATGTGTCAACATTTCTTTTATAAGCAGTTATATAGAGGAGGGTGAAAGGGTGTGATGATTGATCACTGACACATCATCTTAATTAGATTAGGAGACAATAGGACAGCCTGAAATGAAAAGGTTTGACCTCAACAGGAGAAAATTACACAAAACAAACAAGCTAACAAAAACGAACTCGGCGTGGAAAAGCGCGGAGCTTAACTCCCATGGAAAAATAAAGAAAGCAAAGGAAAAACAAGGGGAGTTGGGAAACAGGCAGGGAGAAGAATTTGCCTGAGAGGAGAATGAAGGAAGGTATGTGAGGTTGCCTGTCACTCTGAGGCGCCTGATCGCTCCATGTCATCGCATCAAACTTCAGCAGATATTGCACCACATCCCTAATATTCCACCTTTGAATAGAAGTCGTGATCAGAGGACGTCTTGCATGCCCTCTAACCTGACATTTCGCCTCCAGTCTGGCTCGCAGGGACGACCCTGAAGGAAGCGATTCGGGTTAAAAGAAAGCGAGACGTCGCCCCGAGGAGAGACGCAGAGGGAGATGAGGCTCGTCCCTGCAGGAGTGAATTGACCAGAGGGGAAGCTCCTCTCTGGGCCTCCCTGGGTGGGAAGATTTACTGGAGCCTTAATCACAGGTCAACAGCCTGACCAATGGGAGAGGAGACACAGGTGATGCGCTGCCTCGTTAACTGTCGGCCTGACAGATTGCAAAGCCAGAAATCTTTGGCATGTGCGACTTTTCACACAGCAAACCATGTTTTTAACTCTCTGGATGTACTGTAGTCTGCACTGACTCACTCACTTACAAGGTTAGAGTGTATCCTAGGCTATGAATTGTTCCTACGGCAGAAAGGAAAAAGAAAATAAATAGAGAACTTGCTGGTGGTGTGTAACCACGCTTTATTCTTGTCCTTGCTTGAGATTCTTGCGCCCTTCCCACTAGAATGAAAGTGAAATTAGTTTGTGCCGCATTCGACATCAATGTCAACATCAAACTTTTTCCTTTCCAAGGATTACTCCGTGGGAAGACTGCCAACAGTGTGTGACCATTTTTTTATGTTATAATTCTTTATTTAATTCTCTCGGAGCATGTTTTTCAGTTCATTTGATTCTAACCCAGTTATTCTGAGCATTTCACTGAATGTAAGATGCTCAGAAAGCCAAAGTGAGCATCGATACTTCCAATAACTATCAATTTTTGAAGGGCTATATTTTAAAAATTGAAGTGAGAAATTGTACTCAATTATTGAGGTCAACCATCCAAATATAACTACTGGTGGTGCATGAGTTGACTGAAGCGCCTGGCTAGATCACCTGTAAACCGAATCATTGTGTCGATCTAACCTCTGATTGCTTGTGCAGTGAGGGCCTCCCCAATTTAAAGCAGTGAAATTTCACAATATTTAGCAAATGAATTTGCAAGATGCAACAGGTACTGCACTGCTTTCATGACTGTCTGCATACCTATGTGACCGCAGTCTAACTATTACTCTCTTTATCTCTGCCCCCTCCGGCACCAGGATAGAAAACCCTGTGTTCTCTTTCCAAAAAAACCTCTTCTCTAAAACGTCTGTGGGATATGTACATTTGTTTGTGTTTACCCCTAAAGCGAAGTCATTTTTATGACAGGTCTGTCATTTATAGAAAAGCAAAGTAAACACAGGATTCTGAAAAATGGCGTCAAGACAGTTTCGCCTGCACCTGAGTGATTAGATATAAAACCATCCCGTAAAATCTGACGTTGCACTAAAGAAAACACACTTGCTGTGCTGCTGCCCATCAGGAGCACGTTGGCACTGTTTTGTTAGTGTGTTTTGTGTGTTTATCTGGTGTTAATCCTGTTGTGTGTGGCTGTAAGGAGCTCCTTTTTTTTGACTGACAGCTGCTCAATATTCTTATTCATAAGCACAAGCAGCAATCAACATAAATCATGTCATTCACTACACTTTATACGCTTCAAGAGATATTTTTGTAACGACAGGTTGATTTGTTGTTATTTCTGCCTAATTGTCTAACTTGTCACTGATACACACGCTTATGACTCACAAGCAACACGCCCAGATAATGGTCTCGTTACAGTGGGAAATTTCCCTAACTCCTCACTGTGACTTGCGGGGAGCCTGGCGGACTGTAGGGATGCCCGTTTGCACCTGAGGCGTTTTAGACATTTACATATCCATTCTTGAAAACAAGCGACACCCTGACATAGAGTTATTTTCCTGACTGACAGCAGAAAGAAAAAAAAGAATGAAAGAAGAAGTCCACAAAGCAGTGGCGGTGGATCATGTTGGAACAGTGTCACTGTGAAGTTATGACAGAGTCCTGAGTCATGTCAGGTGTGTTTTTCTTCTATGGAAAGATGATGACATCAGCAGAGCTCAAGCCCCAGAATAAGAATCCATCTTAAAGTTAGTCAACACTCACCTGGACTCTTCGAATTGTGTTTCGCCAAACTTACAAAAGGATTGCACACAATAAACGTAATCTTTATTCGAGTGGATGTAATGAGGCCTGGACCTACAAACTCTCACTCTATATACATACAGGTTCTGGGAGAACACCCTGGACAGGCAACCAGTTGAATCACAGGGCACAAACACCATTTGCACACCTAGGTTCACCAAGAGTCACCAATCAGCCTAAATATGCCTGTTTATGGACTGTGGGAGGTAACCAAAGTACCCTGAGAATATGAAACCCCACACAGTAGAAACGTACCTCGGCATGACCGGGATTCGAACCAGTGAATTTCTTGTTGAGCTGCAACAGTGCGTACCAGTAGGGGCGTAACGGTTTTTCTCTCTTTACTTTTTTTAAACGGTTTGCTACGTGCTTTCGCTTTAAAGTCACAGTTCGGTTCAGTAAGGAAACAAAATGTCAAAACATAAAACAGACGCTTTGGCAAAAGGTGTGGTTAGACGGGAAAATAAGGTTTGCTACCAGTTTCTGTCTGCCTTTGTTTATGTGGACGAACTGGACGAACGCGGCCAACTAGTACCGTATCATACTGTACAAATATGAACGTCTTATTCAGATTACATTTACAGTAAATTGTCATCAATTTTCTCATTTTCTACCATTCTTCATGCTAAGTTCCAATTCAGTAAAATAGCTGAATCTGAGCTAAATATGGGAATGAAGCTACTCAAAACTAATTTCACTTGACAAGATCACTTGAAAAAACATGATAGTCTAAAGTGAAAGTAAAATTATTGATTAAAACAAGATAAACACAAATCTTGTTTTGTTTGTTTTATCATGATTTTGAACTACATCATTTGTAGTGTATAAGAGATGGGCCAAAAAAACATTAAAACTAGTCTACAAAACATTTATTTTTGCCTGTGGAAAGGTGGCAGGACTCCAGGTTGCGGCCCCAGCACCCACTCATCATCTGTGTTTAAAACTCCTGAGTCACTGTAACTGCCTTTAGTCTCCCTCTGTCTCCACCACCTGCCACATATTTCCAATTTACAGGTGTGCTTTCTCACCACATTGGCACCTCACCACCTAATGTACCTGGCACATCAGACCTTGAAGTTACTCATAAATGACCGTGCTCAACAGCAAACAAAGAAGAGCCCTTCCTTGCTCTTCTTTCTGCTCTTTTTGCTACCCTTCCAGTGCTTATCAGCGCTGTTGTCATACTGTGTGAATGTCTGTGTTTGACTTGTAAAACCTTAACAAAATGACTTCACTGGGGTTTTCTACTTTTAGCTCAGTCAGCAGCAGCTCAGCTCCTTGTGCTAAGTTGTGGAGGATAATGGTGAGAGAAATGTTTACACACAAATGTGTGTCTATTTGGCTGAAATCACCAAATTACCTTCTGCTTTTATAAGAGTCCTGCACATTCATTTAGAGCTACACTAATTTTGATGGATATTGAACCAAAAATTGATGAATGATCCATTATCTTACCCACTTTGTTCCTTAATGGTGTTGCTCTTGTCCACTGGGTCCCATCTCCAGCACATATCGTGCAAAGGCAGGAGATACACCCTGGACATGTCTCCAATCCATTCCGGGACACACACACACACCCATTCACTCTCACACTCACACCTAGGGGCAATTTAGAGTCTGAAATTGGCCCAAGTGTGCATGTTATTCAAACCTGGGGACCTTTTGTTGTGAAATGAAAGCACTCACCACTCACCCACCATACTGCCCAATCAATAAAATGATGAATGTGAAAGACTGGAAAGAACTGGGGGGCAGTGGAAGAAGTGGAAAATTAAAGCTTCTGACACTGTCATTTACAATCACTGCAAAAAGTACAAAGTCAGGTGAAATACAGGCTGCTTCATACAGTAACAAGGTACAAAATGGATCTCAGTGTTTCTTGAACAAGATCATATATAGAGTGGAGCGATCAAACTTTCATCATGGTAAACATCTCATACATTCTGCTGTGTACATTCATGAGCCCAGATGCATATGCATTGCACTTGGCCTGACATATCTGGGAACATGGAAACATAGGGACAGATGCTGCTGTAGAAGCAACTAACCTGCACCTTATTAAGTGAAAATGAGGTCAAGCTTGTTCAAACAAAGCCTTCTAACAGAGCTCCATTTTGGAAAAGGTGGACACATTACGTTACGAAAAAAAAGGAGGAAAAAAAACTCAACAAATTCCTCAGATAAAAGTGGAAGAAAATGACATCTCATGAATGTGATCATTGTTTCCTTTCCTTTGGTGTTTCACATCATAAACCTCCCGGAATGCAGCCGCATCAGTGTTTGAGCTTTGACTAAATCCATTCAGACTCTTTGTTGTGCAGTCACTCAGATCGCACAGGCACACACGGACACGCACACACACACACACACGTGTGCACGCACATACACACACACGTGTGCAGACACACGCACTTACACAACACTAGACCTCAGTTATCAGTCATCTACAATGGTTCTGATAACCACAATCAACACACAACACACAGGCCATGCTCACTACACCTCCATTCACGGTCAGTGTCTGTGGTGAATTCTTTCTTCTCTCGCTGGCTTCTACTTTCCCCGTGATTTCCCACAATGCACAAAGAAACCTATCAGCCACAGCTGATCTACAAGCTATCAGATGCCCTCACTGTAAGATTTCACACCCTTCCCCGGAATACGTAACAGTGACTGCGAGAAACGCGTCGAAAGGGTTGTAGAGACGCCCGTTTCTGAGAGGGAAAACCGAGGCCAGTATCAAGCGAAAAAGAGCGCTCAAAGGAATAATTCAGCTGTGTTTATGGAAAGTGCCTGGAGTGCATTGGAGACGCGGTGTCTCCTTTGACTCTGATGAGGAGTTTAGATCAGACCTGCAGCTACGGTACGGCTAAGGAGCGCTGTTAGTCTGATCAAACAGCTGCCAATATGAAAAGGACTGCTGTATCCTCTCAGCACCCGGGGGCTGTGTGAAATGAATACAGCTTCTCTGGTTTCCCTCTCACAGGCACCTCTTGGGTTGGAAACATTTTTTCATAATTGCATTTAATTCTATGTTAGGTGTCCCCACAGTGCCACTATTAAGGTTAAGGCTAAGCTGAGGAAGCTTTTCAACCTTTGTCATCGGGGCTTTTGCTCATTTAGAGGTAGTATCATTGATCCGGCGCTAAGAGCACAAGAAAACACACAACATATTAAGTTGTATCCCTGTTATTTTCAATATTCCAATTATTCCCATGGGCACGGTGCGTTTTAATTGCCTTTGTGTGTGATGCCGAGAAATCCCCCTTTGCTTTGGCATGGTTTTTGTAGCTGATGAATCAGATTGCTTGGGAAATGGATCTTATGTTAAGAATCTTTAATGAGAGAGGGAATTCGCAATTTAAAAACTTTAGTCATTGTTTCATTAAGGTAGTCTTTCATTAGATTCTCTTTTTTCCGCCGCCGGGAAGCTTAAAGTTAGAGGGCTCATTAAAACAGTGACAGTGCCGAGAGGGTTGCGTGCCGCCTCTATCTCACATGTGGCTTTTTGCGAGAGGATCTATTGAACTGTGAACGTTGTGGTTCGGGCTGAACTAACCAGAAGAGGCCGTGTGAAGTACCTCTGATATAATTTGCAACCATCTCCCTGGCTGAGTTTGGAAATTCACACAGGAAAAAGCAAAGAGCACAGCAGAAGCAGAAGCAACAGCAGGCAAACATGTTAAGTTGGTGAAAGTGTACAGACACACTCATGCCTACACTTGCATCCATGTGTTCTCATACACACTCACACACACACACACACACACGCACACGCACATACACACAAAACAAGGGAATGACAGTATGTCTTCTGACTTTAAAATTAAAGGACAGTTTCATTATAGGATTATAAAGTCAGCCCCAGAAAAGACAATCAGTATTTTGTGAGATTAGCATCAAATCTTCATAAAGAATAACTAATTATGGGGTAATTCATGACAATAGCATTACAGAAATTGCAAAGTAAATTAAGATGCAAGTATGTTGTCCTCTTCACCTAATTTCCTCCCCAGCTACAGATACAAACAGACTAGTTGCAAGGTAAATGAGGACATTTTGTTCAGTACATTTTCAGCACATTGCAGACATTACCATTTGGATTATTTACATTTCTAGACAATACCATACAAATGTAAAGATGTTTTAGAGGGAAACTTGGAGGTGTGCCATAATGGCATTTTATGATACAGTTGTATGCATGTGGGAAGCTGCCACTAGGTGCTATTAGTCTTCTTTTCTATACTCAAAAAACATGTTTGGTGCAGACCAAAGCCCCAAGGCGAACCGAGAGTAAATGTGCATTCCTTTCTGCCTGATTTAAAAGTCTCATCTTTTTTTATGCACTTAGTTGATCAGAGATGAGCAGGAGGCATCCCTTGATCAAAATCATGACTATGAAAGGGTAGAAGTCATGTGACCATTCTGGAAATTTACCTTTAATGCTGACTTCTTGAAGTTTCAGATGCTACAGGGGAGGGCATGCACGTGTTGTTAGAGATTGAAGATAAGAGCAGATGTAGTTCAGGACCGAGCTCAGGTCCGAACATCTCTTTTGGCAGGAAATGAAGGCACACTCTAAACTGCACGCATGGCATGTTTGCATATAGCAGAACGTTGTGTAGTAAAACAAAAGACCTTGGCAGTAATTGTACACGTCTGCTACGCTGTTTGCATGTCTTGGTGCAGGAAAACAACAAATGCACAAAGAGCTGGAGACACACGTCATACAGAGATTCATGCACAAGCACAGGTATGCACACAGAGGGCAGCTCTGAGCCAACAATTCAGTGGAAATGAAGCCGTGCACTGTGACCAGAGTCTGTAGATGCATATCTGTTGCGACCCCTGACAACACCAGGAGTCATACTTATAAGATTAACATTGCAATTGCCAAACAAGAGATTGCCTGGACAAGCAAAAAAAAAAAACTCAAACAAAAGTTTTTACTTTAACTGAAATTATATGAATTTTGCACTGGTACACAGCTAAACAAAAGGTCTAGGTTATCACTATACATATCAATATTTATACATATTTACAATTTAAGAATGTGGCTTGCTTTAGTTAACATTACAAGCTGACAGAATATAGAATAATATGCCTGAAAAAGATTGGCTCAACCTGTATCTCTGAGCCTCAGACCTGCAGCTCCGGACCAGCAGATACACACAAACCTGCATCATCTTAGATTAAAAAAATATAAGCAGTAGTAGTGTTCACCTGCAGACTGCACTACTTGTGCGTCAAGTGCTTCATACCTGCAGCTTTTAGACTTGCTGGGTATGGTTTCCTCCCAAATCTTAGAAAAAGATCATGCAAGATTCAGATTACAGATCAAAATACTTGGATCGTTGAATTACGTATTTGCTAATTCTATGGAAATTATTTCCATTTTAACTTGTATTTTTCAGTTATTACGGTCTGGTCAGGCAGCCACACTAGATCTACAATGGAATCAGCCTGAAACGAAAAGATGAATGATATACTTGGAATAGAAAGAGAGGAATGCTATAAAATACGTCCGAAAATATCAGAATAACATTTTGTTTGTCTTTGAATTTTCAGAGTTAATTTTCAGCTTGCTGTTATTGCAACAGTGTGTTTTGCGAATTGGTAGCATAATTATAAACATACACATTAAGAGCAGCAAAGCTGCACTTCCACTCCTTGCCTACAGGTGGTGCAAATGTTTCCAAATTGCAGTTCCTCAAATGGCCACAAGACACTGCTTCAAAATTTCTAAGGTAACCATGTTGACGCTGTTAAATTATACTAAACTGGTATACAGTATCGCACAATTTTGCAGACTGTTGTGAATGTTGTATTGCTACTTGTGTTCTACAGTGTTCAGACTTTATTTGGCTCCAACCAGCCTCCATTTTCTTTGCTCTTTTATTTTGCCTTGGCTTGAAGATTGGTGGAGTCACTTTTGAATATTTTCCTGCCAAGAGTTAGCAGAGTCTTGGCTGGAGGCAACCATTTCCCAGTATATTGTCACTATGAGGTGTTTCCAGGAAGTGACTGTGCCCTGTTTGTTTGTTTGTTTGTTTATTTATTTAACCTTTGGACTAGCTGTGAACCACCATTTTGTCCTGCAGGTAAGATGCCTGTAGCTTCATATTAATGGTTCAATGCATGAAAACAAAACACATTTTGTATATCCCACAATACGTGTGTATATCAGCAGCTCTGAACTGCTGCCATAATGTCCCTTATTTATGGCAGGGTGCTGACTGACATCAGCAGATCTGACGAAGACCAAACATCTCTCTCTTGTTAGAGTTTGTGAATGAGTAAGAACCCTGTTCCGCGAGACGCTTTGCATCCGAAAGAAAAACGCTGAAATGAAAAGAACGGTGAGGCTGTGACGCTAACCTATTTGCTTTGGCTCTGTTCTTATCTACCGTGATGACATTTGTTTGGTGATGAGGAGAGTTGGGTGGCCCTGTCAGGATCCTGAGAATCAAAACCTTTATATACAACTGTGACTATCTACTGTAAGTTGATCTCAGTTTAGCTTTGAAGTTTTACTTCCGGAAACATTTTGTTTATTGTTCTCGCTATACAAATCAAGTGACCTTGTTATATGAGATAAATCCACCCAACAGCTCAGGGAGATACACCACTGTTGACACAGGAAGTTCTGCTTGGTCTGGATGACAAAAGACGTGCGTTAACATTTCATCTTGGACAGCTCTTGCCTAACCCGCTGGCCAAGCTGTGTTCCTGATGCAGTGACATAAAATTATGCACTTTCTTCCTGTTCTGTTGGCATTTAACAACGTGGCCTTTTTCCCCTCATTCCCCAGTCTATTCAACCAGCTTCCAGCTTCCTCTTCACATAAGTATTTTTACCTGCAGGGCTGTGTTTTCTGTGTTTTCTCTCCACTCTGCCTCATTGACTCTAATATGGGCTTCCTGAATGGGTTATCTTCAGACTTGTTCCCACAGGAGCTGATGACTCAAAATGATTTCAAAGATGCACGATGAGAATGCAGAACTCAGTGGTCTGAAACAACTGGGTTTGTTGTGATTTGTCCTGCAGACCCTAATCAAAACTTCAAAGGCGGCTAAATGTGACAAACACGACATGCAGGAGCGCACAGAAAATGGCGGGAGAGCTGCGTGTTTTCTCTGCTCTGCACTTTGTGCACAGTAGGAGCCCCGAGGTCCTGAGGCGAGAGCGTTTCCCAGTCCACACCCAGTCACGCTCCCTCCCGATCAGATTGGTTATGCAAACAACTGAAGCTTCTGGAGACAACTCATTTAGATTGCAAATGAGTGATTCCAAAGCAGAGATGACAAGATCAGCAAAGTATGGACGCTGCCACACCAGCGATATAAACAAATACAGATGAAGCTACTTGAATTAATGCATTTAGTCACGCTCGTGGCATTTTTTTTTCACAATTATTGAATGAATTTCCATGAGAATTTGTTTGTAACTGAGAGCCTCTCTCTTCTGTTTCTCATCCCCTGGGTTTGCTCCTAGCTTGCGATTTGCCTGATATTGGACAAATTAATTAATTAAATGATCATGACAAAGACATCCATCATCTGAACAGGACGTCCCTTTGATGACCAGTTTTTGTGCCTGTGCAATACGTTGATCGACAACCTGTCAAAGTAACAGTATAACCCATAGTGGTGAGCAGTACTACCAGATTTCGATAATGACACAAATACTTTGTTAATAAGCTCCATGTGTTCTGAAATGCTCAAGATAAAATGGAATAAGTTATTTAATTTATATATATATAAGTATATATATTATACAAGTGTGTGAATGTGTTGTGTACATAAGGAGAAGGAGAAGTAGTTCTAATCAATCATGCATTATTTAGACTGGATAGTCATAGCATTACTATGGAACAGATGATTAAAACTGTTAGTTTCTACTTTTCTGGATCGATCCAAACTTCATTCATAATACTCATCAACGTCAACTGTGCTTTCCGAGCTATAATATAATATAATGCTGATACACTGAACTTCTGTATGGCAGTGAACATTGTTAACAATATATACATTATACATCAGAACTCTGGAGTATATCTGCATAGTGATTTTAGCGATTATCTCACTAGCACAAATAGTCAAAAAGTGCTCTCATGAGAAACAAAAGTCTCACAGTAACCAACACTTCTTCATGTGCCCTCACATGAATTGAGCTACAAAAGGCCTTTTGGTCGTGCAAAGCACTGGAGGTTTGGCCTCACACCTGACTTTTCATCAGCTGGCACCAGGTATTCCACACACAGTGCTCTGCTCTCACGGCCAACCTGCTATGGAATGCATACTGCCTACGTGGATCGGATTTGAGTGAGTGTAATAAATTTTCTGTGCGTGAGCAATGGGCAGAGTTGTCTAATGATGAGGGAGAGGAGTTGAGGCATGCCTCAGAAGAAACAATGTCACCCCAGTAATGAGCTGGCTTCAAGTGTTTGTTATTACAAAAGGCATTTTCCCCTCTTCAATGTGCGATCGTCATCCAGTTGCGGACCGTGCTGAGGAATGTTGCTCTCAAAGGAAAACGTCAAAGGGGATTTGATATCGGTACTCCCCAAAATACTGTCAGTGTGAGCAAAAAAACACACCCAGACTCCAAAATACTGTAACTAGGTATGAATCAGAGGTGTAATGTGATTTGAGAGCTATGAATACATCGAAGCAAGACTTTTTAGAAATGGACTTGGGTCTTCTCTTTTTTTTTTCTTTTTACAAAGGAATACAAAAGTAATGAAGGATTCTAGGTGGTCCTGTTATGGTGGTTTATTGCAGTCTATCTATTACTGTTGAGGACAACGACCTTCTATTGTGGCATGTGAATTGCTGTAACATGCACTCTGGCAATTAAGTTACAACAGAGAAAATTTGGCCTTTAAATGACTTTTACCTGCTGCTCTCACCTTTGCGAGACGCTGTGGACGCTCCTCCTCCGTTTCCAGGCCTGAATCGCATGCATTGTTTCAAATCACGAAGCCTTGAAAATTAAGATGCTCCGGCACACAAGAACAGGCAGGATACAGTACGCACAACACATGCTAAGTGGAGTCACGGCATGCGCCTGACGACAGGTATGCCTTAAACAAACTTGCCGGCGCTGTCGTTTTCACGAGAGAAAGAGAGGATAAACAATGATGAATAAACAAAGGTGTTTACCACAATTTAATTAGCAGTTGTGAATGTAATGAGGGGCTGCCAGATCTATCTTTTAGTCTCCCACAGCGAGCGGGTGCACTTATCCTTCCCATAAAAGAGGCACAAGACGACGTACCTAAACACCCCACCCGGGGCTACCTAAAGCACACTGCAGCATCGTGGCACCCTCTCTCCACTTTATGCATCATTGTTATTTGACTATAATGAGGCACGAGTTGTTTTATCGTAACACCATCCATTCACCCAGGCCAGAGAGTCGTCAGGCCTAGACTGTGTTTTTTCTGAGTTTCGATGTTGTATCATTGTGGTCTTGGGTGTTAATGCAGGAGGATTAACGTGCCGTCACTGGTTGTCCTTTCATTGCCGTTTCCCTGCACATGAAAAGAGACTTCCATGTGCAAATGCAGTTATGCAGGTTGGCACAGAACTCTGCAGGAATGCGCCGCTCGTCTTTTTATTGAATGCATAAATTCAGGAAGTCCAAACAGCGGTCGACAGCGCTCGCTATCCGGGCGAATTCTCAGAGAGCGCGGCAGCAAATATAAATACGTGCTCGCAGTCGATCCCACTCATCCACGCTGGGATGATACCTCTGTCAGTGTGGCCCTCTCAGATGGAATTACTGTCATAGTTGGCAGGATGACTCTCTTCAGGTGATAAAAGAGGTGTTGATGCAGAAGCATCTGGCAGGCCTCTGAGCTCCAGACAGATTCTGCTCTCACCCAAATCTATCAAACCGCAGACAACATCTGTTTGGGCCGCAGATGAGCCTAGTTAGCCGACATTGTGAATTTCAATGAACTTGTTTCTTGGGCGGAACGCAATATTGATTTTGTTGACACGACTCCGATTAATCACGAGAGAAGAGAAGAGAAGAAGGGGCTGCGCTCATCCTCAGCGTCTCCTCCGCAGCTCTGAAACAGCAGGGTTTTTCCTGAAAACATTGCCCAAGGCTTGTTTTCCAAAGGTTTTGATTGATCACCAGGATTTAAGGAGGAATTCTGTACGATTTGCAATTTTTTTTCTCCTCACAGGGATTCTCAATGCCTGTGGCGTTTGGTGTTTCGCTTAGAAGCAGACTGCGACGATATGAGCGGCCTTTTTCCACCACGCTGACAGATCTGTTAATTGAGAACTGACTGATGTCGATCTCTAAACTTTACTGGCTCTGCTGCGCGCGATCGGGCCGAATCAGATTAAACTTGTCAGGAGCTTTCTTCTCACTTCGCTATCAAATACACAGTTAACAAAATGAGAGACGTGGAACACTTTTCTGCCAAATGTAAGTCAGGGTTTCTCCATTCTCACATACACACACACACACTCACATATAAGCATGTAAAGACACTTCTTCTGTCTCTTAGATGTGGCCAAAACCCTGGAGGGACTAAAGCCATTTTTCATGTAATTACAGAAAACCTGCCTGACTGGCTCTGAGGCAGCTTGTGAAAGGAGGGACCTCAGAGTCTTTCTAACACCGTACAGTACATCCAAGCAGTTACAGCAACAGCGATAGATAATTCTACCCGTTTCACTTTCTGCCATTGGTCCAACTGTGTCAGCGCACACAGAAGGTGCACCAGGTGTGGCTGGTTGAACATCACAAGGCAGAACTTCTTTTTTCCGTGTTATAAAATGTGTGGTTTTATAAGAACACACACACATACAACAGCCTTTAACCTGAGCGACCGCTCTGTTTTGCTCTTCATCCTCGACAAAAACAAGTCAATTTCCTCCGAGCTTCACGCTCTCCACTTAACCCGTCTTCGCCGTGCACGTGTCTCGCCTGCTTGAGCTTTCAACCTCTCTGCTCTCGCATGTGTTCACAATGGTGGAATTTTTCCACTGTAGAAACGCACAAATATATCATCATTTGACCCTACGCTGACAACTACAGTCTGCTGCAGATAGGGACAGTAGAAGAAAGGAATTTCCCCCAGGACAGATCAGTACAGACTCGGTGAACTGACGCTGCCTTTGGAGTGTATGCAGCAGGTCTGAAGCGCCTGTGCAGCAGCAAGGCAGCTCTGAGGTAATGTTTGTCTCTGTCTTTCTTCGAGTTGAACCTGTCATTAGCGCGGGACGCGCCTGTCACATTGTGACCCTTTTTTTTCCCCCCTTTTATTTCTTGCCTGAGTGATTGTGATGGAATATTCTGACAGCCAGCAGCAGCAGCAGACTCTTTGATGCTTGTTCTCGACTGTAGGGGGCGACAATTTCTTTTATGCAGACCGCTGAGATGCATTCTTCTCTTGGCTGATTATCGATAGAGGAGAAGTGAATTTTTCATGAGCTGCAGATGCAGATCCTGCTCTCCCCTGACTCTGTGGCCGCTTGATCAAACCCCCCCCCCCCCATCTAAGGACAACAGGCTTCTGTTTCTGAATGTGAAAGTGACACGTGACAAATGTACCGTGCATCATCCTGGACCTCGCTGACCCTGTGGCTGCTAATGATTTAACAATGGCAGCATGCGGCTGATACGCCACAGCACGGTTATTTGATGTCTAAACATGTCTCATGCTGATGCCTGCCACCTGCAGCAAGCTCCTACCTGTTGTGAGCTGCTCAGCTGTGGACGTCTCCAGCTGCCTCCTGCCAAGCTTCTTCTTGTAAGAGCTGCGGAGGTCTTGCCAATTTTCTTCCTCATCAGCGAAAGCATCTACATTTTTTTTATAAAGACAGCTATAATTAGCCTTTTATTTGTATATTAACAATGGCTCACGTGGCTCTTGTGTATGGTGGGTCACTCGGAGCAACAAACTGTCTATCATCAGCCCTGCAGGGCTCCTCAGGTTTGCAGCACCTTGTAGCCTCTGTGAGGTGAAGCTTTCCTTGACCACAGGCTGCAGATTTACTGTTTGGCTCCAGTCATACTGCAGACTGAAACTAAACTGAACAATATGTTCAACAAAAACAGCCTAGAAATGAGAAAAAATGACTTAAACATTTCCATAAGAAAACAGCCATAAGCAGAAAAATTTTTAATTTTTCAAATTAGATTTGCATAGTGGCTGGAAACACAAGTCCAAATGAGGATGAATGTTTATTCATATCTGCTGGAGATGTAACCATCATCTATCATATTACCTGCTATGTACCCAGCTGTGTTGCAGCAGGTCTGATGGTACCTATTCTTGTGCACAAACAGTAGGGTGACATCCTGGACGGGTTGTCTGTCGATCACAAGACAATGTTACATTCACTCTTACTCTTATGCATAGAGACAGAGTCTCTAATTGGCCTAAAAATGCATTTTTTTACATTGAGGGGGAAACAAAAATACCCAAAGACAAGGTGCGTCCACATAGAAAGGCCCTCAGTCTGACTTGGATTCAAACTTTGAGACTTCTTGTCTGAGCCAGAGCCAAAATGATTATCAGTGACTATAAAATCAAGAATTAAAATGATTTATGTTATTTGCTTACATGGTGACAAACCTCTTTATAGGCCCAAATAAACATTATCCAGGATCAATTAAGGGAAGGAAGGAAAGGATTGGCCTTCACTCATTTATTTATTACAACACCTGCAAATATGATAAATTTCAGTGTCATCGGTCAGACATTAACAAAGCACAAAAAGGTCGAGTTCAGCCGCTGATAACATCACGCTGTGTGGAGAACTTGTTTGACACTACTTGATTTTTCCTCATTCTCCAGGTTTAGCCAGCTCTGTGTCCTCCGCTATGAGGAACTGCTTCCACTTCATGAGAATTTCTGTCACGGCAGACAGACACTGCTCCGTCCTGTCACTGGACACCTTTCCCATTGAGGAGCCGTAATTTATAATGGAAGCGATCGCTGTGGTATCTGTGCCAACTGACAATACTCGGGGCTCCTTTTGTTTCCTCCTGAAGAGCTGCAGGTGACATCAGATCATAGTCGGTATCGTGTTTATTCGCTTTCTTTCACGGATCCTGTAGGCGATACGCCTTCTACTCCCTAGCTGCGGTCCCCATTATGCAGCGCTCTCCCAACATGTCCTGCTGCTATCGCTGTCAGAGGCCTGGTACGCTCATGTCATTGGCTGAAAAAGAGCAAAGAATCTTAAGACTTCCTGCCAAAAAGCCCTCAGGGTGTTTGTCACTGTCTGGCACCGTTTCAGGAGTCACTGCTCGTCAGGCTTTCATTCTGGATTTAACTAGGCCAAGAGGAGACACTCACTAATGAATGGCCAAGCCAAAAAAAAAAATCCATTTGTATTGTTTGCCCTCAGTATTTTAAAGACAACAACGGCAATATAACGTCACAAAAAACCATAAATCAACAGACTGTAGTTATAAAGCCTCTGTAAAATCATTAAAGGCAAGTGAAAGTGAGATTCTCTCCCCTCCGCGCTCTCTTTATCCTTTTTCCCTTTGTCCTATTCTTTTATCTCATTACCATCACTGAGGGTGACCTCCGAGCCGAGCATCCAGCTGTGTTCCCCTGCCCTACAGACAAACCTCTGACCCCGTACTGAACTGTAGGATCATCCAGCACTGTCACAGCCTCATCTAGCACTGTCACCCAACAACCCCCATGACTCACCCGAGGTCACCCGGTGCACGTTACCCGCTCGCCTGGGTCGCAGGTTTTTCAAAGCGGGTTAGGAATTTGATAGCGATTGGGAGCGCAGTGTTGGGTAATATGTGACAAATGGAAAAAAATGGAGCATGTTTAGAGGAATGAGCAGAATGACCGGAGGTACCACCTGTCAGGCATCTCCACAGAGGCCTTTACCTTGTTTACAGCCAACACTGGCTGTTATTTACAGGGAACCAGAGACATAAAACTTCATACAAGTGGTTATTACAGTTCATGACATCAGTGAGACGAACTGTCTATGCAATTAACCACATGCAAAGGACGCTTTGTGACCCATGCATGCACAAAATGAAATTGCGTACAGCATTGCATGTTTTTATAGTGAGATCTTTTTTTTTTCCTACCCTTTTCAAAGTCTGTTCCAGGATATGCATTTCAATCCTGCAACGGGGGATAAAATGAAGATAACATGATTGAAAAGGTCTGCGGCCCTGACTTCAAAACACTTTTTGTCACCAGCATTGTGGGATAAATATCAAAAGAAGTACTTTCAGGTATCTCTTTACCTCTCTCGGGTTGAAGGTGAGGGTGTTTCCATATCTTGGCAGAGCATGAGTGGAGAGAGGGAGAAGATTAATGGTATAATAGCTCTGACCACACGGTTTAGTTATTTAAACTGGCAGCATCAGCTCAAATTGTTTCATAGCTTTCTGCAATGATACATTTAGGTGCGTGTCTGGACAGGTTACAAGACGCTGGAGGAGAGAATTCATTGCAACTCCCTCTGAACTGTTCAGCCAAGAGACAAGAGCTTGGAAGTTATGACACCATCCGTAAAGTACACGCAGGATGTTTACGTCGCAGCAACATGTTTGTGCACATGTTGTTGACAGTCAGAGAAATTAAAAAAAAAAAAAGAAAAGAAACAGACAGCAGCAGCAAGACTGACGAGGTTAATCGATTGCCTAATAGGCAGATGGGTTTGGCTGCCATCCCAGTTTCACTTCACAGTGTTTGCATGTGTTGTATATGTTGTGTTGTTTTTCTCATTTTGGAAAAGTTCGTCACGCGAGCAGATGGGTTTCACAATCGGGAGGCGACGCATTAGTTGCACCGTGAAGAAACGTGGAAAAGAAAAGTTGTTCTGTCTAAGGGCAGGGAAGGACTGTCAGGGGCGGCAGGCTGACTGACATGACGCTGGGTGAAGATCAGTGATATTTCATAAGCGTCTCGGAGTCTTGCGGGGTTGTAGTGAGTTTGGTGTTTTTGTTCAAAACATCCCGTGTCAGGACGCCTGAGACGTCGGAGGATTACTGTAAGCTTAGCTCAGGTGACGTCTTCTGGCGGGCAGGCGGGCGGGGGAGGTGGAGGAGGGAGCTGGAGGTGGAGGGGCGGGGGGGGCGAGGTGGCAGGTATGAGGGCCCTCCATTGCCCTGTTCCAAACTACTCGAAAAACAAGGAAAAGTATCATATGGGGTGCTCAGATCATTCGGAGATACAACGCTACACACCATCAAAGGGCAGCTTTTAACATACTCACTCAAGGTTCTCATTACCCCATTTCTCAGATGCATTACGGTTCCATGATTACATATTTCCAAAGCTTTCAAAGGCAGGTTAAGCGGGCCGGTATGCTCACTCAAATCATTGTAAATGGCTCCTTCGAAATCCCCCCCAAGGAGCTGATCCAGGCTGTGTTCTTACCTTAATGCCGCTGACAATAGCTGGGAGCTATTTGACCACTGTGTTTACCTGTAAAATCAGATAGACCATGGGAAGTGAGATAGACCCTGTGAGGGCCAAACAGTTGTGGATCTCTCTTGTGGGGAGTGGATATTGTCGGCTATCTCTGGCTTCCATCGCTCAGTCTCAAACAGGAACGCCGGTTAAGAGAGTGCATGAATGAGCTGTGCACCCATACAGTATCTCTGGAATCACATAAAGACAACCCTTGTGCTCTGCAATTTACTGTGCAGCGCTCAGGTGCTTGTGCATGTCTCAACCAGAGGAAAAACAAAAGTATGACTGACATAATCATGTGTCAGAAGATTTATGGTCAGAGAGAGCGGAGGGGAGAGAAAAAACTCGAGAGCACATTTTCTCACTCCTCCTCCCGCTCCAAATTATTGTCTTTAGCGCTGTCCACTTGTTTGAGTGAAACGGTGGAAGCTGTCGAAACAGAATAACGCACACAAACACACACAAAGACAGAGCCTTGTCTTAATGAAAGCCCTGTAAAATGTATGATTTAACATCTCTTTCACTCTGGAATTGTGTCATTTCCTTCTACACCGGTGGTTTATTTTCGGTGTCCGTGAGTTTTTCTTGTGCAGCTTCCAAGAACGTGGGCGAAAAACTGGGACGACTTACGCACTTTGCAATAAAGTTTACGCTCCTGATACGAATCGGAAATGAATTCTCGCGCCGAGTTTCAACAAACGTCTCCGTCAACAGTTCTATTCTAATTTCGGCTATAAATCTGATGGCTGTTGATGTGCGCTCGGAGCCAGAGTAATGATAAAGCCAAAAGCAGGATGCATCTTGTTCGCATGCGTCTGAGGAGACTCGTCGGCGTTAATTGCTGGCTGCAGCTCGGCTGCTGGGCCGCCCTGATGTAACAGGTCATGGGAGCAGGTAAGGAAGCTGTGGCAGGTCTCCAGCAATAACACAAGAGTGTGAGCCAGACTACCAACCATAAATCTGCACAGCCACCACCAGTTTCCAACTACCGCAGGTGACGGCTGACTGTGTGTGTAAGTCTGTGTGTGTAAGTCTGTGTGTGTAAGTCTGTGTGTGTTTGTGTGTCAGTGTGTGTCTCTGTGTGTGTTTTTTATAAACAAAACTCCAAAGGGGAGCGCAACCCCACTTCAGAGCAACATGGATATTACACCCCAGAACATCTTGGCATGGTCCTGGTCCTGTTTATGGAGAAACACAGCTAAGAGTATAATTAGCATTGCAGTGATCCTGCAGGGTGTCTGACTTAGGCTGTGATATCAAAGAGGGTGGTGTTTTGTGCTTGTGACTCAATGGGGATGAAGCCACTGTGGCCTCTCAGTGGCGGTGGTTTGCACCTGACTGACTGGGAAACACTGCAGGTGGATTAAAGGCGACGTTGTTTGCTTGTCTCGACTAAAGGTGACCTCGAATGGTGGAATACTGGAGTGTTGATCCATATTACTATAGAAGCTATAGATGTAGCT
Organism: Karalla daura; assembly: GCA_029224185.1. Taxonomy (NCBI): domain Eukaryota; kingdom Metazoa; phylum Chordata; class Actinopteri; order Chaetodontiformes; family Leiognathidae; genus Karalla; species Karalla daura. Next base: position 9,470,562 of record CM055193.1, on the reverse strand, counting down.
ATTTACACGCTCTTGTGATGTGACGTTCTTTGATAAACAAGAAAGTTTAGCAACTTAACTGGAGGGAAACTTCTAAGGAGCATGTGTGCATATCCAGGCTAATATGTTTGAGCCAGGAAGAGAGGAAGGAAGGAGGAATCAGTTATTGAGGAATTGATGACGTTTCATTGTGTGCCTTCATTCGCATACCTCAGTGGAAGCAGGTCTAACTGATTTTGAGATGGAGATTAGCTGCATTTTCTTGTTTTATGGTTTTGGAAAAAGTGTTTCTTCATTGTACGTCCCCTTTAAAGCACCATGTTATGATGTAAATGTACCGACTGTTGATGTTTATCAAACCACAGTTGAAATGACCACACAAACCTGAGATCATTGGGGACTGCATTGAAATAATAAAAATGACATGTTATGTGTTTACTTTGACTCTAAATGAATGTAATCCAGAAATATAAGGACCTATTTAAGAGAAAATGGAAGAGATGTGTGCTCTAACATGGCCACTGGGCTGCAGGCTGGGTATGGGAGTTCGCCCTTGTCAAGTCAAAGAAAGTTGGTGACACATATAGAGGCCTCTTGAGATTAAAGCGTTTTGTTTTCGAGATAATGTGATGTGCGTCTAACACACAAAACCCTAGTTTAGGTTTAACCCGAGCTTTTTCAGCAGCTGCCTTTTCTTATGCGTGAGTCTTTTGTATCAATATTATGAAAGCTGCAAGCTTTTGTCAGACAGAGACAAGCCTCTGTCATTATCCCTTCACGCCCTTTTCTCTTTATTCTGGGCAGATTATCGTTGCCAATGACACATGACACTGCTAATCTACTGTAAATTAAACCTGAATTCTCCTGTGCCGCGGCCTTATAAAAAAAGAAACACGGGGCGGGAAAAAAAATGTTTTTACAAGGAGAAATGCCAACGTCAAAACGTGCCAAACCGAAGCAGCACAGGTGAAAACTTTTACAGGCTGCATTCGTCAATCCCGGGAGGTTATTGGGAGCAGGTTTTCTGTCAACACCTTGGGCCCGTCTGCCCTCTCCACTTCCAGGCCGATGAGAGTGGAATCTGTAACGACTGTGGGCTTTAACGTCGTTAACATTTCCCTGACACGTCGGCCGGCCTCTCTTGGAGACTGCCCTGCATTTTCTCGGCCGCGCTGGAGTTGTTGTAGCAACTAGCGGCCCAGGAGTGAATGAAGCAGATGTGCGAGTCATCTATCACCTGACAGCTCCCACTCCCCCGGCTGAGCAAGTCATCTCCGTGACAGTCTGCCCGGCCAGTCTCATCAATTACACTGGTACCCTACCATTAGAGCACAAACACTTTTCTACCCCCTGACACATTCAACTGCTTCCCAGTCTGCAAGATGGGCCCTCAATTAAGGCTGAATAACTTTCCCCTCTCAATGGACGTCTCTCTCCCTCTCTCTCCGTCTCCCTCTGGGTATGGCACACATTGGACTTGTAGGATGAGCTCTTTGGAAACTGATTTACCTCCACGATGACCATAGATTTGAGGCTTTGTATCCCTATTTAATGACTTTATGATTGGCCTGATGATGATGCAAGCCACAATATTACGACCTTGAATAGAGATTTACTCACTTGCGGTCAACTAATTCCTATATAATGAGGTCATAGAAGCCATTGACTGCTCCACCACGCCGGTTTAACCTTCATTGGTCCATTAAAGCCCATTAGATTATATTAACCTTGCATAAGAGTGTGAAGCACTCTTCATATTTGGGACTCATTAATGGAATGTGGAATGCAGAAGGAATATTATATAGTCTGTTACTATTGTCATTTTACTATTATTTATTCCCTTTTCTCTTTCAGTATCTGCATTTCCATTTGTTTTTCATAAGATACATATCTGAAATGTTGATAAAGCACAACTGTCACTTGAAGGCGTCTCCATTGAAGGGTGAAGGGTGGCATGAGTTGCAAAGTGTGATGTCACATGATTTTCGTTAAATCTCTCCACTTCGCTTTGAGGAAGATGGATGTCTTTGCATTTTTATTGTTTTATTAGATGTTTTAGTTAGATTTTGCAGTTCAGTTTTGCTCCATACTGTGCAGCAAAACTATTTTGTCTGAAGTGAACTGATCATGTGATCCCTACATCATATCCAGTGACTGGGGAAAAAAACCTGTTTCCATTACCATTTTGTGATAAAGTTCCCTATTGACAAGTCTAAAAAAAACATCTGATGAGAATAGAAAAATATTTTTGAGTTTTTTTCTTTTACATTTAGATGTTTACAACCCCAGGTTTTCATTGCAATATGTAGGTTTTGCACATTTCTAGGGGTAATGTAATTGTTTTTACCCTTTACAAGTACATTTAAGTCACTAAATGTAACTGTTGATTTACTTTTTATGTTTATGTTGTACTGATGCTGACATATTATCAAGATCGGACACAGTTTATGAGTGAGTGAGTGTATGAGGATTCAATAAAGAGAATCATGTCTCGTTGGCATTATTCGGTTCCTGTATTCCATCAGTAGTAGTCGTGAAACGCAGTAAACACAGTCGTTTGAACACAGACAGGTATAAACAGTTTCTATCACTTACAATATACAACTATGGCAGTGACAGCAGGGGCCAACTTACACATATCAGCTTTGTTTTCCCGCGAGGGTTTAAAAACAGGTGTCAGGGTCAGAACTTTGAACATTGAATATGCAAAAAGATATAAATAAGACATTCATATAAAAATAGGCTTTTACAAAATATACTCTATTAACCAATATTTACCAAAAGTGGAAAATGTGCCAGTGTGTTTTTTTTTCTCGTTTTTTTGATCGTGAGTAATTCCTGTTAAATCGGCTTGAAGTCTGAAGACAGCCGGTAGAGCGTACGGCCTTCCACCTCAACAAGTCGGATTCTCTATACTAGCAGCAAACAGAGGGAAGACGCACTCATGAGAGGGTCAGAAGTTCAATGTGAGCGGCCTTAAACAGCAGGTTCATCGGGAACAACGTTACTCTAAGATATGACACATCAAAACCAGGAAGATTCAAATCCAGTGTGTTAACTGCGGACAAAGTTTCGATTGCTTTAATAAACTAAAACCTTCCCAACATTTAGTTCTTTCTTTATCCAAAACAGACAAAAATCAGTAGTTTTTTTTTAATAGAATAAATTAATATTAATTATTTTCATTCTCTAAATACAGTGTGTTAAATATTCCAAACGGCTGTGTCATTGCGTCCGTGCACCGAGGGAGAGCTACGTCCACCGTCACTCATTCGCATCGGCAAAGTCTTGTTTCCTAACCGTCCCAACGCATAGCTTAAAGTCTTGACGTCTCGCTTCACTGACTCACATCACAGCCACCCAAGTCCCATGATGCCGGGGTGCAGTTTTCCCTTTAGCGGCGCTCAGGGCCGATTTCCAAACATCGCACCCCGACCAACGCGACAGACAGTCCGAGAAGAGAGGATGAAGAGCTTTGTGTGCAAAAAGGATCCTGACGCCCCGTCTTCTGCATACGCCGTGCAGTAGCTCCTCATTAACGTGTGAAAAGACTGAAATAATGGCCTTCTGGTAAAAGTCCACAGTTTTTTTCCCCTGGCGTGTCCGTGAAAACGAGGGCATGAACTCACACGCTCATGACGCCATCATCATCATCAACAGACACACACACGCGCACGCACACATGAACACACACACCATCCAATAAATATTCTCATTTGCATGTGTACACCTCTGTCCTCTCGCTGCAGGTGTTGCATTTCACGTAGCAGCACCACAGGAACTTGCAGTTGCACTGCCACACGCGGGAGTACTGGTGTGTGTTGTATCCCCGGCCGCAGCACATCAGGTCGCAGCCGCTGATGTGCTGCATCATTGTCTTGTTGCACACCCGGCCCTGCGTGCCCAGGCTCCCCGTCACGGGGTCCGCCTCGCAGTAGTTGGGAGACTTGTCTAGGTACACCAGGTCCGTATCCATGGGCTTCCGGTAGGAGTAAGGCTTCTTGATCTTGAGGAATTTCGGGCGCTTGTTGCGGCTGGCTTTGACCGCTTCCACGTGCACGGCGTGGGCATACTTCTCCTTGAGAATGTAGCCGAGCTCGCGGAACTTGGGAAGTGTAGTCCAGCAGGTTTTGGTGGTGCAGGAGCCCGAGACACCGTGACACTTGCATTCCAGTTGCATGTTCCTCTCCAGGATCTAGACACAGAAAAACAACTTGGTAACAGCCGAGCTAAAACAAACAAGTACTGAGTGACAGCTACGCTCTCATCTGGATGATGAAACCAGCAAAATGTCTTCATTTTATATGTTCGATTATTATTATGTTGTGTCTATCATGTGTGTGAGGCCGGAGTGACAAACGTGGGACTTCCTAACAACGTGACAGGCAAATACAACCAGTTCAGGATTAAACGCAGCCCTACCACAGAGCTGTGTGATACCATACACACAGAAGCCAAAATAATGTATCAGATTTCAGGCTCTGTGTGTTTAGTCACCACACACAACACACAAATGTCAAGAGTGACTGTACAAGGCGCCGAGTGACTAGGATTACCGCTAAACCCTGAACTGATGACAAAGAGAAGTGCCATTGACTGAAACTGGAATTTTCTCCGGCAACAAGGTCAATTGCAATTTCCTGTCTCTAAAAAAAAGGGGGTTCGCTACGTGATATGGTCTCCCTAAAGCCATTGATGAGATATTTATGTCTCCGTGTTCTTGGCAAGGAAACTGTAACAATAAAACCCAAACACAGACGTGTGAACAAGACGAAAAAACGGCAACTTTTCCCTGAGCGGACCACTTCATAAAACCCTTGGCTTCAACTCCCTAATCCATCAGTTGTTCTGTGACCAACACTTGTGACAGCCTTTGTCTGGACGTCTTCGACCAGGGAGCTGTGAACGGCGCTCCCGCTCAGTGTCACCGCTTTTGATTAGCATAAATAAAGGAGGGGAGGGGGTCGACTATCAAAACAGAGGGGCCATTTATTAGCAGAAAGGGGGAGAAACAAAGGAAAACTGTGCAAAGTTTGAATCCACGAGTGCAGTCTTTTCCCTGGGAAGCAATTTAGCTGTCCAGATAAGCCAATTTGAATCCGTGGTCCTGAAAACAGCCGTAGAAAACGATCCACTAGGCACAATTGTGTGCGAGGGGGCCTTTTCAGCCAGTGTGTGCCCGGACGTGTCAGTTGTGTGAATCAGGCTACTTTGGCACAGGGAGGCAGAGGGACCAAGAGAGAGAGAGAGAGAGGGGATATGAGTTAACATGGTAGCAAAGCTGCTTCTTTATTCTCGACTAACTCCTAGCTCACTTAAGCTGTTGGGCACATCACTCCACTCAATCTCTAACCTCTAGACTTGCTGGAGTCTCGGTGACACCCGGCAGTGTTCTGGAGCCAGGCACGCAACAAAGGCCACCAAATTAACTGGTCAACACATCACAAAAACGACCCTCTCCTGCTAGATCTGTCTCAGATTTATCGGATCGCGCTGTGACCGTCGAACCTAAATAACCGAATTGGCACAACACAACTGTGCTGCAGGTACAAGCACATTGCACCTGATGTGGGCTTATGATGCTGGAGAAAATCTGGGTGGGGATTGTCATAAAGGTAACTGTATACTGTCTCAATGGTGCAAAGCATGGGGGGACGGTGGGGGTGGACAGGGCTAATGCCTTTTTGGACAGTGTCAATCTGTTTTCAGCACGCAGATCTGGGCTGTAATCAAACCCTGCCACTTAGACAGCTCTTCGTCTAAAAGCAGCCTTTTATTCCCCTGCTTGTTCAGTCTTGGCCCCCGCGCTGCCCAGATCTCTGGCAAAGGTTCATCCACACCGCATCACGGCAGCGTCTGTTCACAGTCACACAGGCAGACTGGTTAACCATCTGAGGAGTCATGCCGCTGACTCATTATTTATTACCCATTTAAAAGATTTCATCCGAAGGACTCATCCAACACACCTGCCGCTACCTGTGTACCTCGCTATGAACGCCATGCACACTGTGTTTACACACAAGCCAAACTGAACAAGCTCATATGCACTTGGAATACTGTTTATGGGGACACAACTTCTACGTCCGCCTTGAAAGTGATATTTTCACTTCTAACGCTTCCTATCTTCTTCAGGATGAGACAGTATATTGGTGAATAGGTTTGAATCCCCAGTTGGACCGAGGGCTTTTCTGTGTGGAGTTTGCATGTTTTGCAGGTGCTCTGGTTTCCTCCCACAGTCCAAAAGCATGCATGTTTAGTTGGGCTGGTGACTAAATTGCCCCTAGGTATGATCGTGAGAGCGAATATTGTGTGTGACTCGTGATGGAATGATGACCTGTCTAGATTGTGTCTCCTGCCTTCACCCTGTGAAGATAAGTGATAAATGGGTGGATGGACTGATGGGCAGATGGATAGAGTTTCCAAAAGGAATCTGCCCATCCATCCATCCATCCATCCATCTGTAGGGATGTCATCCTGCTGGAGCACCTACCTTGCGTCCAGCTTCGTTGTTATGGAGGTTCATGAGCGTCCTGGCGTTCTGTTTCACCTCCCGGGCGTCGATGAAGACCTTGGAGAAGTGCAGGCCGTAGCTGATGTCTGCCGAGCAGCCTCCCCACTTCCAGCCTTGGTCTTTGCTGTAGAAACCCTGTTTCTCCTTGTCACAGCTGCAGTCGCTCAAGTTCCCCTGTGTGCAGGCGGCCGTGATGGCGTGAGCCACCCCTGCCGCGATGATGGCATAGGTGAACGCAGCCTCTTTGCTACCTGGTGAAGCACAGAGAGGAAAAGGTGATGAATGAGAGGTTGCCGGCGTGCAAGTCTTTGAAATCAGGGGGGATAAAGAGAAACACAATGGGAGAACGTCACCGTTTTAAAAAAGGAAAATGGGATTAACTATTAACAGCGTGTGTGCTTACATCACAGCCTTTACTGACACATCACTGAAGGGCTGCAGTGTTTTGAAACCTGACCTGGAAACTGTCCTGCCCGTGAACCAAGATGGACGCTGGCGGCATAGTCAACAAAGCCGTATGAATAAGAGGGTTGTCGGCAAGGAGGGGCTATTGATCCGCGCAGAAACCGACACATTCTGTGTAAACCCGTAAGGCACTGACATCAGGATCTTCATCCTGTCGTTATCTGGCCAAAGTCAGGCTGACAAATCATTGACACACACGGAAATATCGACAAATAACTAAAGGTTAATCTGACAGGACTCATACAGACGGATCCTGATGGACGGGTCCTGAGACGAACGGTAAGATAAGGAAAAAAAAAACACTGCAAGAAAAAGTTAAAATATCCGATCTGAAGACTACATGACCCTAGTTACCATACAATGTGATAAGTTTAAATGTTCCGATCGAATAGGAAAGTCCCAGCAGTGGCATCCATCACACCAGTGTGTAAATAAACTCCTCTCGTCTCTATTTGTTCAAAACAAACATCATACTTTCTTTGTGCTTCCTCCTGCCACTCGGCTCCCTATGTAAAGCTGCCATGTTTTTTGATAAACATCTTGGATATGTGCCCTTACCATTGAAGAAAAAAAAAAACTCATATTGAGGCATCAATTATGTGGACGTTTTTATAGACTCAATGGGCTCCGAGCCAAAAAAGAAGGTGTGTCAGAGCAGTCAGCCAGTTCTGACTGCACCGTTGTTAATTTTTCCCCTGCAGTTCGGAGTGCACGGGTTCACCACAAAGCGCTGGTATGAATACTTCATAACCTTGTAATGAGAGTGCGACGATATTAAAAAAGCCATCCGGGAAGGTCTCTAGAAGTCGAGCTAGTAGCGCCAGTTCGCTGCCATTCGGGGCCCTGTTTGTTTCTCTTTCATCTCCACATGGAGTCACGCACCTTCTCAGTGCCCGGCCTCATTACACGGACCTCGGCTCCCGCAGCTCAGAGAGCAAACAGAGCTGAGCCACCCCCCACCCCCCCTGAAACAAACCGCGGGTGATGCACCTTGCATGAGCCATGAGCTCTTCCTTGGTTTTCAGAACAATTGCGAGGCTCCGGGGCTTGCTCTGCTCAGCCTGGACGCCAACAATGGCATTCATTTACAGCCAATGGCCTTCCACGCTAATCTGATCGGTGAAACCAATCTATTTGGTATGGCTGTCCAAGCCAGGGACTTGAACTCCTGTCTTGGGAACAGGAGGCCAAAGACTCTTGATGAGCTAAAAAACACTCATTCATAAAGGAACAGACTGTCAAACACCACTGTTTTCAGTTCAACAGCACGGAGAGATAATCCTTTCTTTCCAAATGCAGCAGGCAAGATGGCCTCAAACAGCTGGTCCCGGCCACAGCCGCTCAGCTTTGTGTTTTTCCTCTGCAGTCGAGGCCCAGGATGGATCATCACTAAAATATATTGCACTTGTTGTCAGATTTTTATCAGAATGATTTGAACAAAATCCAGCTCTGTGGTTATCAAACTCCTTCCTCCCTGACTGTAGCAATAAAAGCATCACCAGACAGCAGATCATTAAAGCTTCCTGCGAAACTGACACACTCGATATCTAACAGCCCTGAATCCGCTTTTATCAGTTAGTAGCCACAATTACCCGGCCACAGTTTCAGCATCCGCTGGCTCATACCCATCCCTGTGAAGGAGTTTCGGGAATGAGATCATTGATTTGAACTCATTTGTTTCTCTAATTTAATACTTTCAGGAGTTGCCTTCCTCTTGGCTTTGCCCTCACTGTAACTTATACCCGTGGTAAGAGCTACGTCCTTACAGTGGGAGCCACAGCACCCACAGGATAATAAAGACCAGTGAAAATGTGTCTCCGGAGACTCCGGCGGGCTGAAAAGAAAGGCTGCAAACATTCACAAGAGCTTTGTTACAGTTCTGGCTTCAGATGCCTTTTATGCATGCTCAGAAAGCTCTGCTCAATGAGAAGTCTGGGGCAAAACTGGGGCCTGATGTGGAAGAGACTGGGCCCTTATGGGATACTCCTTCAAACAGATCATCATCATAAATATCTTTTCTCTTCAAGGTATCAGAACAAGGGCCGTCACCATTATAGTTTTTCTCTGTTATATTCACAAAACCAAGCTCTACCAATATACAATCCGAATCTGAGGCAGTGTGAGATTCAAGTTCCAGGTTACAACACCATGAATAGGAGAAACTTTTACTAAGCAGCATGGTGGTCAACAATGCAGGTGTTACAAAAAAGTGTTTGATGCACCTTGGCCGTGTGTCTGTGTATATGTTACAAACACATTGAAATTATTCACTTGTGTTGAAAATCACATAAACCGCACGCACGTTGCGCACGGAATTGCGCGCGATGATGCGTGGTGATGATGCATCAATATCGCAGCTGAGGTGTGTGTGTGTGTTAGTGTGTGAGTGTGTAAAAAAAACAACTCTAATGTTGTAAACATAAACGTGAGCAGACAGCAACATACCCACTTTCAACTCTTTTCCGAAGACTGTCCTCTCTCCCAGCGCAGAGCAGTTCCAGCGCCCGTTTTTGAACTGGAACTGACACTCGTTGATGCCCATCTGGGCTCCCTCTCCGATGACTATAATGGCATCGGGGCGACTCTGGCAGATAATCCGCTGTCTGGGAGCCAAACCGGGGATCTTGTTACAGATTATGCTCGCACCTAGGGCCACCACCGACGAGAAGCCACTGTGGACGGAAGATGGAGATGACTGAGAAGGAGCAGCCTTTAGAAATATATTTATTTTTCCTCCCCACTTTATATTGTTTACAAGCGATAGATAGATAGATAGATAGATAGATAGATAGATAGATAGATAGATAGATAGATAGATAGATAGATAGATAGATAGATAGATAGATAGATAGATAGATAGATAGATAGATAATTCAACTTGCAAGTTCCAAAAAAGCAGCGGACAGAACATCCTTGAGCGATAACGAGTAATCATTGAGGGTGCGCAAAAAACTACGTGCATAGGATCTTTAAGTATTAGATTAAAAAAAAAGTTTCAAACTACGCGTAAGAAATCTACAAAGCTTGTCCAAATGGGTAATACGTCTACAAAATGACAAATTTTCACCTGTTTAAATGATTTGTTTCACTTTAGGAGAGGTGGTAAAACACGCCTGAGCTGTCAAAAAGTTAATTTAAAGTTAAGTTATCGCTGCTGTATATATCCCCGCAGCGTCCCATGTAGGAAAAGTAGGTAAAAGAAAAGTCATTAGGTGATAAAGTCGCGTTTTGTTTGCGCTCTTCTATTTTATTTATCCTCATCGTGCGAGACCTTCGGCAGCTGGAAGCCCCGAATATACCTGTCTTACAGTCACTCGACCAGGTGTTTTAAGTTTTTTTTCATGTTTGTACTTGAAAATCAAACTACAACAAGTCCCAATAAGCGTGGCTCACCCGATTTTCAGGTAAACAATCCCCAGACAAAGTAAAACTCTTAAAATCCAGCGTCGTGTTCTCCGACTCATTGCTGTGGCTGATGAATAACTCGGCTCTCCGCTCGATCACAGCACAGGTAACTCCAGAGGGACTCCAAAATGACGAGAAGCATAAAAAATAGAGGAAGAAAAAAAAAGTTTCGGAAAGTTTAACAGGTCGTCTCAGGGTTTGGTCCGGACTCCTGGCCCCCTCGCGCAGGGCCCTCTTGTCATTGCGGAGGGTGTCACAGGTACAGAAACCTCTTTTTGAGGGGTGAGCAAGTGCGATTATCTCTTTCTCACAGTTCCTCTGCTACCCGCAGGTCCTGGCTATATATCTGGCTCATCAATCTGGGGCGTGTTCACAGGAGACATGGGGCCCTGCTGAAGAATCCCGCCAGGGCTGAATCTGAACACATACACACACACACATACACACTGTCATGAACACGCACACATACATACACACACACACAGACACACACACTCTCTCTCTCTCTTCTTCACCTTGACTGATTGCGATGACTTTTCATTGGGTTATTAAGTGGGTCAAGGCTCAGCACAATGTGTTTTCTTTCTGTGCGTGCAGATGCAACATGTTTATTATTTTGGTTGAGAGCGTCTTCCTCTTACTTAAAAGTTTATCCATTTACCAGTTAACGTTGTTAAAATAAAGACAAATAAGTTGCAAAAACGAGTAGGGTAGTAATACTTCCTGGGTAATAACCAGGTAATATGGGGTTAAATCACAAACTTGAATGAGATGCTGTACATATTAATACAAGCACACAGTTCGATGAGCCTTTTGATTTATTTGTGTGTACATTGCTTCACTCAGTTTTTTTGTTGTTTGTTTGTTTTTCATCAAGGATATTCATCCTCTCATGTGGTGCACCTTCACCTGTGCTGCGCCTCGGCTCCGGGTATCACTTTTCTTCTACAACAGCGACACCCAGAGGCCAAAGTCTGTATCTGCAGACCAGGGGCAAAACGCGGAACATGTAGTTGTCCCCACTTGCTTCTCGTAGATCCCTAAACCTCAACTTCCCTTGACGTTTCTCAGGGAGGAACCTGGTGAAGAAGTACGAGTTTATTAAGATTACAGGATGGATCACCATCCTCCGCTATTGATTGATGATTGCCTTATCTACATATTCACATTTTTGCCGGAGGGAGATTTAATCAATGCGTCAAGTGTGTGTAAGGTAAGGAGCGTCCCAACTTGCGGAAGTGTATCAGTTTCATGTTTTCTAAATCTTAATTTGTTTCTCTCTCTCTCTCTCTCTCTCTCTCCCTCTCTCTCTCTCTCTCTCTCTCTCTCTCTCTCTCTCTGTGTGTGTGTGTGTGTGTGTGTGTGTGTTCAGGACTGGCATGAAGCTGCAGAGACTCCCTGGCTATGGAGGTGCGCATTTTGTCAACTGTCAAATCACAATCACCTCAGTTCAGCGTTATTTAAAGTGACAGTTCATAACAATGTCATATTAAGACTTAACATAACAGCACCATTCTTAAACGTATAATATATGAATTAACAAACACCCAAGGAAATCCCCAATTGTCATCTCCACATTTTTCCCTTGAATATATGTATAGAAACAAGTACTTGTGTGTTTCTGTGCATAGGAGGATGAGTCTGCAGCGCTGGAGTTTCTGTAACCCTGCTGTCCTGGAGAGTGACTGCACGTGGAAGAGATACTACCTGCGGCGCAGTCACTTGGAGACAAAGATGACAAAAGGTCGAACAGGGGGTTACACCTGCAAAAGCCTCAGAGGTCACACAAGTAGGTCCTTTCTCCCTCTCTCCTTGCCCTTCTTTTTCCCTTTAATCTCCACACTCGTGTCTACGGTGGTAGCCTTTGTGTGTGATGTCCAAAAAACATCCATGTTTAGGTCAACTGGAGACACTAGGGCTGGAGACCCTCCAGGGTGTATTCCCCACCTTCGCCCATATCTGCACTGGGATAAGCTCTAAGCCTAGACACAATGGACGTATGGACCTTTGTTTGACCCATGCTATCCTTCGCCAGGCAAGGTGGTGGGGCAGGTCTACCTGCGGGGCAGCTCGGCCGAGCAGCCTCACCTGTGGAACAGCAGCACCACGGTCTGCAGCGCCTCCACTGACGGGACAGTCCGAGCGTGGAACATCAAGACTGTCAGTAATTAGTATTTATCATCGAAGATGCAATGCACCACAACATTTCTCTGCATTTAACCCATCTTATTTGAAGAGCAGTGGTTGTTGACATACACACATACATACAATACAAAAAAGAAAAATACATTTATGAATCCCTGTGATGGACAGGTGACCTCTCCAGGATGTATTCCTTTTGATCACACTATGTTCGCTGGTATAGGTTCCAGCAACAACATCAAGGGATGGATGAATATTATCATAAGCCCCAAACGGAGACATAAATCATATCATTCAGGATTGTTAGACAGGGTTTTTTTTCAGTCATCCCAATCAATATGGATTCATGATTGTCACATAATTGTCATTACATTTTTTGCAATCCTGAGGCTTTATATGTTTTGTAATGCCTGAGCTCCTGTAGTAATACCACCCGTGGCAAGTGAAAATTCTTGTACTGATAAGTTTTGCACTTGTGATCCGTCTGCTATCAGTCATACTCTTGGAGATCTTATCCAGCCGCTGATCTCCTCTCAGGGTGAGGTCCTGTGGTGCAGTCCCGTGCAGGATGCCTTGACAGCGATTGTAAGCGACGAACAACGTGACGTTGTGATCACGGCCGACTCCATGGGCCTCATCAAGACGTGGCAGGGTCAGACTGGCCAAGAGTTGGCCTCCTTCTCTACCGGATCACCACACTCCACACTTCTACAGTACAATGTCGACAACAACTGGTTTCTCACTGTGAGTAATTGTAAATTAACCTGTGATAAGATACAATTATTTAACCCTCCTTGAGGAAATGTACACACATGGGTTGTGAGTTGCTTAGAGCAGCAGGCAAGAAAAATGGGGTAAATACAGCAAGCATTTAAGATAAACAATGAAGGAAGACGAGAAGAATATACAGAGAGAGAGCATTATGTATGTGTATATAATTGTTATCATATATGAACATTGTACACACAAATAAGAATAAGAATTGAGAGTTTATCTAAATAGATGGTGAATATATTCACCAAAAACAAATAAACAGTGCTACAGTTATGTCAGACTGGCACTGAAGAGCTGAGGAGTGGCATTATTGGAATGAAGGAGCAGCAGTGACGTTCCTTCTCACCACCTGGATCTGAGAATAATGTCATATTTTGTCTAGTAACCTTAGTGTCCCGCTCCAGGTTGGAACCAGCACGGGTTCTGTGTGCACACTGGCTGATTCAGCTCTGACTAAAACGTCCAGCGTGACGGTGTGTGACACATTCAAGGTCAACATCCTGCTGGTTTCGCCTGACAAGAAATGGGTCGCGGCTGGAACGAGGGAAAACGATGACTTAAGTCCAAAGGTATTTCTTTGTCGCTGCACCTGACTTGTGCCTTTTTACCACGTCACCTCTGCACAAAAGACACGCTGGGAAAATCACAGACACATTGTAACGCCCATCTTGTTGATCTCTGTTTGTTCTGTGGACAGGTGATCTGCACAGAGAGTTTGATCTCTCCGTCTGAGGACGAGGATCCCCTGTGCCAGGCTGTGCCTGTCTGCGGGTGCCAGGCCGCTGTCTTCATCCCCACCCAGCCTGCCAGACTGGCCCTCATTCACCACAACCAGCCCTCAAACAACAGAGTGCTCTCTGTCTTCGATATCAAACTTAAAAAGACAAAGTACAAGTCTGAGATCCAGGGTAAGGACTTGAGTCGATGTGTGCAGGTTAGCTTTGATACATTTCAAATGGCATCTTGTTCTGTTGATATTACATAGGTGTTATAAACCTGCTTGTATCTACTCTGATAAATTCAGTCCGATTGCTGGCCTGCCATCAAGGCATCTTCAATAGAGCTGCAAGAAAATTTAACTGTTTTGGTAACCGGCTCTGCCAATTTAGAGAGTGTTTTCTTGTTTCCACATTCACTATTATATCACACAGTGATGTGCAACAGCCGGAACAAAAGGCATCAAACTGCAGGGAAGAAATTGCAATTTCCTCACAGACAGCGGCCTCAGTGGACCAGTTTACAAGCAGAATACGAGTTTGCCTCACTGGAAACCTGTCACGCTTGTCTTTCTTTATTTCTGTATTCCTTTTATTTCTTTGAACTTTATTTCTTTCAACTGAATTTCTTTGTCTGTGGGGAAATTTACATGTTAATTGCAGCTTGCAAATACTAAAGTAAGAAAAAACAAAAAAAAATTTTTAAGCAGAAGTAGGAGAAAAATGTGTTTAAGTATGAAATAAGAATATAAAAGTAGGAAAAACAATGGACATTATGCCCATTAAGTATCCATTGAAGGCTTGTCTTCAAACATATTACCTTCATGATTTCAGCTAAGCTGCAAGTTTCTCTGTTTTTTATACAGTTTATACAGTTTTTATAGAGCCCTCCAAGTTTTATTATAATTTTAATGTTTCATTTGTATCATCTCTTGGTAGTTTAATTAATTTATTTTTATTTAAATTTTCTTGCTTTTCTTTTGTTCTCATTTTTCTGTTGCACTTTGTTCTTTTGTTTGATAGGTGCTATTTAAATAATGTTATTATTATAATTTGTATATTATGAACATATCTGAATCTGAAATCTGGATATCTGACAAATTGAAAATAATGTGTAGTATTACATAGATGATGTACAGAACTGGATGAGAGCTTAGTGAAAATTAGTTACCACAAAAAAAAGGTAACAAAAAGGTCACCAACCTATAGCAAAACCTATAGCAAAACTTCATAGTATTTGTGCTTATGCTAATTTCAAATCTTCTCTCCTCTCTTCTCATCTCATCTCACCTCATCTCATCCCATCTCATCTCATCTCATCTCATCTCATCTCATCTCATCTCATCTCGTCTCATCTCATCTCAGTCCAGCAGGTGGAGTCATTCCCCTTAACACTAACTACCTGGAGCTCCAACATCCTCCTAGAGGCCAAAGACAGCAACTGCCTGGTGCTGGCAGCTGATAAGACGCTCTGGGTCTACTCTCTAAAAGGAGCCCTGCTAGCAAGCTTTGAAGATCATACCATGCCCATCTCCTCCATATGCGTGGTAGACTTTCTGATTCACCTGTTTTAAAGCTGTTGCCTCACCCGTGATAATATACCGCGCTGTCTGTGTGACAAGAGATAAGTCTCAGCGCTGTCCTCTCGTTTACAGGATAGCTTTCGTGTGGTGACAGCGTCTCGGGATCTCTCCTTGCGTGTGTTGACGTGGAGAAACGACCGAGACCAGGGACTGACCCTGGAGAGCCGCTACCACTTACTGGGAGGCTCTCACACCATGTCCAGGTAACGCAGGTCTGCTGAGTGGATGGGAGCCAAGACATGCTCCATGAAAACCTCGACTCACAAACGCCCTATTATAGGAACAATTCATGATTATGGATTGGGCCTCGAAGAAATATCTGTCCCATTTGATGAAAAAATATTCAAAATATGACAACTAAACCGAAAGTGCAGCCCAACAATGGTCCTCCCAGTCCTTTTCACACATATAAACAGTGGTATTATATTAAAACAGTTGTGTATTTACACTATATACGACAGTTTTTAGAATATGAAAGCCCCTCTGAGAACGAATTAATTTAGTATCTCGAGGTTTAACCGTATTCTGTATCATCATGTTTTCCTGACTCTGCCACCTGTGCGCTGTCTTCCAGAGGGTTCACTCACGTCGCGTGCGACTACTGCAGCATCGTGGCCACGGCAGAGGGGAACAACGGGCACGACGTCTTGAAAGCATATTCCTTCACCTCCTGAAAAAATATTTTCCACAGCTGACTGTACACAGGAACATTTTTCTTTTATTATGAACTGTTTGTTCGATGTGCTTACATTTGCTTGGTCTTCCGTGAGGCTATGTTTACATAAAAGTGGGAAATTTACACAAAGCTACATTCTGGGAAAGGCATTGATTCACTGCATGAACAACTTGAGCTTGTGTGTACAGGTTTATGTCCTATAACATTCACCCTCTTGCAGCTGAGGCATGCCAGTGTTGAATGGGACTGACGTTAAGGCATAATGTATCCCAAAATACATTCTAGTCACTTGTTCTTCAGTGTGTTGCCTCCACTCATGTATGCAGTAATCTTCCTTTCAGGAACGTGTATGTCGAGCCCACTCTTGATTTAACCGCTTATTTTTATATTAAATAATTGTGTTACAAGGCACGGAAGCATTCTCATCTCTGTCATGCCTCGCACGGTAGCAGACCACATACACACCACTGGTGGTAGCTAAAACCTAGAGATCTGTGTAACATGAATTAAAAACAAAATGTAATCATTTGCAGTTATAGTCTTAATATAAAAATACTCATGAGATAGATTTAAAATTCAGTCGTACATATGTCATCTTTGTGACAAAATATAGACCTTTTTCATACTTGTGCAATTTTTGACAAGAAATACAAAGACGACATATGAAGTAACTTCTGTTTTACATGTAAACTGCAGGGAATGGAGGAGCTGTTTCTTTTCTTTGTTTACGATCTTTTCTCAAAGATCAAATGGCCTTCTTTACGATCTTTGATGCGCCAGAACAAGGTCGCATAAACCTGTCTACCTAGGACATGTTTCTAATTATGTTTTCCCACTGTTTGGTTTCTAGCTGATTTCTGATGTAAAACAAATCTAAGACATTTTGCTTTTAATCTATCTCCACCCAAACACACACATTACGACAAAGAAGTGTTAGCTGATGTTAGCGTTAGCACTAATTATTGTCACTCGAGAGGAGATGACTATAAACAATAATTTCATGCCATATTTCTGGTTTCAAAACAGACTATGGTGCTTTTGTAAGGTCAACTATGTCCTGTTGTACTTTATACGTTACATAACATAGACTAGTTGTTACCCTCGGTGTGCTAACGGTTTGTCATTTGTTTCCATGTGTTTACAAATGACTGGAATTCAAGTTACATGTCGTCTACGCACTTCCAGTTTGTGTGAAAAAGGTCTATTGAGCTTCACTCCGTCTTTGTTTATGAACAACTGAGTCTTGGTATCACTTGTTACCAGTGAACCAGTGTGTTATATAATATTGCGTAATATTATAATACAATATTGCAATAATCACTGATTTAATACGGTAAAGTAAAAGTCTTGTACGTGAGTATATGTGTGAAAGAATTAGCAAATGACCCTATTTTGTTCGTTTGTACTCAGTGGTGTCACGTTGATCCCATCAGGTCGTTATAGATCATTTACACAGTTTCAGAATTTGGATTTTGGACTGGAGTTGTATACAGAGAAAGATGGAACGGGCCCTTCATCTTCTTCCATCACTGTACATCTCATTTCGTCCAAGACGCACTGTAAGAACGTAGTCATGGACTCGTACACTCCACTCGCTTCCTCTGAGTTATTTTGCAACTGTTTGAAAGAAAACAAGATTCTCGTAAAATAATGCTGATGAGGAAGTGGATTCACATGTTAATTCATGACATTAGCCCCATGTAAATTTAGGTTTTCTTACCCAGGTAAAAGCCTTGACGGTGCGAATCAGAAATGCTTGTTCGACATCGTCAGGTATTATCAGCATATGAGCCATGCAGTCCAGTATGCACATCAGGGTTTGTTTAGGGGCCTGGGAAGAGGTGAAACAGGAAGGTTTTACTCAGCTTTGTGCGGTTCCTGGTTCCTGGTTTCAAATGTGAAGCATCATCTGACCTGGTCCAGTGTGTTGAGGATTTTATGAGTATCTGGGTGGTCCGGGTTCAGGCCCTTGGCTTCCTCGATGGAGATGACGGGTTCTTTGAGCTGCTCCAGCCACGACCACATGAGCCCGGAGAGGATGAAGGGATCACGCTCCATACACAACCTCTCCCAGCCTCCTCCCTGGTTCAACTCTGCCTGCACACAATCAGTCAGGCAGAGATTTAGTTCCTCAATGCATCTGAGTCAACATGTTCAGGTGCAACATGCAGAAAAATGTCATGACAAAGTATCATTACACAAAAGCATGATCTGATTTCTCTTAATAGTAAAATGTTTCAGTTGTGCGCCATAGTTTTCTGGGCAGTGTATTCGTCTTTCAATTTACATTTTATTCAAAGAGATTTACATATGAGAGGAATCAAAGTCTAATCACCACCTACCTGCCAGTTCAACAATTTCTTCTTGTGCTCTTCCTCTCCGTCGAGCAGTAGGTCGACTGCCAGCGCCTGCGCCACCAGCAGCCTCCTGGCGTCCAGGGACAACTCTGACTGCAAGGTGATGAAGGGCACGTCGGACTTGTCCGAGTCCTCTTTGCAGTACTGAGATTTCATCCCATTCATCGCCAGCTCCTCCCTCTGCTCGGCCTTCCACCTGGTCAGCATGCTGCCCCTTTTGGTGGGTTCGCTGTTCCCCACAGACCCAGTGCGGTGGATGGTTTTCTCCTTCACTTTCTTCAGCAGGATGGATTCGCCCTTTTGGTTTTCCTCGTTCTTGACCTGCCAGAGTGAACCCGTGGAGCTGTGCGAGGCCTCGGACGTGTTGCTGTTGCAACGCTGACTTGGGCTTGCAGGGAGAGAGGGTTTGGGTGGAGCCATGGACATCTCAGCGTTGCTCTGGGACAAGGTGCCAAGAGGCTGCGTGAGCAGGTTGAGCTGCGAGCCGAGTCGCGTCAGATCGGACTCACTGTAGCTCAGGCTTTTGCGATGGTAGAAGATGGGAGGCTCGTTGAAATGTCTGGGTAGGGTGGGCGTCCCAGGTAAACGTGGCTCCTTCGTAAAGATCTCCGGGCCCATCTGCTCAATGATGCTGAGAGTCATCTCTATGTCGTGGATGTCAGGGGCCTCCAGGATGTCCTCCTCTATCACCTGTCGATTTTCCGCGATGTCCAGCAGCAGTTTGCACACCAGCTGGATGATCTTTGGCAGGTGCCTCAGCTCCTTTCTCTCATAGCCGTGCAGAACGTGTCTCTGGCGGTTCAGGTACTGGGACAGCGTGACCGGGCCGTACCGAGGCTCAGCACAGGAAAACACGCTCCTCAGAGGGGCAAGGAACTGGACGAAGTCTCTGACACAACGCAGCTGACCTCTGGTCTGGATGGAGTTGGGGCGTTTCGCGCGTACGTATACAATAGCCTGGTTAGCTGTCATACGGGTAGCATAGGCCAAGAAACTTGCCAACAGCACACCTGGAGGAAAGAGAGGAGAAAAATGTATAATATATATTATACATTTCACTTCTGTAAGGGTTAAAATTAAAGGTTGGGTTGTTAAGTCTGAAACAATGCACTATACCTATGTCACATATTCTTGTGAAAACCACTTGTCCCTAAAAGGTCAAATTTGCTTTCAGTTTTGTGTTGTATTTTCCAGTTAATCCAGAAGTTGTTTTTTGATTAAGAAGAACAAGATTTTTATAAAACCAAGGACAAACACTATCACTATCACTAACAGAAAAATTCCAAATCAAAATAGCCAAATCTGGAGACACTTAGTGACGCACCAAAGAGGATGCCTATGTATGAGTGTAATCCAAACTCAATAAAGGTTTTCAGATGGAGTTGTGGTAGAATATTGCCTGAAATCATGAAACTGAGGTTGAGTACAGGTAGAGAAAAGGAAGGAGAAACTCTTCTCCCTGTTACACTGAATCTGTTCAAATCTGTTCATCTGATTCAGCAGATGACCAGATTAGTCATGAAGCTCACCTGTTCTCCCGAGGCCAGCGTGACAGTGGACTGCAATCTTTCCCTCCTGCAGTGAAAAGGCCATGACCTTCACCATGTCCAGGACAGTGGTCAGGCTGGCCACTCCATAGTCACTCCAGCCAAAATTGTAGAAATAAACTGGAAGGAGAATGAATGTTCATTAAATCCCACAGATCATTCATTCATGCAGATTCGTGTAGAAAACACCTACTGTTGTTTTCCATGAAAACCTCTGGCCGGTATGAGAAGCCACTCTCTGGCTCTAGAGGGCCTCCACAATCTGCGTGTTCACCAGGTATCTGTAGGTTGATTACTGTTTTAATACCATTCCTTGACACAAACACATACATACACAGAGAGAGAGAGACACAAACACTTCATTATTCTCATCCTCTCAGGTGCTGTGTATTCTTAGCCAGAGAGCAGCTGAGTGTCACATGGTGTGTACCTTTTGAATTGATCAATGATGTTATACTTCTGAATGATCTCTGTGGAGGGTCTGGACATGGCGAGAAGATGATCGCTAACCCTAAAACAGTAATAGACACATTAAACATGGTGATATGTCTCTCTGATGGTCAAAATAGGAAAATGGGGTGAGGAAGAGACAAGGAGATACAAAATCTTTGCAACTCAGGATTAGTTGTGTACCAGGATGAATAGAGGCCTTTTATGGCCTGCTGGTCCTCCCGCCAGTAGCTCGGGTTGTCATACTTGCAGTCTCGCCCTCCACAGCCAATTGAGCACTGCATATGTCCAGGGATTACATAACGGATGGCTTCTCCTACCAATGTGTACTTTGCCCTCGGAGCTCTGACTGCAGTTAGAATCACGGAAAAGGAAAAAAAGACACATGACATTACACCAACAAATGTTTCACCTGAGGGATCATACAGCACATTTCCTACTGTTCTGTAATGTAAAAATGTCACTTAAAGTTACCTGAATGTTTTGTTTAGTATAGTGGGAAGGTAAAATGCAATTAAGGATCCTTAAATCACAATCTTAGACTCTACAGAGCAGTGAAGAACACCCAAAGGCCTTAAAACCCTAAGATCATCAGTGGTGATGGCTCACTTAGAGGTGTCTAATCCTTTTTTGGCATTGCATTCAAAAGAGCATTACAGTAAAAATAGATTTAATGAATTGATTTTTCTTGTTTGAAATCATTGAAATCTCATGTTACATTTCAATGAGCTTTAAAAACTTAAACTGTGAACCTGAAAAAACTTGATCAACTTAACTCATTTTACTGGTAACCAACTACTCACTGTATTCCATCAGAGCTCCACCTCTCGTCTTTGCTGGCAGTGCCATAGGATCGGTTGGGTTGACATCCACAGTCATAGCAGAGCCTAAACACAGACACAACACTTTTATGTTTATGTGTTTGACATCTTTACACCAAATTACACACTTGTTTTGTATATACATGTATCTCATAAGCACAACTGTTGCTTGTGGGCATTAAACCTGAAATACAGAACAGTGTTGCCAACCTGGGATAGACAGACCATAATGAATCAAAGCTCCCTCTTATTTCTTATTGTATAATGAAAGTCTCAGATGCCAACACATTTACATGATAAGACCAGAACAACTCACATACATTAACATATGCACATTTCGGCCGTAGATCAGAATCATAAATTACGTTGAGCAAAATGTACTGCAGACATAATCCATTTTAAAGGATTGTCAAGCAGCTATTCTTGGCTGCTTGTGGTAGACCAGTTGCTCTTCGCAGTTCAAAATTCATTATCATTCGTCATCTTTGCCAATCTGCACAACAATCAATTCTGAATTGAGAGTCACTGAGGAAAGGAATGCAATCAGTGTCATGATGACAACATAGCAAATAACATTAATCTTATCTTAAAAAATGCAGACTTACCTGTAGTAAGTATGAAGAGATGTTGAGATCCACCATCTCAGAGCACAAATGGTTCATAGCTGCCGCTGCCAGCATTTCTGACATCAACATGCGAGGCTCTGACGTTGTCTTTCCCTCTCCGGCTCTGTGGAAAGTCAATCCTGTGGCTTCTCTTGATTTGATTCGTCTCAGATTATCCCTGTGTTGCGGGGTGGGGCAGTGCAAGGGCCCAAAGGATCCTGGGTGCTGCTTTGTGGGAAGTCATGTCTCTCACCAGGATGACAGGAAGGCATTAATCTCGACAAGGAGTTGAGAAGTAGCAGAGAGTGCTCTTTGAAATTACACCCAGTCACATATTCTGCCTGTCTGAGGCTCTGAGGGGGGAGTGTGGGGCTATTCCTGACTCCTCCTGGATTAGACTGCTAATCTTATTACAGCACAGGTATAAGACAGAGCCCCCACTCCTCAACCAAAACTCATAGTAAAGACTTACATCAGTGTTTCCTTCCGGTAGTCTGATGTGAAATACATTATGTTCTGACTGTAAATCCCTACAGTAACAAGCAATGTTCACCAGGGTTAGGTGAACATTAGGGTTAGGTACACGTCTAATGTCCTAAAATGATCATATGTTGCAATGGAAACGTGTTAATTTCTATTTTTTTCGCAATCATCAGATTTTCTGAAATAATTAAACTAAAACGCCCCCCACCACCACGCTGCTACAAATAGTGGGACCTCAGTGACATAGCAAGTAGATAAAATCTGATTGGCTTACCTTGCACCTCGCTAAAGCTGGTTGAATTTAGGTTACTCAGGACAGATCAGTCTATGAGGAAGAGTAGCTGCTGAGACTTCAACACAAATACTGCCACTGTGATCCCAAAATGTAGCCATGGTAAAAAAAAAAAAAAGCATTTTATTTTCTCCTGTATTTATACCGAATTTTAATACCCCCTTAATACCTTTCTTCATTAATAGTTGTGCACTATCTGTGCAACATTACTACTACTATTACTACTACTTTACTCTACTACTACTACTCACTTTCTCACTTGAAGTTTTCTCACATAGTCCAAAAAACACGCATGTTTAGGCTGATTGGATTCCCTGCCTTTGGCATGTATAAACTGGCACAGACACCAAAAGACAACTGAGGCACCATTGAGGCACACTGGATGAGATACCAGATGGATTGGATTTGTAATGACCATGGATTGTTCAGGATAATCATAATTACTCAAAGACATTTCTACTATTTGTCCTGTCAGTGATGTAATGGCAGGGACTGGGAGGAAAGCATGAAAAGTGTGCTGTATATAGGGTGGGTTAAGATCCAGAGTAAATCAAAGGCATGAGTGTGACTTTCACACATTTTATTAAACCCACTGTGACAAATACAGTTAAGGCCAGGAACCAGGCATTGCTGCCATAAACCTTGAGAGTAAAATGAAAAATTGAAAGACAAATTAAGGAAACAGAAACTCTTTTCACATTGTATTACAACTGTCAAACACTTTGAAACTACATGGCAAAAAATTGTGTCAGAGGCATAAAAGAAGAAAAAAGAAACAAAGACCATTGCTGTTCCAACCAAATGAAACCAGTTCCCTTCAATAGCCAAAACAGGTGGCCTAGATTTAACATGTCTTGTGATTCCTCTCAAATGGGCATGTGATGCTTGAGATTTTATCTGTAAGGTGAGCACACTCTTATCTGTCACTGTAAACATTATCATAATCTCACAGATGTCAGGAGATATTTCAAAGAATGTCTGAGAACTTGTTTCAGCAGTATTTGAACCCTTAGTCACAGATAGTGTTTGGTAGTATGAAGTACAACTATATAAAAATTGGACACATTCTGTGATATATGTATTTTCACAGCAAATATTTCCACTCACCATAGCAGCAGAAATTACAAGGTTAGCTGATAACATTTGTAACTGTTCTGCGCTGTTACAGATGTCCTTCACTGTGCACTATACACCTCTGTCCTCAAACCTGCACACCAAATCTGGAATGCAGCCATAATCTATCCATTATCTTACCTACTTTGTCCTTTAAGGGTATCATGGGTATCCGTTGGGTGCCTTACCCAGAATACATACGGTGACAGGACGGACAGGACTCCTGTCCAGTGCAGGACACTCATGCACACACCATTCATCTTTCACTCACACCTAAAAGCTTCAATTCTCCTAAACATGCATATGTTCTGTCTATTGCGTAGTTATAAGTACCCAGATAAAAACATGTGAGGAGAAAAAAACGTTTCACACTGTAGGGACTTTCTGTTGTGAAGTCAGTTAGTCATCGTTTGTTATTAAATTTGTTTGAACCGAAATGTGAAAATGACTGGTATAAATGGGCTTTGTTTTGACTGTACATTGAATGCATAAAATATTTGCACAGTGCTATTCATTATTTCAAAAACAAAAAATAACTGTACACAAACTAAATGAAAAAGCTCAATATAATATGTAAAGTATGCCTTATATGTCCCATAAGTAAATAACGCCAAATCGACTGAGTAGACCTGCATTAAGACTAATAGCCCTTCAAAAATAGAAGACTGATTAATTGTTGGTATAGTGGGAAGTGGTCAAATGCGGAAACTTGTGAATACTAATACGTCAACATATATTCATTGTGACCTGAGAGAGTAAATGCGTGACTTTGGCCAACAGATGGCAGCAAATATACATGTTCAGCACACATCGAGCCTTTCTATCTGTTGTATTTCTTTAATCCAATATTTATTGATCAAATTTAACTTATTGTGACACATGACATTGATAATTTACATTTTCATAATTGTATAATATCTGTAATTTAATAAGTTAGTGATGTAAGATCTAAATATATATTATTGTATAAAATAAATGCACAACTTCAGGGTACAGGGTGGAAATGTGACGGTTAATGAAAGACACGTCTAACCTTTTGATTATATTACAAATCTCAAATTCCTATTATACAGCAATAGCTGTCTTACTGGTTCCCTTTTCAAGAATACTTCAATGAGCTGTAATTAATTATAAATTGTTTGCTATTACATATACGTAAAACAGTCTGACGGCATTAGCAGCATTTTCTCAGACAATATTACAATTTAGACACAAGACATCAACACAAATGTTGATTCTAACTCTATCAAGTGTATTTCTACAATTCAGCCCGCTCTGACAGAGATTTCCGTGCTCCACATAAGCAAATACGCAAAGCGTCATGGGAAATGAGTCCATTTCATGACGTTACTGTACGTTTGTGGTCGGCTTTAAGTACTAATTAGCACAACATTTCCCAGCATGCACCACTGTCTAGGCCGCTTGCGTAGCTTCGCCGCATTTCATCCGACTGACCATTCAGCTGTTTCAAAGAAGCCGGTGTTGATAACGTGTACACCCCGGAAGTAGACTTCAAAATAAAGTAAACTGCTCCGAATTCTCAAGGGAAATTATGAACAATCTTTCAAGTATTATTTTACACACCCTATGAGAATTACAATTATGTTTCAATACTTCAACAAACTTAATTCTACCTGTCGTCAAACTCGCCACGGGACGTTTTTTTAGAAAGCATTGTCTTTTATTTTGAAGGTGTCAGCCAGAATCTTTTTTTGTACGTCTCAGCCGTTGGTACTGCTGCTCCGATCAAGCCGGGGGAGAGAGGAGACGGGACCGCACTCACCCAGAGATGGAGCGCTTCTAGAAGATACCTGCGGAGCTCCCCCCGTCGGAGATAACTACATGACCAAAGAAACAAGCAGCCCGGCAACGAGAAACCTAACAATCATGCAATTTAAATACAGACGGATTTGAGCCAAGCCGAGCCAGGCCAGCTTCATCTTCAAGGTTACACCTCTTGAAGACGCTCCCCGACGTCCAAGATCTCAGATCATCCCCCCCATTCACCGTCACCTTCTGCGACCATGTCCGTGGAGGAACAGGGATACCCCGACGCCTCCCTGCTGAGGGAGGCCGGGCCGGAGTGGATGCGGGCCGAGATCGAGCGTCTCTGCCGGGAGCTGAGCGAAACCACGAACGAGAAGATCCAGGCGGCGGAGTACGGGCTGGTGGTACTGGAGGAGAAGCAGCAGCTGAAGCAGCAGTACGATGACCTGGAGATCGAGTACGAGGCAGTGAGGCAAGAGCTAGACCAGCTGAAAGAGGTGAGCTCTATTTATACATCCCTGCATCATTCTGCGTGGTGTCTAGGTTTTCTGTGCCAGAAATCAGCTGCGATGCATCCCAACGGGTGGCGCAAACAAGGGCAACTGAAACCTTCCCCAAACCTTCTGAAAGATTATTTAAAAAATGTTTCCTCTTATCCAGAAAATACTTTTTGACAAACAAGCAAGCCTAACCTGGATGACAGAGAACCTTCACATATATACTGCTTTGCGCTTTGGGATGAACACCCTCCTATGGGTGAGAAGCTTTTAACAAAGCTAGCATGATGCAGACCTTCCAGATCAAAATCAGAGCTGGTGATGACAAGAGGAATGTCTCCAAGAAACCTGATAGAAGTCAAGGTGTCCCTGTTTTTGACTGAAAGCCCTCACAGACATCCCTTACAAGGTCAATACTGAAATACTGTAAGAGGAGGAAGGGATGCTTGCTCTGCAGGCTCCACACCCCACCCCCCTCTTCACTCAGGGTGTCCCCCATTGCTCTGTCACCTTTTATTTATTTATGCAGCCCACTTCTTCAAGACATTCCCCTATCCTGCAGCTGGTTTTGGCCTAGCGTGCCACCACCCCCACACCGTAATGGTTTTTTATCTTGAGCACATCTGCAGACTATAAAGATATGACCACTATCGCAAGTATTTACCGTACTTTGCCTCTCTTGTTGAATATGTGGCACAAGCAGAAATCTGAGTCACTTGTTTGGAAATGTGATGATCCTCGGGCACATGTTAACTCGCTGAAATTACTGTTGAGGTGCTACAAATGAGGACAGCTGGATTTCTGTGAATCCGATCAGATCATCTTTATGGACCTAACAGATGTCCAGGTGCTTTAATTTATAGCACCTTAGAGAGCATGACCTGGGTGACTGGTGACTTTCACAGATTTATTTAAGTCGCATTTCCACTCATTTAAAGTGTCATAGCTCCAACGGGCCCCTTTTTTCTGCAAACTAGAATTACTAGTTTGGTGGAAAGAGGCGGGAGTAGTTTTGAATTTTTGAAACTCCCGCTCAGAAGAGAGAGAGAGAGAGGGATGAGCAAACGGCAGTAGAGGAAACCAAACGAGTTACGACCCTGTGGGAATGGAAAGAATGTCAAGAGTGACGGTTCGAGGCCGGACAAGAGAGTGAGATAAAGGATGTGTCTGTTCTTTCTGAACACTGGCCAGACTTATTCCCTGCTGGTCACATTGGGTCCTATTTTCTCCACTGGAGAAGCAGTTTGTCACTGTCTTGTGATTTAGAAGTCAAAGCTTTAGGATGACGTGAGGCAGGCGGTCCTCTACGCTTCCCTCTGCTTCCGCAGAGTAGTCATGGAAAAGAAATGCAGATTCCCGCTTAGACACACTCTTGTTCATGATTTCTCACATCCTCCTTTGAGATGTGGGTTCTTCCTGTGTCCTCCCGCCGAGGCCAAACAACCAATGGATGAGAAAGCTAGAGTCATGGTAAACCCCTTACAGCCTTGCCAGAAATCTTGCTCAGTTCTCTCTTGGGGTTTTGTGTTTGTCAGCTCTGTGCTTTACCCTGGTCTCTAGCCCAACGTTCAGTGGCCCTCTCTCTCTCTCTCTCTCTCTGTCTCTCTCTCTTTCTCTCTCTGGTGGTTGTTGTTTTTGCTGAAAGGAGGGGGGAGTCTTGGGGCTGTCTCAGCAGCTCCTGCTCCGTTTCCCAAGCTTGTCTTTGGCAAGAAGGCCCCGCTCTGCCACAGAGGAATGACAGCCTGAAAACATTCGAAAAGAGTAACCATGACAGCAAACTGAGGCAAAGAAAATCGAGTCAGGGCATTTGTTTCATTTCTTTCAACATTTTTGCAAAGTCTATTTTTTATAAGGATGCTTGGACTCCGTGGCTTTGTCCATTCTTTCTTTTTGAGGGCAGAAAAGGACATAAACGTCCATCTGTGTGGGTAATAAACTCAATTGTTTTCTCAGAAGTCTGTGGCAGAGCTTCTCCCATCAGAGTCGGGTCACACTGATCGTAGATCACCACTGAGATGACAATAAAGCCCACTCTTATGTTCTTTTATCCCTTCACCCGACGCTCCCGACACAGCCTCTGTATGAAGAGCAGAAGTGATGCTATCACGGGAGAAATGCAAACATCCCTCGGCACTTCCTCTTTATTGTCTGTAGAGGAACAGTAGGTAGAGTAGGAGGGAGGGGGGTCGCACATAAGATAAGCTACTGTCACAACAGGAGCTAAAATGAGCAGCTTATCTTAGTGGCTGGTTTCCACTCAAAATCCAAACATGCACGCCAAGATATCTTTGTGGGAAGACAATGTCACATGAATCAGGGTCACAGACTTTGTTGCTCTGATTTGTGGGACGTTTTGAAGGCCATGTCTACACTGCAGGCACGATGTGGCCCAGATCCAATTTTTTTTTGTGACAGTGTAAGGTCACATCATGGCTTTGATGCATTTACACTGGAGTCAGTTACAGGTAGACTACAGGTCATTTAAAGACTAACAACTAAAAGTCACCTGGAATTAGGTCAGATCTGAGAATCAATCACTAAGTCCTGCCGTGTAAACAAAACGGTGGTAAAACTGACTAGCGGGGGCATAAATTCTTGGAAGTGAAAGTGTTGTGATTCTCATTTTGAGGATATAGACCGACTAGAATGGTTTGTCTGCAAGATTTACAGAAGAGCTGGATCCTGTCCAGTAACCGTCAAACCTCCCCTCAGACTTGCTGCTATGCACAAACACAGCACAAAGAAAATTATATCGTTGTGTTATTTGGACTCATGGTGATTTAAATACCCAGACACCTCGAGGCAAACAATCAGAAATCATGATGACAGCCAGCAAACTTCTCCTGCCGTTCACACCTCCCTCTGCACAGGGGACTCATATTCACACACTCAAACACACCCCCACATAAACGGCACACTGTAGGCAGGAAGATGGAGGAATTCTCGCCGTGCTGTTGCTTAGTAACGGCACAGCTCAGCGCCTTAATTTGAGCTGCTTCCTCAGCAGGTGATGCTTTCCGGGTTCATTTGTGAGGTGACTACTGCGGGAGCCTCTCTCAGCAAGCTATAATAGTTCACACACACACGGTAATTGGCGACAGGTAGCCGCGCAGTGGTTAATAATATTCATAGGATGTTTCTGTCGGTTCCCATGTGTGATGGAGATGTATGTTTTTAGTGTCACTGCCGTGCTCCTGCACACGGGACTGTGTCAGGCTTTTCATCTTCACTCGATAGCCGCAAAATTATTCTCCACCCTGGCTTTGGCCACAGGGGACCTGCTGCTATGTACAGACTGATATCACTTCATCTTCAGCCATCTTTTCCCTCTTTTATTCCTCTGGAAAGAAAGAATTCAAAGTTCTGTTCTCTGTCTTTTTGTTATAGTCACCATTGTCTCACATGGAAAAACATCCCACCCATCCAGTATCTTGAAACTCGGGATAATGCACAGACAACATGCAATCACCACACAGAAAGTGTGCCATGTGGCCCCATGGCTCAGTATCTAGCAAGATCAGTGCAGCTCTTGTTGAATGTAGACGTCCCCCTTAAAACATAAAAGGGGCCGTTTGGGTGATGTCAGTCAAAAGGGCCATTTCCTTATTTTGTTAAGGTTTACAAGTCATATACACACACTGTGTATCGCTACTATGCTGATGAGCTTGGCAAGGATGGTGGTCTATTATACAGACTGGGAGTCACTTGGCTTGTTTCCTCAGTGTTAGATCATAGAGATGAGGCCAACAACATCGACAGAAAGTCAGTTATGCAAAATCCATCGAATCTTTCACAGCAGTCCACAGCTGATTTGTACACAATACGCCTCTTTCTCTTCAAGCACTGCTGGAAATAGGCACCCAAGGCTAACGATTCATGGAGCTGTGTGGACTTTTTCCCAGTTATCAAACAGATTGCAGGGTCTCAGTAGTCACATGTCTAAGTGGCTGATGACGCCATACGACGCCCTTCGTGGTGGTGTAAGAGCGTGAGTAGGTGTTCCCTCAGCTGTTGTTGATATCCTTAAGGTAAGCCACTCACACATGGCGTGGTGTGCCACACCCCCTCCGCACAGTCTGCTTCTGGACGGACTCCAGGGGGGGTTGTGGTGTGGTGGGCTACACGCCACACAGATGTTTGTCGTCTATCCACAGACGCAGAACAACAGAACATCCATCAGGCGGCACTTGCTTGTTCTTTTCATACTCCAGACACTTGGACAAAGGCACCGTAACAAAAGCCTACAGCCTCCTTGGGTGCTTGTTGCACAGCGGCAAGAGTCAGAGGTCATTCAGCCAAGCACGGACCCGACAGCTCTCCTATCGGTGTTGCAGCAGCTGTGCACTCCGTTGTGGAATTCAGACGGACAATCAGAGCCCTAAATATTGTTAAGCTCAGTAAAACCTGGGCTCTGTGTGTACTGCACTCTGCCCCCTTTGTGTCTTTGAGCCAACTGGGGTTAACAGGTCTTGGGTGTCACAAGCGACGAGAGGGTTAAATGCCAGCAGAACACAGTGTATGACAAAGGACAGATTGAGAGAGGCAGCCCATTGTGGTTTCATTTGAAAGGATTGGTCACTTTTGTCCCCTTTTGAAATGGCAGATCACTAAAGGATATATCCCAATGTCCTTAAACAAAGATATCTGGTGTGACTCTAAGCCCTTTCTGTGGTGTTAAATGGGTTGGATGCTGATTGGACGTCAGTAGAAAATACGAGGATGACACAAAACCCATCTGGTCCCTCATATGAAGAGTCATAAATAAAATCTGTCATATGATGGGATTGCTACACCAAGTCTACGTTATAGTGACAGCTGTTAATCTCTCAGTCTGGTAATTGTTCTCTTCCACCCTCTTCTCACTTACTTTAGCCATTCCTGTAGGTCATCACAAACTCCTGACCCTTCCTTCATTGGACTCTGTGTCCCTCCAGTAATATCTTTGCGCCTCTCTCTGACCTAGCATATGCTAAACCTTTTGGTATTGTTTGGGTGGGTTGATTTTGATCGCCTCTTTATATCTATAATGTCTTTTTGCCGGACTGCAAGTCTGCAGTTGAGGGGTAATCTTTTCTAAATGGCACTAAATAAAGTCCCAAATCCCCTACCCTCTGGGCCTAAGAGGATGAATCCCAGCCGCTATGCACAGGGCTTACGGAGGTCTGGGAGTCTGCCAGGCCTAGTCACACTCTGCAGCCTCCGTAGCCAGGGACAGGTAGGTGCATTTTGTGGCACGGATAAACTAAGAATGTTGGGAAACGGCCTGCTGTCCTTGCCTTGGCACAATGGCCTACTCCAGTGACTGCCAAGCCTCACAGTCTGCTCTCTGGATGCCGTCAGGCCTGGCCTGCTGCTTCATGAACTTCAACCTCGATAAGCACACACACAAATTATTGTAAAGAACACCTGCATGATCATCATCTTGTGAGGACATATCGTCTGTAAAGAACTGATCACCCATCCAGCCACACAGGCCGATCTGTCCGCAAGATCCACTCACATCCACATGGACTCCCATTGCCTCCTGTCTCACAGAAGGATGACCATATGGTATTGCAAAGCGATGAAAGAACCATTCCGCTCAGTTTTAGGTAAAATGGCCCGCTGCTAATCCGTAATGATGTTAAGGGCTTTTATCCTTAACTCTGATGAACATTCACAGTTCAAGTGGGGGGCACAGTTGCTCCGTTTGAGTGTTGCAGGTCTTGTTTGCGCTGCCTGGCATGTTACTGGCTCCAGGTCTGAAAAGTGGAGTGTTTGCTCAGTGTGTTGAAATGAAAATAAACACGTTTATGAAGTCCTGCTCAAGCGTGGAGGTGGCCTAGAAAGAAGATGTGTTCTCAAGTCCTAAATGAGACTAACATCAGGCTTCTCGAAAGCTGTTGCCCCTCTGATAGGAGAGTTAAACATGTACACTGCTCAAGGGAATATTGTATAACCTAATTTCGTGTGCGTCACAGGTCACAGTTGGACAGTGTGCCTCCTGGCTGCCGTAAATAAGCATAAAGTCATTGCGGTGTGACCATAAAATCTAAACAAAACACAGTGGAGCAGTAGTAAAGTGGGCGACTTTATTTTTGTTTTTTGCTTTAAGTGAACCCCCCCCGCCCACCCCAACTAGCCCACAGTTGCAGCTCAAGTTATATTTTTCACAAAACCATAGTGTATGAAAATTAATTTGAGACATCCACATTCAATAGAGTAGTGGTATGGTAGCTCAGCGGGGGTTATGATTCTCCCAGTGTAATCCAATTACCGGAGACCAGGGCCAGATCAGACAGGAGCACAGGCTAAAAGCAGAGGATGAGGTCATGCTAATGGCTGTAATGCCTCTGACAATACGACGAGGTTCACTTAGACCAGTCTCCACTCTCCTTTCTCTCACACTGTGCAACGCCTTCAGACCATTGGAAATTGGTCAACAAAGAAGCCAGTGTGCATGTGACACGTGACTTAGACGTGCATGTGTCTGTGGTGGAAACACAAAGGCTAATTATTCCTTCTCTCCATCCTAACCATTGGTCTCTATTGTGTGCTCTGTTTGCATCTCTTGCATCCAACTTTGTGCTGACACCAACTGATTAAACCCAAACCAACTGTAGCCACTTTCTAATAAAGAAGAGGAGGCTCCTCGCTGTGACGGGAGTAAGCAACAAGGGCGTGCTTTCGGACACATTTACCATGTTGCGTAATAATTTAGATGAATAAGTAATTTCCCTGTTGAAACACAATCCCCAGTTGGCTGTAGGCGCATTCGCTGTTCACCTCGGGTCGTCCTAACTTGCTGAGATAGGTCCACGTTTATTTGTGTTGAGACTGAGGTGTCTTATATAACAACATGAATCAGCGATACATGTGGGCGCTGGGCAAGTTTATGGCCAAGTTTATTTCGAGTCCCGCCTGCGTCGTCCCTTTAATACAGTCAAGATTAGTTCTGTGGGCTGGATCCTGCTGCATACAAACTGTCCTTATCTTCTCCAGCAACATGATTGACAGAATGACTGTCATAAAAATACATGCTTCTCGGAAATGCCTGTTTATGGTTTTGTGTTTGAATAATAACTCTTGGCTATGGGTCTCCGGTAGCCATAAGCGAGCAAGTCTTTGCTCCATACAATCCCTCTTCTTCCTTCTATTGAATTAAAGTCAGTGCTCTCCCACTCCCCCCACCTTCTAGCTCTGCATCCTGTTTACTTGTGAGGAGTCGAGCTTTTTATAGCGAATGGGAAGCTTGTGAAATATGGGGCTGTATTTGTCCGGATATCATCCATAGTGGATCGGAGGAAATGACCACATGAGGCTCATCAGTCAGGTCACTTCTGTCACCTGCGCTCAACAGGGAACAAAGAGCAGTGCGTCTCAGGGAAACAGATTCTTTCTCTTTTCCCCTGGTGTGTTGACAATAACATCCTTATCCTGCATTTCCTTGCAGTTTTCAAGCCAACCCATAACATTGTTCAAGATGTATACAGCATACAGCAGCACCAAGCTTCATATGGGCCTTTTACAGCTGATGTGCTTTCGCCATTATGCTTTGCAGCAGATTTGTCAGTAGGTTCTGGGATACCCTTGACCTACAAGTCCAGTTGTGATGACTCTGCAACTCCTCGATGAATGAGGATCTACACAGCCAACATCCTGAATGAATTATGAACTTTTAAAGGTGCTCTGATGTGAATTTGTGAGTTTCTACCAACTATCTGGTCTTATTTAAGTTTAGGACACATAATCAACTTTTCAGAACAAAAGACATTACTCAACTTTTCTTTAACACTTGATATCCAGTCTGTATTTTACCATATAATGGGAAACTTATTTTCCTAGACTTTTAAGGCAATATCCTCAGATGAATAAAAGATATGTGATGTGGGGTGTGACTCCCCACAGCTATCAGCATATACGAAGAGCAGGAATGAACTTGAAGTAGACAGATGGTGGGTGCCCCAACCCCACCCACCCCTCGATGCAGACACAGGCACGCACGCATATCTGATGACTTGCCCCTCCCATATCCTCCAGCTGAAGAGGAGTTTTCGGGCTGCCTCTCAGCTCGTAGCATGTCTCAGGGCGTTCTTTGCTCTGGCGCTGCACATGAAGAGATGAGGGCTGAGATGGAGACAGATAGTGTTCTCTGTTTACATGTGCAAGGTCTCGCACACACCCATCTCTGGTTCCTCTGAAATTCTACATCATCCTCTCATCTCAATTATCTCCTGACTGGCAGAGAAATGTGTCCCACCTCACCTAAATTAATGAAACCAGTGGGCAGATGCTAAAACGCATCTAGATTTAATAGGCCATCTATTCAAACATTAGTGAATCCAATTTCAAAGGGTTGCCCTCTCACCCTGGGGGTCCTTTTAACTTCAGAACCACAATGCAATCATAAAACCAGCAGTATGTCTACATTTTATCCACCACCTCCACGCCCCTCCTCTTCCTTCCCCAGGCTCCTATTGTAACTAGTCAAACGGGTATGGGGTCCCCCCCGTTGCAGTGTGTCTTACCCGGGTCTCAACCCACGCTTTGTAACCTTCAGGCGTGGCTGAACAGGGGAAACAGAAGGAGGAATTGGGAATAGAAAAAAGGGGTTGAAGGGAGGGGAGGTAGAAGACAGAGTTGTATCGTTGGGCAGGGGGGCTGCCCCTACAGCAATAACAACATTAGAGTTTGGGCCCACGGAGAGCAAGGAGAGGAGGGGTTTTAATTGGATGCGTGCCAGTCTCTCAGGGGTCCTTGAGAAATGGGGATAGCAGACAGAGAAAGACAGAGAGGTTTCCTGTGGGAACCACCTCACACTCTTGTAGAAGTTGAGAGGAAGATTGGTTCTTCTGTCAGCTGACTTGATGAGTTTAAAGTGCTGGGACTTTAAATAGAGTATAACCGACTTTACGCTTTCAGTACAAACATGGTTAAATGAATAAATTTG
Organism: Karalla daura; assembly: GCA_029224185.1. Classification (NCBI taxonomy): domain Eukaryota; kingdom Metazoa; phylum Chordata; class Actinopteri; order Chaetodontiformes; family Leiognathidae; genus Karalla; species Karalla daura. The sequence continues at coordinate 9,435,450 of CM055193.1, read as the reverse complement.
TCATGAAAAAGCACAGGGTTGCGGTCGAGGATTTGTTCAGCGTTGACTTAGGGGCATTGTGTTGTGGCTTATCTTTGATCCTTTTTGATTTTGTGTTTGAATGCTCAGTTGTTTGACATAGGCATAGGTATTGTCGTGTTGAACAAGTATTTGTTGATTGTGAAGTGAATGCAAGCTAAACACAATTGTTTGTGTGCTTTATTCACACACTGTTTTCCCTTTACTATTCATCACTCGTTTGAACACAGATGATGATCTATTGTAGGCTGGTTGATAGACTGACCCCTTTGCCCCCCAATCTTGACACACTGACATGGCCTCATAGGAAAGGGGTGGCCACATTGACCCAAAGTTCAGCCTCACGAGCTGAAAGAATCAACATACACACACTCGCATACAGGATTTAATTACTTTCAGCAAAGCAAGAAGGTCATTAGTCTCTGTCTGGCCTGGAGGAAAGGCTGGGCCTCCTCAGGAGACCGTCCTCTGGGTTCATGGACAGATAGGAGAGGGCAGTCAGGGACAGTACATTGAGGAGATGTGGTGATAACTTGCCCGTGAGTGGACATGCAGCGGTGATAAATAGTTGCATTCAGACTGCGACGCATGAAGCACCTAGGATGGGGAAAACCCCAGAACGGCTGCTAAATCGAGTTTTTACAGCCCCTCCCCCATCATGTCAATGCTGCAGCCTGATTGATTAAAAGTCTCTTGGCTGTAATGGGGTCTAAGAAATATCAGGGGAAATCGGGTCTCACAGACAACATTAATCTAATAAATGATTATTGGTAAAGTCTGGAGCTGAGGATTGATACGAAAACCAACTGCAAAACAAATATTTCAATGTCTGCTCCATCATCCCCCTTCTTCCAGCAAAGCTGACCTTGGACTTTGCGAGAAAATGCAATCACATGTGCCTGTGTGTGTGTCCCTGAGTTCACAAATGTATTCATACACATGTATGTGTGTGTGTATGTGTGTGTGTGTGCTTGGAACCAGCTGCAACCACAGCTGCTCCTCCTCCATTTATGTCAGCAAGGGTTCAACATGGAGCAGTGCCATATGGGAAAATGCTGAAATGCACACATGATAGAGATTCTGCTAATTCACTGCTTGTTTACTATGATGGAGGCTCGTCCAAACAGCGAAACCAAAAATACTTCAGAGCAACCTCAAACGTCCACAAATCTCGATTTAGAGACACAGGACACGAGGGAGGAGCGCAATCTGGGCTCGGCCCGAGCCTCCTGAAACAGCCATCTGTGTCGGTGGCACCCTCCCGCCCTGCCTCCACCGGCCGCCCCTCGCTCTGTCACTGTAATTGGCATCGTTACCATAACGACGGCCAATCCCCCTGGGGGGGGCAGGCGCGTGGACCGGGGAGATTTTCATCCCGACACTGCGTGAGTGTCAGGCGGAAAAGGGGGGACTAGCAGGCACAGATAAGGAGCTGCCTTTGCATTGCAAATGATGGAGGTTTGTGAATGCCCAGTGCTGGGACTGGAAACGCGATATGAACGGCGATAAAGAAGCCAGACTGCGGGCCAGACGCAGATATGCGGCGTAATATATCAGGCCTATTGAATCTCCACCCTCCCTCGAGAGACTGGCTTTTCCCCCCCTTTTGTGGCAGATTTAGCATCCGAACAATAGAGCCAATAAACAGCCAGGGATAAAACAGATGCCACGCGGCGATTAATTGACTGCTAAGCTTAAGAACTGAAGACAATCGTAGAATTTAAAACCTCGTGGTTCGATTCTTTGTCATTTTTTGTTTGTCATAGAGGAGAAAAACAAAAAAGTGTAACTCGAGTCCAGACATGCTCACTCCAGGAAACACTAAGAGCCCGCAGAAATATGTTTTCTCTCCAAATGTTGACAGCAGAGCATGGTTTGTTTTTAGGCTTAGCTTGTGTTTCACTCATGAGTGGTGTTAAAATAACCTCATCACACTACCTGCTCTGCAGACTGACTTCATCTTTAATATCATATACACCGAAAGCTAAATAAAGTGTGCTGAGACCTAGTTTCTTAAAGCTCGCTGCCCGAGGCTTAATGACTGTTTTCACCCTGTAATAACACAGGAGCCAGCCCGTGATACCCACCCACAGTGCAGAGGCCTCAGACAGACACAGACTGGGTAATAGCATAGCCTGGCACATGGGTTGTCCTGCTCCTGCAGGTGTTTCACCTTGTCCACAAAGGATGTGTTTTCTCCAAGTCTTTGGCGGATGCGTCATGAATACAGATTAGCGACATGTCTGAGCTCGGGATGTGATCTGACCAAGGGCTGACTTCACACAGACTCCCTAATGCGGACTTCAGATTAGAGGTCTCTGTGAAGCCAAAATAAAATATGAGGTATCACTTCTCCCCAGCCAAATATGATGAAAGCCCTATCCAGCGCTTAATCATCGCAGCCTCGTGTAAGCATGGGAGAATTAGTGTTGAGATTTTCTATCATTGGGCTCCCGCAGCCCAATTAGGCTTATTCTGATGTTTTTCATTGCGGAGGAGGACTTCTTCAGTGAGCCGCGTAACAGGCCTCACGAGTCTGATTAGTGTACCGTTCACACTTGGAAGTCTCTGCGTGTGTACGAGTCTCTCTAAGTGCATTGGTCCTGTCCTCCCAGCAGTCGTCTTCTTCTCCCAGCCTGGCACAGCTTTGTGCTGTCACGCACATTCAAGTCTCATGATGAGTCGTCTTGAGGCAAAATAATTTATTTTCAGGGAAATCTGCGACTCCCAAAGTCACGCTTTGGTATGCGCGTCTCCAACCTCAGGTGTCTTATACTCTCCGTGGTGTGTTCCTTGCCTTTGGCGCGTTGTGCACCCACCCCGCCCCCCACCCCCCAAGATTTCAACACAGGCTCCATGCGGTATAGCAGGAAACCCCCCCCCCCCCCCCCCCCCCCCCCCCACACGGCTTTGAACCCTCGCCTCCTCCTTCTCTATCGGAGAAGGGAGAGCAAGCCTCGACGCAGCTTTAGCGCCAGGTGCAGAATGGCTGACTGCAGGGCACACCAGCCAAATTGGAAATAGGTGTGTGAGTGTATGGATGTGCGTGTGTATATGTGTGTATGTGTGTGTGTGTGAATAATGGCCCAACGGCTCTGTGCTATGCAGTGAATCAATGTGGCTCGGTGCCAGGGAACAGCTAATATTTCGAGCTCCCTCGTCTGCAGTTCGCTCACTTCTTCCTCCTGTTTTGACACACATAACGCATCACAAACATCTATTTAACAGTTTCCTTGGCGTGCTCTCGATGCTACTCGAATCGGAGCTGAAAATCCCCCACCGCACTGTCCAGATCGGAGGCGCAGATGTATTGAGAAACATCCGTCCATTCCATCTTCACACCTTTACTGTCTTTGTTTTTTCTTCTCACCTACACTCTAAAAAAGCATTCAGCGACTACACACTGTTCAGCCCCCCGGCTTCTCACTGGAACCAAAGAAGACAAAATGTGACACCCTGTTTTGTTTTTTTTTAGGGATCACTTTTAAGACCTTTTTTTAGATTTAGAGAGAATCTCTCATGCATGTTTTTGGACTGTGGGTGGAGTATCCAGAGATTGACACAGATACGGGGGAGAACATGCAAATTCACAACCTTCTCGCTGTGATGCAACAGTGCTAACCACTCTATCATAACCCTCTCAGATTTAAGGAGAAAGGAGAAAACTAAACTATCTTCTCCATCTCCATCCCATTCCCACTGAAAGCAAAGTCTGCGGTAAATGATTAGCTTTTCTGTTACCCATTACATCCAGTATCTTTGACTTTGGCATAACATGCGCTAATCAGTAGTGCTTTCTGTAAAACAGCAAGAAAGCACTGCCACGTGAGGCCGTTTGCATTCTTCACAGAGCCAAGACATATGGCCTGTCCACACAGAAATAACACTGAGGTACTAAACGCCATTGAAGCGCATGGTAAGTATGAGGTTTTGTCTTGTAGAGTAATGGGTCAGCCTACAGTGTTGGGTCATGTTTAACCGGATGCCTTTTGGCCTCACCCCCCCACCCCCAAGAAATCTACATTATGAACAGTAAATAGTGGGCAGATAAATATAGAGTTGTCCTTTCATTTCAGGCTGTGTGAAAGGAGATGATAGGGCAAGAAAAAAAAATGAGAGCACGTCCCTGTTTATCATCACAAACTGTGGCTCCACGTGAGCTGCGATTCACGTGGCGGGCGAAGCCATTCACTGTGTGTTTGTTTTTTTTCTTTCCTGCTCCGCCGCTCTTCCTCCACAGTCAGTGCGGAGGAAGAGCGACTAAGGCCGTCCAGCCCTCTTGTGTTTGCTGGAATTCTGCTTTTTTGGCATCCTAGGGTCAACCTCAGCTCTCTCTCTCTCTCTCTCTCTCTCTCTCTCTCTCTCTCTCTCTCTCTCTCTCTCTCTCTCTCTTTCTCTCTCTCTCTCTCTCTCTCTCCCCATCTGTATGAGCAACTCAGCTGATGACACAGAGTTTTATTGTCCAGCACTCCTTACTGCAGCGTCTTTGTCATGGCAAAAGAATGCTGCTGGGGAGAGTGGAAATCTCAACATCAGCCCACTCCTCGGCCCACAGACCTCATGAAGCACATTTTCATATCTTGTTGCCGGTATCTGGAAAACAGACATGCCCCGCCGTGCCCTACCTGGCATCATCTAGTGATATTATCGCGGTGCCAGCACGATATGTTTGGATGGTTGAAGAAGCCATCACGTCTATTTTAAAAAATTAAAAAAATCTCCTTAGTATTTTGATTACACAAGTAAAAATGTGCAGCTCATTCAAGTCTGGCTCGGCAACAAAGACTGACCGACTTATCCTCTTTCCATTCCTCCGCTGTCCTCCAGGTCTTTAGTAAAGCTTTACTTTACCATAGATCCAGCTTGTGAGACCACAGGGGGCTAAACGGACGAGGAACAATGAGATGATAGTCATTGGTCCAGAGCTAGATGAATCAGATCCACCTCCGAGATTTGAGAGGCTTCTTTTAATTGGGTTTTGGCCCTAAGGCCTTTTTTGAAGAGGACTCCGTTGAATTGATTGGAGCACTCCAGACCTCTTGTGTATGTGTTGTGTGTTCACATGAACGGGCCCGTTGCTTTTATCTGCGTGGATACATGTTTAATCACTCACTGTTCACACCTCGTGCTGCTGTGGAGAGTCTGAAAATAGCGCTTTAGATTCCGCTCCGGCTTCACAGGGCCTCAGAGACAGGCGGTATTGATCTGTTTGCTACCTGTCAGAGACCCACAGCCCATCTCCCCCATGACACCGGATCAGAGGAGGAATCAGAGCCGGGGAAAGCCAAAGTGAACTCCGTGACCTATATTCTCTCCGCTTCAACTTCCTACACCATGTAAGGTGAACGAGAGCAGCGTAGCGTTCCGCATATCCCGTCTGAACTGGGATTGCACCGCAACAAAAGGTGTGACCGTTGAGTACACCTTCTAATCAGCGGACTTTGCCTGTGAACGCTGCGTCTTTGCTTAGATTGCAGAGTTACCGTAACATCCTGTTCCAACATGCTTCAAGCACAAACCCTGATGCAGCCTGTATTGAATCCCAAGGCCTATCCGTTTGGTGTCATAGCAACTACTGTTTTTCTTTTTTTGTTTTCTGAAATTTAAACCCATGAGTGTTAAATAATCCACATTATTGTGTCTAAAACAATGAGTGAAGGCATAGCAACAAGATCCTTGCTCAAATTAGTCCGCGTTCATGCCCCCGTGATAGTCTTAATTTAAACCTTTTGAGGTTCCCCTTGTGCTAATCTCATGACCGGTCCAAGCCGCTCTTTAATAGTGTGAGTAATCTACGGGGAAGTAATGAAAATAACTCCGCGACTTCAGAAAGAGAAAGAAGTTCATGTCTCATTTTATCAACCCTTCAGCCACATGACGGTCTCGATCAGTGGTTTTGTACTTTGATCTTTGCTTGGCAGCCCTCGGCATAAAGGTCCGCCCAGCGGGGCGTCCAAGGCACTCATCCGGAATTTGATATTCAGCTCTGTTAAGGGATGACTCTAAAATTATTGACTTTTCCCTGTATAGCACTATAATGTTGACTAAAGCTTTCAGAGAGGAAAAGTGTGGGAGGAAATCCTGTCCATACAGCATCCTAAAGACTAAAGACCTGGCTTTGATTAGCTTTACAAGAGATTAATAATCCATTCTTACATGTCTGATGAGGGCCAAAAAAAAAGTCCAGCAACATATGGCAAACTAAAGATGAATTATAAATTGGGCAGGCGGCTCACTGTGAGATTATAGGCTTGGTCGCGTGCGTCCGCTATTTAGCCTCCCTAAAAGTAGCCTAAACCCACGCTTGGGGAAGATTAGAGACCTCGGGTCAGTGGGTTTTTTTGGTCAGGGGCTCTGCTTTATGTTTGAAGGACACGACTCTTAGATTAGATTGATTGGAGTCCCTTCCATATCCACCATGCGCACAGATCACCATGATGGGATTCTCCTGGTTTCTGATTGGGTTAATCCCATCTCCTGTAAAGACTTTTCTGATCAAATGCAGTCTCCTGCTGGTTGATGACTTGAATTTTTGTTCGGGGAGGGGGTGGGGGCAACGTAGTTTCCGACTTAACAATTGCTCATATGTTTCTGGCAAGATTTAGACGTTTATTGAGAAATTCTGGGGAATACGTACAGATAAGCATTTTCCAGTTATTGAGAAATGTAGGGGACATCTGCAAATGAGGTTCTTCGGGCTATTGACAAATATAGAGGAACATCTATAGATAAGGATCTTCAGGTGAGACTGCCGCACCTTCCAAAAATTGCCCGTTGTTCCCCTGTTTTTGTCAAGTACATGCTTTCATCATTGCTATCTGCCTGGGTCGTCTGTCATCTTTCCTGGAACGTGAGCGATATGGCGACCGCCCCTGCACGAGACATGATGTCACGCACTTCTGTAACCTACTAAACCAGTTTTATGCAGCCCCCTCGCATATTTGTTTAAGTCCTGCAAGTAGGCCAGTGCGAGTAAAACAAATTTCCAGATTTTCCCTTTTCTAAAGGAATTACTGGGATTAATGTGCTGCGCAGTCAAACAGAGGAAAATCCTGCAGCAGCAGCCAGTCAAGTCACGTGCGGATGTAAAGGGGCAGCAGGTCGCAAAGAGAGAGAGAGAGAGAGAGAGAGGGAGGGAGAGAGAGAATGCACTGCAGCTCTGCAAACAAGGTCAAATCCAGTGCCTCAGGTGATTTCAGATTACTGCGTGCACTCGAGCTGCGAGGAGAGATGAGAATCGGAATATCCATCGGATCACTGGTGGGCTACAGGATTGGAATTGAAATCTGTAGTCAGAGGGATGATTATTTGTAGAAGTGGAGGGAGAAGCCTAACCTAGATCCAGCTGCTGTTAAGATCCATGTCTGTCTCTGCGTCTGTGTTTTGCTGCCGTGATAAAAGTGAAACCGTCAACAGTCAAACGTGCAGTGCTCTCAGCCTTTTTTTTTCTTTTCCAACTGAGACTATCCCCAGACAGAAGAGGAAGGCCCTCAGCCTGCATGTGTTCCAGAGTTATTCAGTTGTCATGGACTTCAACTGCATAAAATCAAGTCATATCTGCTGACCTCCCATACTCGGTGGCATGATCTCTTAAGGTATTAAGAGCATTAGAATATGGGCTGGTCATGATCGCCCAGACACTGGTCCGTTTGCTCTACTTTTCCTGCTTTTCCGGCTTTCCCATCTGTGGAGCCACCGCAGAGCACGTGCAGGAGTCTGAAGTCCTGCGGCTGTGGGGGTGGGGGGTGTGTGGGGGGGGCGAGGGGAGTGAGGGAGGAAGATGGGATGATGCAGCACAGATGGAGGCAAACTGATTATCTCCATGGGGCTGCCGCAGTATTTTGGGAAGGGTTTTTTTTTGTTTTTTTGAGCCCTGGTCCCCAGCTGAACTGCAGCAGTGTAGATTACTGTCACATTAAAATGGCTGAATGACAAAGCAAATGGAAATCTAATAGCCCCCCCCCCCCGCATTTGACATTCATCTCTAGGTCAGTCCTTTAGTAGCATTAAAAATGAATTAACAATACAGCTTTTCTAACCAACAGCACTTTTTCTCTACTCAACCAGGCGTTTGGACAAGTCCACTCCAACCACAGGAAGGTGGCAGCGGACGGGGAGAGCCGCGAGGAGTCCCTCATCCTGGAGTCGGCCTGTAAGGAGGCCTACTACGAGCAGAGGGTCCTGGAGCTGCAGAACGAGCTCCGCCAGACGCGCAACATCCTGACCAATACCCAGTCTGAGAACGAACGCCTCAACACCATCTCGCAGGATATGAGAGAGGTAAGAATGGGAGACATGGGCAGAATCATCATTATATGGCAACGAATTATTCTTGGTTTTAAAGGATTACAATTGAATCTGATCAGCTCGATCTGCATCATAGGATGCCACTAAGGCACACTGCATGGTGTGAGGCCCCAGAGTTAACTTCAAAGAGCCTTTTTGCTCAGAAGGCGTCTTTTATTGTGGCGGCGTTTTCCCCCGACGTCAGTGCTTTAGAAATGAACTCTCCGCAGAGTTGAAGCGGAGGACTGTGTCTGCTCCGATTTGCCTGCAGACTCCCGAGAACAAGGGGACGGTTTGTTGATGCTATCGTGGAGCGGCTATTTATCTGTCTGAAGCTGCGGCAAACATAACACATGTTCATCACCGATCAATCTGGAGCCCGCCGGGGCTGGAAACTGCAAAGACATGGAGCTTATCACTTTTCATTACTTTTTATTGGAAGGAGAGAATTGAGTTTCCATTCAAGAGGCACATGTGCTTTCCTCAAAGAGGCTTCGGGGCAATTTCGAGCGCCGTATAAAAACCACACCTACAACCATTTACGTCCGACTTAATATGACTGTCAAAGCCTGAATTATCCTGGGTGTGAGTGTGATGTGTTTTTTACAGGTCACGGCAAGACAGATTCAGAATCACAACAGTAACGACAACTGAAGACCATAGCTTCACGCGATGCGCTCCACCCTCATTGCAATGCAGGGTGGAGCTCGAATTGAATATAGAACAACTGTAGAGCCATGGGAAACATGCACACATCGGCATGAGCCTGCATGAATAATTGATGGATTAATATCTTAAATTATGTGCGAGTCGTTGCATGAAAATAAAGCTCAACCTCACCTCAGATCAGCCCTTTACTGTGGTACTTTACTGTACTTCCCTTAATCCGGGCTTCGCACATTTCTCCAAAATCGTTCATACCATTAGTCTAGTCAAACACTATCATAATGTGGGCCTTTGTCTGCGCCCCACTTTGGACAATGTCTGACCTCTCCCTTCCTTCCATTTACATATAGTCACAGCTAATTGACCTCATTTAATGAGACAAGAGTGCAGTGGCGTGCAGAGCAAAGCTGAGCGTGGGTTGTGTGTCTTCGCCATCATGCTCGTGTGACTTCTTTTTTTTGTGAGATGCAGCCCACGACCAGGAGATTGTTTGAACAGTAGAGAAGCGCACGTGTGAGGAAGCCTGGCAGAGGGAACCACAGGCAGAGAAGGATGCGAAAGCAGTGCCTGACAAGAGGGCAGACAGGGGCATCTCACTGGAATGATAAAGAGGGGCGGCTGAAGGTTTGGAGGAGCAACTGGTTTGAGAAGTTTGGCAACGTGAAGAGGGCAGGAACAGATGACTTGTTAAAGCTTTAACATGATTTATTTGACCCTTAAGTACCGTAAAGATGCACACTATGTCGTATACTGTACCATGTACCCCTGCTGTTGTAAACAGGAAGTTTCAGTCTGATTTGAGTGAGTTATTTCCAGCAGCACTGGAGCACAGCTGTAACTCTTACTTGCTCTCACTTACAACAACAACTCTTGGTTAGGAGATCAGCGTGACCTAGTCCGTGCATACCTCTCCACATACACCATGCACTATATTTACTTCTTACCTTTCAAGAGTTTGATTGTGGCTCAGGGCACCACATTAGTCCACTTATTGAAATACTGGAGGTTCAGTCCCAGTCCCCTGCAGCTTACATTGTGAAGCATCCATGGCCAAGATACTGAGCCCCAAACATATGCTGCATGCTCAACGTATGAAAGTGCCTGGTCGAGTAGATGGACCATACAGGCAGCCTCTAGACTAGTAAAATCCAATTTTATTACCATTCCACTCACTATTCACTTTCTGTTCCCTCCCTTCTGTATAACACCTCCTGGAGGTAAATTTGAGACCACTTTTCCATTCAACTTACCTTGAAAAAGCTGTATTTCCTCTCTCTACTCCTCTCTACCCGATGAATCAAATGAGATATTTTAGAGGGGTCCAGTCTGTGAAACAATCTCGTCCACGCATTGAAATTATGACAAAACATGCAAAATGACTTACAACCATCTACTGCAAATCTTTTAAACCAAACTTCTAGGGGTGGGAGTTGAATAAACATGAGAGCAATCTGTATAATTGCACAAAATTCAAAGTACAGCTGTAGGTAATTACACATTTCCAAAGTTTGGGGGCATATATAAGAGGCGTGACAACGGAAAACGTCCTGGAAATGCCCTGGGAAATGATTTCAAAATGAAAGAGTGGGAACCCTCTACTGCACAACATGGCAGTTGAACCCATCAGCGTCTCAAATCTCTCCTTGTTTTTGCCTTGCAGATTTTGCTGATCCAGTGTTTATGCGGGTCACATCAGTAATTCCACTGTAATTGGGGGGAGGGAGAGTTTAAAAGGGGGGGCCTCTCATCCTAAACGCGTCTTAAGTCTTCTACCAAGGAACCACGGCTGTTTTCTGCGACTTGGTGCTAGAGACAGATGTCAGCAGCGTTTCTTACCGAGATTAGCGACGACGACTTTAAAATGGCATGCCCCTCACACCGACTTAAGTTGAGGAAAAGCTCCAAATACCAGCATAATTAGGTCAGCTGCTGTTCAGCTCTGCATCTAAGATGGGCATTATGGAAGCCAGATGTGCCCCACCATGTTTTTCAAACAGAACATGAGTTCCCCAGAGTGTAACCAAAAAAAAGAAACTTCACTGCCTGCAGCCATTCATGAGTCAACTTGAACATGACGGCTTTCTGCAAAGACATTGCGGCTCTTACATTGTTTTCCCACTGGGGCTATCTACTCGTCAAGTCTTGTCCTGTTCTACTGTGGAGCTGGCGTTAAGCTGGTGGCCCGTATGATGGCCTTTCTCTAGGTGTCCGTGTCCCATTGTAAACGCGCTGATGCCGCACCATGGACCAGCGCCAGCTCTAATTGGCTGGATAAAAGAGGCCGGAGTGTAAATCGGCCCATGTATGGGAGATAATGACACCCTTCTAATGGTACTTCTGTGGGTGCGAAGGAGGAGTGTGTGGCAGGCAAATGGAGGGAGCCCAGGCACTGAGGCTGGCATTGTGGGCCAGACTGGCAGGACTGAAAGAAGCCTTTGTCTCCAGGGTTTTCAAATTAGCCCATAAGCTTAGGCATGGAGAATAGGCATGGGGGTGGCAATAGGGAGGGGGGGGCCGGCAAGGACCGGCTCATGGAGACGCTAAGAATGATACGAAAGAAAGAGGAGGAGACGTAAAAGTCCATTGGAGATGGAGAAGGGCCCTAATGAGAGTAAATGCAGCACCACTGGTGGTGGTGGGTGCTGTTTTTCTGGAACAGCTCGGCTAATCACATTGAGTCGGGACGTGATTGAATTACTCAATTTCAGTACGGTATGCAACTGGCAGCTGGGCTCTAACTGTTGCCTTTTGTGTCTGCTTGAGATTTACATCTTTCTTTTGCCTGTCCACCAAATTGGCCCTCTGTTAGGTGAAGATGCATTTAGTCTCAGAGCTTTTATGGCATCAGCGCGAGCAGAAAATGAGGCTCGCAAGAGGCTTTACAGAGTGTAATTTGACTCTGCGCTGTTCACAAATCAATCACGGCATAATGTCCCTGCTTCCAGCATCTCTGAGTGTCGAATGGCTTTTTGTCTCTGTCCAGTTCATTCAGAACCACTTCGTTCCAGCATTTTCAGCCGGATACTTCCGGTGTACTTAAAATCGCCCAGGCACTCTCTGCTATTGCCAAAGCCTCCAATGTTTGCCCCGAAGCTGTGATAAGACATATTCCACTGCTACAGCGCAGTCTACAGGATTACAGACCTTCACAAAAGAGCCAGTAACATTGTAAGGAGGCGTGGGCTAATAGGCATGACTTCATTAAATTCGATCTCATGTCTGGAGAGGAATGTGCCTGCAGTGATGGCTGACATTATGCTCACAGAATAGGGATCCCCATGGCTTGCCTCCTTTGGAAATTATCAAGCAAAGCCAAGGATAAAAATGCTGAGTTGATTTTTTTCTCTCTGCTCCAGAGTCATTCAGCATGGCTTCCTCCTATTACATGGTTTCCTCCTACTAGCTAATCTGTTTTTTCCCACCAATTACGTATAAGTGACAACGTCCCGCTTCTCTTAACTGATAACCAATAACATTATGAAGTGATATTTCATATACGCAGGACACATAAGAGAGTCTCCAGTTGACCTTAACATGCATGTTTTGGGAGAACTTGCAAACCCCATATAGACAAACCCTTGGTCAAACACTGAGCAGAGTGCTTTGAAGCAACAGCATTAATTCATGAATGGCCTAATGCACTCCCAGCCTGAAATAAATCATGTGCTTAGCCTGCTTTCCTTCTCAGGCCCATTTATTCTGGTGTTGTCCCTGTTTGTCAATCGCCATAATGCGGAGGCCATTCACATGTTAAACAGGATCGTGTTGTTTTTTTTTCTCACCTCATTGAGCTGTCCCGGACAATCATTTGAGTGTCGCATCGACCGGCTCCATTAAACACCTGACGGAGGTAGAGGAGGAAGAGGGAGGATTTAGAGCAGAAGGTGTCTGCGCTGATTGGATGAGGTTTAAAAGGTCGGAGGAGGGTGGAGGATCGGAGAGAGCGAGGCCATTGTCGTGTCTGCAATCAGAAGAAGTTGAGATGCGAGGCAGCTGGATTTCAGACATGAGAGCGGGATATAAGCTGTGGCGCTGGTTACCTCGAGTACTGAAAGGTCAGAGTGGAGTGGTGAAGCGATCAGAGGAGGGTTGATCTTTGATCTCCGTTATTATCAGCCCTCACGTCTAATGAGACCCCAGTAGGGCTCTGGGGTGTTGAGTTAACTATACATGAATGTAAAGGCAGATCACCTCCTGTCTTGTGCTAATCGAGGAGGGGGGATGGGAGATCTGTCCCGGTGGTTGAAAGACTGGTATGTAGAGGTAAATGACCAGCAGAGGCTTTAATGGATGGTGGGAGAAAATGGGTCTGGAAAAAAAGCAGGTTCCCATTTTTCGCACCACCCATTACCGCTGTCACGAGTGACCTACATCCCACTCTAAAGACGTGTCGTCTGGCCTCTACACCCAGCACCACCTAATCGTGATTTTAGCTACATATTACACAGACTGATGGCTTTTTTTTTTAGCCCTTTAAATGAAACCCCATCTAAAATACATTCAGCAGCTTTGCCATTGATTCCAGATGATCTTTCATTATCATCAAAGGCGAGGCTCCAAAAAGTGTATCGGCCTTGATTTTTATCTCGTGGCTGTGGGCATTTAAGAGGTTTTCCACCGTCAGATCAATGGATCCAAATGAATCAACGAACACGCGTGCAAACAGGTCAGCACACTCACTCAGACTAATGGGTGTAGATGTGCCCACGTGCACTTTTCTTCGCTACCATCCAAATGACCTAAAAATCACTAATTCATTGTTAAGTGCGTGCAGGCACACTTTCACCCGGGGGGCGTTTTAGCAGTCACACATCAGGCAAAATCAGCCATGCACTGTCGAGGGTCTTTCCAGTGTACGTTTTAATTGTGTGACCTTGGCTGTGTTGTCTCTTGTTAATGGAGTCCGGGCTGATGCTGTGTAGACTGACAGTTGCTTGCAGCGAAGAGGAGGATAAAAGCAGATCTGCTTTCACCCACATTCCCTAGTCTGACAGTAGCAATAGGCCCCTGAGCTTCATTATTCCTTTGCTCTGTCTCAGACTATAGTGCGGTGGGGGATGAGCTGCAACGCATCTGTGATTAGAGCCTCGTCTCTCCGGAAGGTAAAGCTGGGACGGGCTCGGCTCGGGTTGGATGTAACTCGCACTGACATGACCTTGACGTGGTGCAGAGCTCACATGATGACGAACCTCTCTGTCTCTGTCTCTCTCTCTCGAGCTCAGTATCACTAGAAATGTATAAGCGAAAGTAAATATGGCCACGTTTTCTACCGTATCTAGATGCACACGACCAAACTGAACTGAACTCAGTGCAAGGAAGGAATTCAACTGTGACTGATGCGCAGGGTCTAAAAGCAGTGACACAGTGTGTGTGTGTGTGTGTGTGTGTGGGGGGGGGGGGGGGGTGGAGGAGGGGTGAGGTGTGGGTAGGAAACAAGCAATGATGCTGGTGAAATGGCAGAATGGAGGTCAGTGGCATTAGCTACTATTTCACAGTGAGCTACTGTGAATAACCTGTCTGTGCTTTCAGTGTGTTGAGGTAGGCTATAGATAGATGGATGGATGGAGAAAAGGCATAAAAGATACCAAATGAGAGTGTCTTTTAATTAAAAGAAAATAAGATGTATAAAAAGGTATATAGTTAAATAAAAAATGTAAATAGGATGTGCTATATCTGTGGTTTTTAGAAGCCACATTACTGGCATAGGCAGCTCTGTGGTCCACTGTGTGGGTGTTGTCCGTTGGGTTGCAACCCTTTGGTTTTTGTGGTCCTTGACCTTCCGTTTCGGCTTTCATTATCTTTGTCCTGCACTGCTTCAAAAAGTGGCGGACCTAAGGTTTTTGCTCTGCCTCAGAGCACTACTTCCGGAGCTACTTAATTCAGTAGCTCTTGCAGAGCGGAGATGCCTCAAAACGATTCAGGAACTGTGGAAAGTCCCGGTCTGCCTGTGCAGAAAAAAACGGCTAAAGAGAATCTGAGGAAGGAGGCAAAGGAGGGGGGAAAAAAAACAGACGTATCGACCTGTGCGTGGTGTCACACCACCTGGGAGCTCATCTCTGGAATAGTGCTGCTGGAATAGTCATTTTGGAGCAGAAAATCCAGCACGTGCATTTTCTTTTTCTTTTTTTTTACTGAAGTGCAAAGTGAGAAAGAGGAGAAGGAGGAGGGAGTGTGAAATAGAGGTCAGTGGAGTAGGAGTGAACAAGAGAGAGAGAGAGAGAGACGATTAAAAATATATATTTATGCTCTCGAGCCATTTGGGAGTCTGGACTGCGTTTTCGAGGGAATCAAACCTGAAAATGAGGATTTTTGCAGCAAACAGAAAATAATGCAAGCTGGCTTCTTTCGGGGGGGTTATTAAGAACAGAGCGGAGCCTTTAACAAAGCATTAAAACATTCCCCTAATCTATTAAGCCTAAAACTCACAAGCTCACAATCCTCCACCAAGTAGCAGTTATAGCGGCTCAAACACATTGAGAAATTACACAGAGCTTTAGCTCAGCTCGCCTATGCTGTCAAAAGCAGTTTAATGGTTAAAGAGAAGCTTTAAAGTCGAAGCGAGAGAATTCATGCCGTGCGGATGGAAGAAACGTGCGCCTCATGTGACATTTTCAAAAGTGTGTGTGTTTGTGTGTGTGTGTGTGAGAGCCAGACTCAGCCTAACGTGTGTGAAGTGTAAACATCTACAGACACGTTTCTGTTTTTTACTTTTTACTGCCATCCCATCTGCACGGATGTGACACATGTGCCTCGGTGTGTGGGGGTGTGTGTGTGTGTGTGTGTGTGGGTGTGTGGCAGCTGCCCAGACGCCACCATGCAGGGGGTCATCGATGACCTCACACACACACACCCCTCATCAATGAAAGGCTGCTCACGGCTGTGGCCTCAGTGGGTGGTACCAAAGCTCACACCCTGGTCTGTACCCAGACACCCAATCACACTTTGTCACTCCCTGGAGGACCACGTGCTCCCCGCTTGATTAAATGCTATTCAACGATAGCACTGGCAACACATGGCCAACACACACACACACGCACCCACCCTGATGACTTTCTACCCAAATCAACTTCAGGGCCTCGGTGTCTCAGAGGACGTGGCCGCAAGGTGAAAGGTCGACGGCACTGGGACGCATTGTAATCAGATTGGAGGAGGGTCTTTTTAATCAGGTTCAGCGGTGGCCTGCATTCACTGGGACCCAGCACCAGTGACCTTCCAGCTGAGGCTCACAGCCCGGACCAGGAAGAGACCTGAGCAAACCAGCTGGCACGGATTTCCCAGTAGCAAAAACAAGAGATTACACCCGGCGAGCGCAGCGACGGCCGTGTCAGGGTCGTCTTCTACGTCGCGTTACAATACTTCAAAGCTGACGACCTGAGTTTCCATTAAAGCTTTGACTGAATGGAGCGCCTCTTTTTTCTCCTTTTTTTTTTCCTTTTCTTTGGTTGCTTCAATTCAGCTCCCCCTCAGAAGTCAGAGGAGCTGCTGTACAGAGGCTTAGCGGTGGGACTGATCTGTAGTATAAGCTCATGCATTATGCAGTAATGCAACATCAGGGCCTTTCGTACAGCAAACACCCACGCTCATTAGACATGCGCAACCCCCCCCACCCTCCAATGCATATTAATGCTCCTTCAAAACGTCGGGCTGCGCACACACTGATTAATTATTACGAGGAGCAAAACCGGCCGCGTGTTCTCCCCATCAGCGGAGGGTTTAGCAGCGCAGGTTTCCAGTCTGTGAATTCCTCTCTCACCTAGACAAATAAGTGAGGAGCATACTTGTGAGCATATTTGTGCCGTGGTCGTCTCATTAGGCATTTCAGAGCATGAATCGTCTGTGAATGGGGCTCCAAGTGCTTCTCCAGCCAGTTGTTAAAAGGCGCGTATTCATTCTGCAGAGTCAGAGTCGGGATCGACTTCTGCGCTGTTGTTGAAACGATCCGAGCACGCGGATGGTGACACATGGTGAGAGGAAGGGGCCACCTGGCAGGCGATCCGGAGGTTAATTGTCCCTCTGGTGCTGGGTTCGTCTCTGCCAGCTCTCCTAAGAGGAACACGCATCACACACGCAGGCAGAGGGACACAGCTACCAACACACCTGCAAATCTGCAGCAGGCTTCCCTGCCTGTCTCTCTCTGTCTGCACCTGTTCAGGAGAACGTGCAGCTGCATTTTTGTTACAGTTTTCTGCTAAAAGTTTCAGAAATGTCAATAAAGCAGAATTGTGTTTATATTGGGGGATGTTTTATGCACGGGCCATAACAGAGTCTGGTACTGTAGAGACATCTCATAAGCCGCAAGACTCTATTTTGAGGATAATGGACGTCCAAAATGTTATATATACGTAATTAGATATAAACAAGGTTCAGTTCTTGTTTGATGTGGACCGACCTCATGTCTGGTGATGTATAAATGCAAATGAAGTGTCTCCAACACAATTTTGTGGTAGACTTTTATATTGACATATCTGAAATACAACCTAATGAGAGTGCAGACATGTCCGGTATTTTTTTCCGGTATTTGAGAGGTTTTCCGACATTCAGGTTTCCATTACCAGGCTTTTTTGCAGTGTTTGGGTTTCATGCATTTCTAGGCGTAATGGAAACGCACTTTGTGTGTGTGTGTGTGTGTGTGTGTGTGTGTGTGTGTGTGTCTGTATGTGTGGGTGGGTTATAGCGTTGCCTTCAAGTCTATGCAAACAGAGCGGCACACACACACAGAACGCTGAAAGATGCTTGCTCGCATGCAAGCATTCAAGGGCAGTGCTGAATACAGAGATCTATTTCCAGTGCTTTCTCTCTTCTTCCTCACATTTCACACACACCACATGCGCACGTTGGTGAATCCGGCTCAAAAACAGCGAGGCCCACCCTCCTTTGGGGAGTATCCCCTTACTCCACAGCTTTTATCTCTTTCTCTAAGAGCCGCTGGGTGAGATGTTCCCTACACTCAAGTCCTGCGGGGTTTGGGCCTGACTGCAGAGGTGAGAGGGAGGGAGGGAGGGTGGCGGCAACCCCTGGAAGAAGAGGACAGAGGGTTAAACAGGGCGATGGATGAGGTAGTCAGGGACAGGTGGCTCAGTAGGCCTGATCAGATCCCTGCTGGCTTTCAGTGAGTGGGAGGGAAGGGCATGTCTCTACCTATCTCACCTTGAAATAATTAATGATGCTTTCCGTGAGGAGCACCGAGCCTGGCGTACAGGCTGGAAGCGTTATGCTTCAGAAATGTGATATGTGTGTGTGTGTGTGTGTTGCCTGTACTTGCTTCAGAAGTGAATTTCGTAGTTAGAATTTCGGTCATAAATCAAATATTTCTGATTTCTGCAATTGGATCGGTTTATGAATTGAAGAAGCGCAGCCTGTGTAGAAAATTAGCCCATTACCCGTGAATGCCAGTCTGTGTGAGGGATAAGTAGGCTCCAGTCTCTCTGCTGCCATCAGAGCTGGCAGACAGGCACACTTGTGGCCCACAGCCCAGAGAGACACCTGGCGCCTGCGCCTCAAACACGAACAGGCACACACACACCAAACACACACCAGACACACAGTGACACACACGCCGGGCATGTCCAGATGGGAGGCCTTTCTTATCTGGCGAGATTTAGAGCGTTAACGAGCCAACGTGACACAAACGGTCCCGCTAAAGCAACAGTATCCAATCAATCGACGTCCTGCTCGCACTCAAAAGAGATTGAAATAGTGGTCACTGACAGCTCTTCCCCCCTCTCTATCTCTCTCTTTCTCTCTCTCTCTCCCCCTTCTCCTTGCTTTGGCGCCCACAGAACAGCCAGATGGTGGAGCTCCAGAGGAATCAGCTGCGTGACGATATCAAGGAGTACAAGTTCCGGGAGGCGCGGCTGCTGCAGGACTACACCGAGCTGGAGGAGGAGAACATCTCGCTGCAGAAGCAGGTCTTGGTGCTCAAGCAGAGCCAGGTGAGGATGGGAGACAAAGGCGGAAATCACGTGAACACAGAGCACAAAGAAGCACAATATCTCCTTCAAGTCATCAAATAGTCTTGTCAGTTTGATTAAATCAAAGCGATCGTCTTAGCATTTTGCATGTGTTCTCTACACGTGTATTGCATGTTATCACACAGCGTGTTAGCAGCCCTACAGGCCATCCCCCTCCCACGCACCAGCTCTGTCTGCGTCTCCTCCGTGTACTGATTAGACTGCCAGAAGATGCAGATTCTAATTCAGATTGTAACAACACCCAGAAGATAAGCAGCAACATTTTTCTGTACAAATGCCTGGAGCTGTGTCTGGTTGCAGGAGTTCTGCAATGACTTCAGTAAAGCTGCAGTAACTAAATAGCAATTAATCGACTAATAAGATAACAGTATTTGATATTGATTCAAGTTGATAGTTGATTCAAGCGATTTGATTATTTTTTGAGAAGTGTTTTGAGACATGAAGACATCTCAGCTTCTTAGATGTAAAAATTGTCTTCAGTCTATGTCAGAAAATTGAATCTCATTGAGGTGGGGGGGGGGCATTTAAAGACCTGCTATGGGCATTTTGTCATGAACCAAACAAACAAGAATGTCAGACATTAGTCTACTACAGAAATAATCGTTTGTTCACAGCCCCACACTTCTGTGGTTTAGTCAAGTGACTGCAAGGAAAATAATTCCTCTTTATACCAACAGATGAATTTACAAGTCAGATATTTCCATTTGATGCTGGTTTTTATGTTTGAGCTAAGCTGTTAATTCCCTCCATAGGCACTTGTCATCCTGGATTATGTTTCTATAACCACTCACAAAAGTATCTCTTACATTATGGACCTCAAATGTGAAATTGATTCCCTAATCCAACTGATTTAAGACTAATTAGAAAGGGGAAATTAAACAGATCTGTTCTTCATTAGTAGGCTCTGGAATCATTTCTTTCCAACCCTCTTTTTCTCAGGTGGAGTTTGAGGGTCTGAAACATGAGATCCGTCGTCTGGAGGAGGACACGCAGTTCCTCAACAGCCAACTGGAGGATGCCATCCGGCTGAAGGAGATCGCCGAGCGCCAGCTGAGCGAAGCCCTGGAGACCATCAAGACGGAGCGTGAGCTGAAGGCCTCCCTGAGGAAGGAGCTGTCCCACTACATGAACATCGGGGACACTCTGTACCACAGGTGGAGAAGACGACACAAACAGTTTTGCTCACGTGTCAGATGTTGGACAGCACCTGCTCACTGCTGTCGCCTCTGCTCTCTCAGCCCTCTTAGCATCTCCCTGGACGGCCTCAAGTTCAGCGACGACGCCGCCACCGAGCCCAACAACGACGAGGCGCTGCACGGATACGAGAACGGCTTCAGCAAACTGGCCTACGACAACTGCATCTCCACGCCCAAGAAGGAGGACCTGTTCCATCCCGCTCCCAGCCTGGTGGACGACCTGCTCAGCGAGCTCAACATCTGCGAGATCCAGAAGCTCAAACAGCAGCTGATGCAGGTCTGTGGAGTGCTCAGCCTCAGTCGTGCTGGCCAACTAAATAATTACTTACGTTCTAAAGACAACTCATCGATAAATTGATTTCCCCCGAAAGCAAACTGCTGTCACAAATGGGAATCTAAATGGTTTTATTTGTGCCTACTTTAGGGGGAACCATTGAGGAGCGAATCGATAGTAGACTAATGAGAGTCAAAAGAAGTAAATCACCACAAATGATTCCTGCGGCGTTTCGCGCTGGTGGCAGGTTTTTGTCCTCAAAGCAAAACCAGGCTGACTTCACTGACCCCAAAACAACTGAAAAACAAACAGGACTGTGACGTGTGTCTGGAAGTCAGCGCAGTGTTTGGGCCAGATCCTGACCCAGGCGGCTGCTGCTCCGGGGATCTAAATCCCCTCCTATCAAAGTTAATCCAGGGAGACACACACACACACACACACACCCCATCAGGCTCCGCTGGGCTCAGAAGGCAGCGGGTGGTGGCACCGGCCGACCTGCCATCTGCCCGCTCGTCACCCCGCGGGCCCCCACGC
Source organism: Karalla daura (assembly GCA_029224185.1). Lineage (NCBI taxonomy): Eukaryota > Metazoa > Chordata > Actinopteri > Chaetodontiformes > Leiognathidae > Karalla > Karalla daura. Next base: position 9,414,505 of record CM055193.1, on the reverse strand, counting down.
TCGCGCCTGATCGGGCTCCAGGGTTACCAACCAGCATGCGAACCTGTGGATAATAATTCTCGTTAGGTCCGGGGGATTAAGGATCCCACCCCCCTCTTCTCTCTTTCCTGGTTTTATATGTGAACCAGAGGGTCCCTCCTGGCCTGCTGTTGGCACCACTCTGCTTCTTAACCTGCCTATTTCGGTGCCTGTGTTTGCTTTGACCCAGCAGCAGGTCACATTCAAGCCTCCTCGAGCCTCCCGTCGTCTCATTCCCTAGATTCCAGGGAGGAATCAGAGCAGAGGAAACAAAAGACTTCCGTTGCTCATTTCTTGCTCCGCTACCTTAAGTCGTTCTATCGATCTTTCTCTCCGTGATTGACAGCAGATGTCCTCTCGTCGTATATCACCCCATTAGTTCTTGGTGATCTATAGCAGCATCCGCCTGAATGCAGATAGTAGAGGAGTGCAGTGGTCTTTTAGCTGCCCACAGTACACTCTTCCAGATCTAAATAATGCAAATGTAAGAGCTCACAAGTCAGCAAAACTGCATGTCAAATAGGGAGCTCCTACAGTATTCTGTCTAGTTTTAAATCATTATATAATAAAAATGTGTGCAGCTGAGCCGGACCTTGATACGTTTGTATTATCTACAGATCAGTGTCTGAAATAGCTCAGCGCTGATGGCAGCATAACTGCATGTAAGACGACCCACGCAGGGTGTGTGCCAGCAGATTGTCAAGGTCGTCCCCTACGCTGATGCTGAGCCACTGGGCAGCGAGCCTTCACACACCCCCTGACAGCACAAGCCCGGCCACGGCTAGAGTTACCACATGACAGATAATCCACTGATTTAACATGATCCCTTTTCAAAACTGGGGAATCGACCACTTCATCGAGTTACCGCGGAAATCCAGCTGTGAGATTTCGACGGGCCGAGTGTTTCCATCGCAGGTGGGCATCATGACGGCCTCGTGTCTGATCGCTGCTCTCTGTGTCCCGCAGATGGAGCGTGAGAAGGTCAACCTGCTGACCAACCTGCAGGACTCCCAGAAGCAGCTCGAGCAGGCCAACGGCGCTCTGTCCGAGCATCAGGAGAAGGTCAACCGCCTCACCGAGAACCTCAACGCCATCCGCAAGCTCCAAGCCAGCAAGGAGCGGCAGTCTGCCCTGGACAACGAGAAGGAACGGGACAGCCATGAGGACGGAGACTACTACGAGGTGGACATCAACGGACCGGAGATCCTGGAGTGCAAGTACAAGGTACCCGCCCTCCTACGGTCCTATTAGAGCTTCAACAAATCATTGTTTTTGTAGTCGATTTATCTGTTAATTATTTTCTTTTGGTTTATTAAATGACACAAACCTCTGCAAATTGTCAATGCCTTCCACAAAGTCAACAACATTAAATTTTCGGTCATAGAGGATAAAAGTAAATGTTTTAAAGGCTGAAATCAACTCTTCGATTATGACAGGTGTCGATTATTTTATGAATCAAATAATGGTGAATTAGGCGAAATTTTTTCAATTGATCCCTACTCATTCATGCCTGTCTAGGTTGCTGTGTCTGAGGCGGGCGAGCTGAAGGAGGAGCTGAAGACGCTCAAGGCCGAGTACCAGGCCTGTCAATCACGCTACGAGGACGAGCGCACGCGCCTGGAGAACGACGTCACCACGCTGGGCGAGAAGCTGGCGACCCTGGAGAAGTCCAGTCAGATGGAGAAGGAGCAGAAGGTTCAGCTGGAGAAGGAGCTGCGCAAGGTGAGTTTCCACCCGGATGAAATGCTGTTTACTCATTAACTTCGTGAGACAAAACCAAGTGATACATTTTTTTTTCTCCACTGCCCTCAGTTGAGCGACGTGGCGGGCGAGTCCCAGGGCAGCCTGAGCGTGGCCCAGGACGAGCTGGTCACCTTCAGCGAGGAGCTGGCCACCCTCTACAACCACGTGTGCATGTGCAACAACGAGACGCCCAACCGCGTCATGCTCGACTTCTACAAGGAGGGCAAGGGCGGCCGCAGCAGCCCCGAGGGCCGCGGCCGCCGCTCCCCCATCCTGCTCACCAAGGGCCTGTTCCCCGAGAAGACCGAGGCCGGCGATGGCTCCCCCTCACCCGGCTCCTCCTCCCTGCCCTCGCCCGTGTCCGACCACCGCCGCGAGCCCATGAACATCTACAACCTGGTGGCCATCATCCGCGACCAGATCAAGCACCTGCAGCTGGCGGTGGACCGCACCACCGAGCTGTCGCGCCAGAGGGTGGCCTCGCTCGAGCTTGGCACCGTGGCCGACAAGGATAAAGAGGCCTGCATGGAGGAGATCCTGAAACTCAAATCCCTGCTCAGCACCAAGAGGGAGCAGATTGCCACCCTGAGGACCGTCCTGAAGGCCAACAAGCAGGTCAGTCGGTCTGTCTGCATCTGTCTGTGGTCTTCATTTGCCCTGAAAGGCAGAAGCAGAGGGCGCGTCGGGTATTTCAGGTCGACTCAGCTGTCGAAGCAAATGCGTTCGCAGACGAGATCTTTAACAAACAGCAGACTCTAGATGTCAGCTGTCCAGAGTGTCTCTGTGGTTAGGATGAGACGACAGTCCAGCTCAGGGCTGTAACAAAGAGACAATGTGTGTATGCAGTTGCTCTGGTAGCCATTTAAAGTGTGTGTGTGTGTGTGTGTGGTAACTGAGTGATCATTAGAACATGAAAGACTCCCATAAACCACACACATACCTATAGTTTCCATACCAGTAACTCAACTGGGCAGGAAAAAACACATGTGGCCCGTATTAAGACACCATGTGACAGGAAATATACCGCCCCCCGCTCTGACGCCTTCCAGCTGTTCTGACCCTTTTGTTCCTCTCGTCCACCCACAGACAGCTGAAGTCGCTCTGGCCAATCTGAAGAGCAAGTACGAGAATGAGAAGGCCATGGTGACCGAGACCATGATGAAACTGAGGAACGAGCTGAAGGCGCTGAAGGAGGATGCCGCCACCTTCTCCTCACTGCGCGCCATGTTCGCCACACGGTAAGAAACGCAGGAAAGGGCCTGAGCAGCTGCTCCTCAGACATCTCTGAAAAACTCCTCCTCGCTCTGAGGATTTATATCCAACACAGAAGCATTCATCTGACGCACAACATGAACCTTCCATATGTGTCCCCACTCTATATTAATCTTAAATCTATCTTCAATTCTTAGAAAAAAAGAATTATTTAAACCAATTAATCAATTAATTGTTTGGTTTATGAAACCTATAGCTATCCAAAAACTGTAAAAAAAATTGTTGCCTGTTTCATAAAGGCCAATATATGGTCTTTAAATACCTTATTTTTCTCCTCATCTCAATATTAAATATTCAAAAGAATATTAGAATAAAGAAGCCAGAAATTATTCACTTATAAAAAGCTGAGATCAGAGAATTTTTGACATTTTTCCAAAATCATTCTCAAAAATCTTTATCAATGCTTAGATCAGTTATTAAAAAAGCACTTTCCATGTATTTACCATACAGAGAATAACCAGGTGAGATTGACATGATATTATCATTGTAATCTAATCCATGGCTCCATGTAAACCGTGTGTTGGCTGCTGCCTGTAAGGAGGATGTTGTTTGTTTTGGAGGCATCTCAGCATTGAAACTGACTAGAAAACACAGAAGGTATTAAATCTGGGTATCATTTAAATGTCACTCACTTAAGTAGTGAGTGTGTGTGTGTGTGTGTGTGTGTGTGTGTGTCAGATGGGGCTGACACACCCGCTAATCTCTCTGATTCTGAGGGGAAGCCGGTCAAAGGTTCTATGCATAATCCCACCTCATCTTGGTCTGGATTACACATTGACCGCTCAGCACACTGTAGACTAAGTGCTCGTGCCGCTTGTTTGTTTATTTATGTACATATGTGTGCGTGTATGTGTGTGTGTGTGTGTGTGTGTGTGAACCAATGCAGACTGTGAAGGTGATATGTATATATATGGATGAGCACCTGTGTGCACGTCCGGGATGTGACAGTAGTGACCCTGCAGCAGATGCTTAACTCACTTTTTTCAAAGTTTTTTTCTTTCTTTTGACGATGTTGCCCACTTGGCTGCATATATCATCCCCAAGTCCAGATGGCTGCACTGACACAGACGCACAGTCTTTTCCTCTTGCGTCTGAGTCTAAGTCTCGGCAAAGCTCAAGCTGTGCAGAGGTAAGAGAAGCTAGAAGAGGAGGGTGTGGATATACGGTATAATAGAGCGAAGGGTGCAGAAATGAGAGGGCAACTCTGCGCGCCCCACTCGCAGTAATTCAATACCCATCCCCGAGGCGGTGCTTGCCGGAGTAACTCCATATACCTGCAGTGTCTAATCAATTAGTAACGGGAGGAAAACTCTCGTCTGCAACTGCGCGAATGTGTTGTCATGGCTGTTGGCACGCTGCAGAGCCAGATGGTTAGAGGATGTAGGTGTAATGCTAAACTATTCGGAGCATAGGAAACCAGGGGTATGAGACAACCACCACCGGCTCATACAGTACTAATGATATTGTGTTTATCCCTCTGGGCCCCGGAGTTGTGTAAGTTCCCATTGTCACGGTGGTGAAGAGAAGGTGTGAGATTATATATGCTGTGAGGAAGCGGAGCATTGTGAGAGGAGCCTTCGTCTTTAAGCTGCTCCAGCTGAAGAGGCTTAAGATATTGACAATGCGGCCCGCTGTTTACTGCCATGTTTTTTCCTTCAGGATGCACTATAACGATAAAGGATATTTTTCTACTTATCTATTGATAGCGAGGCAAGAAAGAAGGATGTTTCACTTTACAGCTCTGCCTCAGACTTATCAAAATAATGTAACAGGCGTCCCTGCTGTTGTAATGAAAACAACGATTAGAACAGTTATGATCCCAAAACAGGCATGTGTAATTGTTTCATAGAACTGCATCAGTCAATACAAGAAATTTTACAGAATGCCATATCAGGCTGAAAACCAGCTCCAGGGGCCTTCTTGCTAGCCTTAGCATTAGCATTAGCCTGAGCTGATTTTAGTGTCTTCATATTCTTTCCATACGCAGTTGTTTCAATGTCGAAACCTCCAGACATCTGAACTTTGGCTGAATGTTGCAAAAAAAGGTTCACTATCAGACATATGTGTGTGACGTTGTTTTGGTCCAGTGTCAGTCAATGATTATCGGTGCTAATAATTATCATACATCCCTGGTTTTCCTCCTCCTGGTGATGAGGATTGTGAAGACTCTCCCGTAGCTGTGTATGAGTTACATTCTGTGTGTTTATGGGATTCAGGTATTGGTATGTAAATTCTGTCCTATACAGCACAGAGCTTGGGTCAGGGGACCCTTTTGAGAGGCTGGGGTGGGGGGAGAATTCGCCCAAGCGAGGTTTCCCACACTCCCCCCCTCTTTGTATCCCCTGCTTCCATCCTTCCTCACCGCCAAACACCCGGTTCCCTAGTCATCTGGAAAAGAAAGAGAGGAAAAGGGGGCAGGCTTTCAGTTTAAAGCCCACTACAGGAGTCCTAATTTGACAGTCTTTCTTTCATGGTAATCAGCAGCTCTGTAAGGGTGGATTTCTGAGATGTGGAAAACTCTCAGATACAAATGTGTGGTTGTTAACAAAAGGGGATAGGGAAGATGGAGAGGAATCGAAAGAATGTTTAGGTTTTTGTGGGACCCTTTGTGTGAACTTGTGCCTCCCGTAGATTAGACTCACTTGAGTTTTTTTTTAAAGCAAATTCAATTCTGTGAAGAATCAGGAGCAATCACGTGTTTGAACTCTTCTCCAGTGTACGTGCCTCCCTCCATCTCTGTCTGTTTTTGTGTGTGCGTGTGTGTGTGTGTGTGTATGTGTGTGCGCCTCTCCAGCTGCAGCCTCTGGTGTCATATTAACACTCAGCTCCTGCCTCCAGCATTCCTGAGACAAGCCTGGACACAGTCCCCTGCTCCTGCTTATTAACAGTCAGACCATTAGGCCACAGCACAGTTTTCTCTCCCAAAACACTCGGTCATCCTGCTTGTTCTGTAGTTATTTTTATACCCTTTTCATCCCTAGGTGCACTCCTATTACCCCTAGAAATGCACAAATCTAAATATTTGAACACAAAACTGGTTATGGAGACAGCACAATTTGGAAAAATCTTTGTTGCTAAAACACTCTCATGAGTTTTTTTTTTTCAAGATGTATTGCAGAAGTGTGATGGAAGCACCTTTTTTTTGGCTTGACGTGATATAGTCAGGTCACATGACCAACTCACTTCAAACAAGATATCTTGTGATATCTGTGGACAGAGGAGCATTTTCAAAATCTAATTAAAAAATCCAATAAAACCATGGAAACAAAGTGGAGTCTTGCAAGACTTGACGAGAATTATAGCTCACACACAAAACACCCTTCAGTGGACTCAACACCTGCAAGTAAAAACAACATTTATAAATATTGCTTTTATTTTGCCAAACGCTGTCATGGAAACACAACTATCCTCTCTTTCATCCTGCCCGTCCTCCCCTCTCCCCCCACGATATCCGACCCAGCCGTGACCAATCGGCCTCCAGACCCAGACGGCAGCTGATGAGGTTGTTGTGTTCCTGCGTCGTGGAGGCGTTATTGATCGTTCCCCCACGTTCTGCAAGTACGCTGCAACTGCGCAGCGCTCCGCTTGTAGCCGTGGATGGAACTGGCAACTGTCCGTGATCGCAGCAGAACGCAGATTTTGTCAACAATGTGAATATGATGACTGTTCATCCTCAAAAGGCCAGCAGCCGTCCGCATCGCCACCCCCACCCCTCCCACAGCCCCTATCGGCCATTGTGCCATCACACCCCCACCGACGGGCCAAAAAGGGCTCCTATTGTACCCCTGCAGTCTCTGGAATAGACTCCTCTGTTTTCTTTTTCCCGGGAAAAACGTACAACCACCACCACACCCCCCCCCCCCCCCCCCCCTTTGACTGCCACCCTGTATGCAAAACTGGTCGGTGTGTCTGAAGGCGAACTGCCCCCCCACCCCGTCCTCCCTCCTACCCCCGGGTCGTCGCCCCCCATCTCATATTGGGTTTAATGAAGCAGCACTGATCCCCATTGTCTGAGTGTGTGTCCCGCTGGGAATCAAACCGCATACACAAGAGGGGAGGGTATGGTTTATATTTGCACGGTGGTCCGGCGAGGCCAGAGTTCACGTGGCTGCGTGGCCACGTGCAGCCGCACCACACACAGCAACAACATCTAGAATTACTGCCTTTGTTTGTTAGCAGAGTTTATCTTTAAGACGGGTTTTCCCTAAAACAAGATGGTAATGTCAGATATGCATGCGAGCGTAAACAATCCGGCGTCCAAGCACTTCTGGAAGCCTTTCCAACGATAATCAATCTAGTGAATACTCTGAAAACAACTTTATTTCGGTTGGAGAGCGGTCAAGAATCTGATTTATTTCCGTAACAGAAAATTATGTTTGATTCAACAAGTTTGGGGATTTCGTTTAATCAGCCACTGAACAAACAATGACACTGGATCTCTAGTGTCTGTGTGGAAAGTAATATCGCAATACAATAGCAGGGTTCACTCACATCCTGGAATTATTAGTGACCAAATTTCCTGGGATGGAAAATGAGAAGAAAAAGTAAAATGTTCTGGAAAAACCTCAGTTTTCCTGGAAAATTATTTCTACTCTATCCTGTAGGCAAATGCAGGCAGTGAATTTGCACATCCATAGCCCAACATAAGAATTGTATTTTATTGTGGTGCTTCAAAATCCTCAAAACACTATGAAGAGTTAATGAACTGCAACTGCAGGTTTGGGAAACATAGTGAGCGTATCTACAAGCTGAAATATGTCTTAATGGTTTTTGTGTGGCATCAGCAAAGGATAAGATGATGCTTATCACCACAGCATACAGACGTATTTGTCAGTGCTGGAAAATGTCACTCAGACTGCTTTGTCAGCAACAGAGAAGGAGCGGATGACCGAGATGAGGAGAGTCTGAAAGAGAGAGAGAGAGAGAGACAGGGTAAAGTCTCGGGTAAAGACCGGAGAGGTGAGATAAGAGCCAAGGAGAGGTGATGTGACTGAAAGGAGGGAGAATGGGAGAGGAAAGGGGCTGAAAGGGGTTCAAGTCTGGAGGAAAGCAAGGAAATGAAAGTGGAAGGCAATGAGAGCAGATGGAGAGTCCAGATATAAGCTCCCCACCTTGAAATCCCTCTGGATGACCCAGTTTTTACACCTGTACAGCCACACACTCACACACACACAAATGCAAATAGACAGAACACACGGAAACAAGGTGATCATGCCGCAGTGCAGTAGAGGGGTGGAAGAGGTAGTGAGAGGTGATAGCGTCTCCCCGGAGCGTAGGTGTGATCAGCAATATAGAGCACTGAATCGTGTTTCACTCTCCCCAATCCTCCTTTTTCTGCATTATGGGCTCCTCAGCCCGGTCTTCCTGTGACGCAGAAATGGATCCTCTCAGTGACCGATAGGTTAATGCCTTTATCCTGTGTGTATGTGATCTATTCTTAACTTCCAGCGCACATACTACTCCTCGTGTGATTCAGAGAAGCCATGCTCAGGTGTTTGGGTTTTTTTAGATACTTTGATGAATGAACGAAAAAGGACAAAAAAATCAAACAGAAAATCAAAAAGTATATAGTGAATCAACTTTGGTGAAAGTAACTGCAAACCAAAGAAATTGATAACCAGAAGATTAAATAGGGATGAATGAGAGTGAGAACTTGATGGAGATGAAACCCAGTGGATGATATGAATAAAATAGTTAGTGAAGTAGGTGAAAGGAGCAGGAATGATTGATGAAATCATAAGTTAATAATACAGGAGCTCTGGGAATCCCAGTAGCTCCCCCCAGTCCATAACAACGGCTCCACCTTCTGGTAATGAAAAATACATGATAACTGGGGTAAAGGGCACGATGGAAGAGCCTGGACTTCTGCTGCTTTATCCTTCATAAATGTTCGTGGCGTTGCCAGAAACGTTCAGGTCAGGTGTGACCAACATGTTTATGGCTCTGCTGCTACTTTAGTGGCAACACGACAAAAAAAAGCTCGGTCATTCTTTGCTCCATTGATGGAAATGTTACGTGCTTTTGTTGCAGCTGGTACCGCCCCCTAGTGGTCGAACAAATGCATTCTAGAAGTACAGTATGATAGGTGAATATATAGATGATAGATCCCATTTTATGCCATTTTACTTTTTCTTTTTTATCTAAATTATTTTTTTTCCTCATCTATTAATTTACTCATTTATTCAGATAACCTATTACAAAGTAATAGTAGCGTTTGCTCAGCCGTCCCAGATTTTTCATAGTTTTGTGTTATTTTTGTATGTCATTGGGTGTTTGAAGCACATTAAAGTGCAATTCAAATAAACTCTGTTTTGATATGTCATACACAACATGTATATATGCATATTTGTGTGTGTATATACGTGGAATATATGTCACATTTCACTGTTTTTTTTTAACCAAAAAGGCAGTTATGGGTGTATCATACCTCAGTAACCAGAACAGAACTTTTTTAACTAAAAAGTTAAAAGTTCCTCCTTTTCTCTTCCCCTCTCTCCTGCAGCTGTGACGAGTACATCACCCAGCTGGATGAGATGCAGAGGCAGCTGGCCGCGGCCGAGGACGAGAAGAAGACCCTCAACTCCCTGCTGCGCATGGCCATCCAGCAGAAGCTGGCCCTGACGCAGCGTCTGGAGGACCTGGAGTTCGACCACGAGCAGACCCGCCGCGGCGGCAACTCCGGCCGGGCCCGTGCCCGCAGCAACAAGGCGGCCGCCGCCTCCACCGCCGGCAGCGGCACCGGGGGCTCCTCCAACAACCCCCATGTAAGTCAGAGTCTCACCTGCTCTGGCTCCGGCCGGCCCGAGCACAGCACCGCTTTGCCCAACGGCATTGTGGGAGGCCCCGTGGTCTTCTGCAGCGAGAAGTACAAGATCTACTGCGACTGAGAAGGACGCCACGGACGGACTGCTGTGTACAGAAAGGTGTGGGGCGGGGGGGGGGGGGGGGTAGGTGACCCCCAAAGAAAAAGAAAAGGAAAAAGACGGCCCACTTGCCCCCCCTCCTCCTCCTCCTCCTCGCCTTAGTGTTAAAGAGCCCCACTCGCTCGCTTTAGCTCCCTGGCCGCCAGCCTCTGCTCCTCTAGGGACCGCTGTGTGACTAACCAGCTGCTCGTGTGTGTGCTAGTGTAAACGCTTAGGGGAATGCAGATGTATGTACAGTGTGCACTAGACGTTTGGACCGTAGTAGACATATATGGCATGTGGATCACAGGGCCCCTCCCCAGGTTATGTAGAAAGTTGGGGGGGGGGCGGTGGGGGTTGTTTTGTGGATATTACGGAGTGTCTATTCTTTCCGCTGTCGTGGTGCTGTACGTATGATGTATAAGGTGGCAGCTTCTGTGCTCATAGCGTTCCGGCCCCCTGAGTGTGTTTGCCTGGCAACTGTAACACATCATGTAGGGGGTGGGGGTGGGGACTTGTAAAGAGGATGACAATCTGACGGTCTCGAAGGGACTAAATGTGACATCCTCTGCTCTTTGGCTCGTCTGTTGGCATCGGTGCTCCTTGGAAAAAAGAAAATAACAAACTCTTCTCTCACTATTCTGGGTGTCCCACCCCAGGATGGGCGACCCATGTCCAGCAGCCTGCTGTTCTAATCAGGTCAATGATAAAGGAACTTGAAGACAAATGGAAATATGCAAGCTCCCCCTGCCCGTCTGAGCTAGGGGAGCACACTACAATTCAACTCAAAAGTGGCTCGGCTGCTGGGGTTTAGACGATGGACGACGCATTTGGGCAGAAATGAGGAGCACCTGTGGCCACGGGTGTTTACGTATCAGGATCAGTCTAAAGCTGTGATGCTAGCGCACCAATACAGTAGTAGGGGTCAGTAGAATCGCATGGCTTCGCAGCTGACAAAACGCTTTTGAGCTTTTTAACAGTTTTATTTCTCTGTCGTCGGGTGTGTGGTACAAGACGAACTCGTGTTTTACAGGGCTCTACATTGTTTAAAAAAAGAAAACAAGGAGAGGAGGGGAGTTATTCGGTGTCTGGTGAAACACAGGAGGGCTGAAACGACGTGATCCATTTCAACGCGATGGATTCTTTCAGAGCCATACGTTCTAAGAGAGGAAGGAAAGTCCTGACAAATCGGTCTCCACACCCCAAATTTAAGTGCACTTCAGCACAGGTGCCTCAGGTTCCTACTTCTGTTTGGGAAAAAGAAATAACGGATATAGTGATTACTGTGAACAGAGTTACGCTATAGTTTTGATCAAAGATGATTTTTTAAAAAAGCTACGGAGCGAATCCTCAGAAGAGCACAAATCAAAAACCCGCGGCATGTGGATAATGGATCTGCGCAACCTGTGCCTGTTGACCCAAACACTTGATACTATATTTATCTATCTGTTGATGTAAAGCCCTGTCCTCATGTCTCAGCTTGAGCGCTCCCTCCTCCTCTTAACTCCTCTTCCGCCGTCCTCTGTCATTTCTGCGTGATTATGATGATGATGATGATGATGATGATGATGATAATGTGGCTGAAAACCTCTGTCCCCCTGTCTGTCTCTAATCTGTCTTGTCGCCCGGTCGGCAAAACGACCGTCTCTCTGTTTTTTTAGATTGTCAGCAGCTTGTTCCTCCCCCAGCGTCACCGCTCGCCCTTTAACTAGAATGACGAATTGTTGGGGGGAAAATTTTGCCCTCTGAATATGTACGTCAGGTAATGTCCTCCTCCCCCGCGTGCGCCTCCCGATATATCTGCCTGTGTGTTTTTGAGCGCTCAAGTGGAGGACCCTCATGTTTGTATGATGTTCAAATGGAGGGTCGCTCGTCCTTATTTCTCCGTTTTCCTTTTTGTTTTGCTGTGTGAGGACAAAAGCAAACGTACTGTCTTTTTTTTCTTAAGTATCCACAATAGCTTTAACCCTTTGCAAGCTAGCATTACGCAAATAAGAAAAAAATTAAAAGTGGGGCTTGTGTTTATTACTAAATCCATGTACTGCTTGTGGATGATAGACACAGTAGCTTTATGATGCTAAAAGCAGGGTTGATGTTAGGAAATCCTGCAAGATTTATCAAAAACGATGCATTTTCTACTTCTACCACTTAAGCTATATATGAAACTCTATATTCTTAATACGATCTTGTTCAGGTTATAATCTTGCAGGATGCTACCACAGTATTCCTTCCTCTCGGATGTAAAGAGAGGGAGCTCTAATAATTCCCACGAGAATGGGACGGCGGTCAACCCTGCTTGAGTGTGCATCCACACACACACACACACACCGCATGGAGATGAGGCTAAATCGTACACATTAGAGGAAAAAGGAAAAAAAAAACAAGAGCCTCCCTGGAGGTCGGTCACTCTTTAAGTTTGAGATTCACTTAACTTACAGGTGTGATATATTCTGTTTCCATCAGTTTTGCGCTGATAGAGGGGGAAAAAAATGGTTTGGAGAGTAGAGGAGCAAGAAAGTTGCTCCTGTGAGGGGGAAAAAGGAGTCGAGAGAAGCCAGACTTTTGGGTGAAAGAAAGCCAGATGTCTGGAGGAATCAGTCCAGGGGTTTTTTCTGAGGGCTCCTGGTTCAATATTGGAGAAATAATGAAAAATAAAAGACATTGATTCAAATTAGCCGAGCCCTGAATTCCCGCATCACCACCCTCATATGTATAGACTCTGTGGTCTCACAGAGCTGTAGATAGATGGATAGATAGACAACCCCCCCAGGATGTGATTGTGACTAGCAACCCCCCCCTCCCATCCCAATCGCTCCATCTACTTTGAAATCAATGTCTTTGCTTCTCTGGTGTCATAACAGCATGTCACCAAATAAGCTCCTCCTACCTCTGCTTGCAGGCTCCTCCCACTTCCCTTTTAAGTTGTCTCATTTCTGGATTCTAAGAAAAGCCTGCATGTCAAAACAAAAACATAACCCTTTTTTTTTTTGTTTTTTTTTCATTAACTTGCATGGCATATGAGAAACACACCCCCTTCTCTCTATTTTCCCCTCTTTGGGATATTAAAGCTTCAGACCGCGCTACTTTTGAGTCTATGGCTTCTCGGCTGAGCACGCCAAAATAAAAGCTCCAGGAGAGACAAAGATAACAACAGGAGCTGCCACTAACACGGCTTCCGTTGCTTCTTTCCGACTAACTGCTCCGTCCGTGTGTGTGGACTCGGCTTGCTGAGCGTGTTAACTCTCCAAATGGACGAATTAATGCTGACGCTGATCATCTTGTTTGTCTCTCCATTTTTGCAGTAATTACAGTAGCTCCGCGCGGACGACGAAGCACCCCCGACACAAGGTCCACTCTCACAGCTGATTGAGTTTTGTTTTGGGGTTTTTTTTCGCCACAAAAATCTAGCACTAGTTAACATGCCATTTGGACTCGAAGCCAGAGCTACTCAAAAATTAAAAGGAAAAAAAACGAAACGGCACAAAAATGCTTAACACTGATTCAGTCGCTGATGGAAGCCATTTTCTCACAGGTGCGACGGACTGGGTTTCAATAATCTATCCGGCTACAATCTATAACCCTCCAACGCTAGACTGATTAACGGGGTTGTTTCTCAAATGTAAATCGACAAGCTGTTTGGTCTCATTACGTATTTTTTTTTATTTTCTAGTTTATTGTTTTCGTTCATCTGTGCACTTTCATTATATAGGAATATAACAGACTATTATTAACCCGTAGGAAAGCGTGGTAGTACAACGGTTTGTGAGTCTTCTAGATTATTAAAAAAAACCACATATATAGGATCATACGTCCTCCCGAATCCTGACCCGAGTCAAATGAGCTCCACAAACCGACTATTACAACTCTGTCCTCAAGATTATTTTTTATCCATCAAATAATCATCTTAAAGAAAATCGTTTTTGTTACATCATATGTTATGCTGTTCTGTTATGTTTGTTCTACTGCCATGTTCTACACAAAAAAAAATCCAGGGTGATCAAATTCTGGGGTTTTTTTCATGTATTTATTATTCCTAGGAATAGTTCAAAATAAACACGATGAAACTTGACGACGCCCTGACTCAAATAGGTAAGTTGTGTGTTGGGAAAATTTCGAGCGACGTGACATGATGCTCTTCCTAGCTTCTTACCGAGGGCGTTCAACTGAAACGGGGATCACTGACTTTCAGAATTCTCTGCAAAGTGCGACGATTAAAATTCCAAATTGGAATTGTTTCATTCTCTCTTCGTTTTATCGTGCCAAATCTTGGTACAAAAACCGTTTAGGTCAAAAAGAAATCGAGACTCGGAAAATAAAGACAAGCCGTCACTGAGGAGTGGGCGGTTTTTTCGCGCCCGGGGGTTTTGTTTTTGGTTTGTTTAGTTCTTCGTTTCTGACCGGTAGTGCCTTTCATTGTTTCCAAGGGAGAATCTTAGACTAGCGTTTTATGTTTCCTTTGTTTTTTTTATTATTATTGGTGAGGACTTTGGGTTCAAAACGACCGTGAGCAGCAATAAGTGCAAAGGGGAAATTTTTTTTCCCCGTCTGCATGAGTGAGATGATAGTTTTGAAATTAGCTCAATAAAACTTACAAAAATTGTATTGAATTCTGCAGGCCAGTGATCCACTCAATAAATTCAGGGGTATTAAGAAAAAGGTTGTTTGTTCTTTTTTTTTTTTTATCAAACTTTGGGAACCAAAAGAATTCCCTTTGGCCTCCTGTTATTGAACAAAAATGCTCCAAGCATCTGTTAATGTGTTGGGGTAGATCAGTGTACTATTGGAAACATCTACGTATCTCTAGCGTTGTTTGGTGAAGGTAAATGTGATATCAATAGTATTGTTGCGAAACAAAATGTGCAGAGAGCGCATTTTATCTTTTCTTTTTTGTCCAATTTGATTTTGTTTTGTTTTTTTATTATTATTATTATTATTATTATTATTGAATCTTTTTTTTACATCATCTTTAAAGCATTGTGTTTTCAGGAAACAGAAAACAAAAAGAAGCATCAACAAGCTTGAACGAGTGCCATGACAGCCAAAGCTCGTTTGTTGAGGCATTAAAAGTTACCAATATGGATGAGAAGAAGCTAAAAGAAAACAAAAGTGCAATTCAGATAATGTTTTACATTAAGAGGAAAAAGAAAAAGTTTTCTGTTTGCTGGAAGCGATAGCATTGTGATAATAAAACTAGCTGTGCAAACTTTATATTGTCATATTGTGTTTCAGTATTGATCCATAATGAGAGTTTGATATCTTTATATGAAATAACGACTTTCACCTGTACGTTGGTATTTATTTGAATTGTCATGCAGTACTGTATTCTTATCAATAATGTGCATTATGATTAGTGGCATATTGATTACAGCTAAATGTCATATGCATGTTTCTCAGTCATGGGAACCTTTACACAGAATTGAAAACAAACACGTAAAACTTTTGTCAGGGTGTTACATGAAAAAAAAAATGTGGAGATGGGGGATTTAAAAAAATATGAGAAGACAAAGAGTTAAGTCTGATGTATTACTGCTGAACTAATCCTAATGAAAAGTGTTTTGTTTGTTTTCCAGTAGGGAAGGTGGTATGTCTGTGTAAAGGTAGTCATACTGGCTAAAATCAATAAATGTGACTTAAGTTCCAAAGTGTTTGGCTGTGGTTATTTCTGGTTGGTGAAGGGTTGAACCAAAGGTGAGGAAGAGGACGGGCTGCAGCCCGGGTGTCTCCTCAGAGCGTTCCCAGCTGGACGCTGGGGGGCAGGGGGAACTTCCCAGCTGTCTGAGTGGCTCCAGGACACGATCGCATTTCACACAATGCACAAAAAATACTTCCTCTACCGCTATATCCCCTCCATCCCCCCTTCTCCTCACTCCTGTCTCGCTTAAACCCTCGCTCCTCCCTCAGTCTTTCCTCCTTAGCTTTCTCAGTTCTTCCTCCCTCCCTCTCTCCCTGCTGCCTTGGGGAGATACACCCACACACAGATCGAAACTGGTTTCTTTTGACCTTTGCTGCACCCGGCACTTCCTGTCCGGGCCCTGGAGGCCAGAGCTCTGCCCAATTAATGCTGCAGTTTCCTTTTTCTTTTTTTCCTCCTTCTTTTTTTTGAAGCTGTTTAAAATGGTGGAGCCAAGCCAGACTTGAACTCAAAGGAACCACATAAATTTAGCCCCCAAAAGTGATTTAGAATGATACATAGACGCTATAAATGTCAAGTCCCTGCATTCAAATACAAGTCGTTCTGAATTAGTGACAAGGAGCAAAGGGCCAGCCTTTAATAACAAAGGATGAACTCACTTTTGGAGCACTTGATTACAATCTAAGACTCCCAACCTTTCCCATAACACTCTGTTGGAGGTCCATGTTTACCAGAAGTGTTTATTTTAAACCAGAGATCATTTATCACTAATAAGTGCATTAAAAAAAACAATCTGGATGGTGTCATGTCTTCTGATTCCAGTCTGTATTTGATTTCATTTTGCTTTTCTCCTACATTTGCACAAAATTAGAATGGAAAAAGCTGACTGTGTCACATATTCATCTGCCTGCTAGCAGTATAATTACATTTCACTGCTCACTTGCTAACTAGTTTTCACACACTCTCACTCACAGTTTGTTAGGTGTGACAACTGACTCTGTTTGGGTAGCAGTGTCTCCTGTGCTGTCTTTGTAGATGCCTTTTTTGGTCCTCGTTACAAATTATAAACGGAAAGACCTCACACCACATATTACATCAATACATGTCTTTATTGTGCCTTTTTTCTCCGTAGAGGGACCCTTGCTGACCACATGGTACTTTTTGGGATTTACTCAAAGAAAAACTTATTCTAAAAGAAAAACAAACGTGGCAGTCGTAAAGACTTCTGTGACACACTTCCAGGCCATAAAAGGACAAGAGTGTCAGCGTGATTTAAGCAAGAGGACCTCCCTGGCCAACACAGACAGGCTCTAACAAATGGCAGCCATCTTTGATTTTTTTACAGACACACAGCTGTCTTTCACCTGACGTCAGGCAGGTGTTCTTTTAAGAAAAAACATTCAGAATTTTAATGGTGAAACCTTACATTGTGCCTTGTCAGGTGCAATTTCGTATCTCAACCTGAAGCCCAAGGTCTCCGGTTCACATCCCACCATGGCTGAAGTGTCCCAGAGCAAGGTACCTTCAGTGTCCAAATTTCCCTAAGGGAAGCATGATTAAATAATGTATGTTAAATAAATGCTAAATAATATATATTATAGCCTATAAGCTTACAGACATAATAAATAATAGTATGTATAGTAGTGTAAGAAATAAAGTTTCTAAAAACAAGGCAGGTAAAATAGAGGAGTAAAGGAAACCTAACCTAACCTAAAATTAGCTGGATTTCTAGGTATTTTTTTCATCATGCCACACTTAAAAACATATATGATAAAAGTGAAGCAGAAGTGGCTGAAATCAATTCCCTCACGTTCAGTTCATCTCAGGCGAAACAAAAACAAAATACTTCGCAAGCTACAACCTAATAGAGATGGGTCATCAGGATTTCATTAGACGCAACTCTATGTGTAAACTAAGTTAGACGTGCTCCTTCAGGGGCGTGCGCGCGCTCACCGAGCGTTAGGTGCTGGGGATACGCATTTCTGTTATGAGAAAACTCTTAAAACTTCACATAATCCTGCAACAATATCAGCGCCCGCTCGTCTCCTAAAAAAACAGTTATTACACGGGAGTCAGTTACGGAAACTATCATGGCCGCCACGCGCCGCTGTGATTTAGCACAGTGAGACCGGTTGCTGCCATTTACCGTATGCCTCGCTGATTGAATTTGAATGGCAGCACTTTAATGAGAGCCGAGGGGGTGGAGAGAGGTCATTTTACTGACATCACTGTAGCAACACTGGAGCCATTGTTGGTGCCAGGCTCCTGTTATGTCCTCCCCTCCCCTCCCTCGGGCTCAGCTGGCAGAGGAAATATGGGTCAGTGGGATTCATTCCTTGGCATCGGTCCCGCTCTATTAATATGCAGGTGCTGTGTGATTATAGAGTGGACGACGCAAAGCAGCTGTTTCATATCTCTGGTGTACTATCCCCTTTCGCCACATGGGGTCCCTGTAAGACTTCAAAACTCCTTTACGCCTCCAAAACTGGCCTTAAAATAGAGGGCGAATGTGCGCGCACGCGCTTGTTTGTGCGTGTGACTACACTTACAAAGAGTCTTCTCTTTATGTTTATCAGTCATCGCTGTCATGTGGTGGATCCATGTGGAGCCTTAAGGTACACAGATCTGTGATCAGCTGATCTAGACCAGCAACAACATCACACACGTCCTCACATGGATCCACTTCAAGCACACACACACACACACACACAGCAGAGCACATGTTCTCTCTACAGGAGCAGAAATAATACAACAGAGGAGGGTAACAAATTTATGACCTATGGATGGAGAGCGCAGCCTCTTGATGATGCAGTAAAACATTCCTCAGTCCTGACACCAGACGCGAGCTGCGAGTGTCCTCCCATCTGTGACTCATGCATTGTCTCCACAACACTTGTTATGGCGTGGTCTCACAATGCAGAGAGTTACAACCGGATCAGTGTCTGTGAAGAAAAGCGGAAGTGAAGTGCGTATTCAGTCAATTCAAGGATGTAATTTGCACCTGAAAAAGGAGGTAAGGAGTGGAGGCTGGCACCCACGCCTGGGGTGTGATCAGTCATGTGACTGGGGCTTTTACACCGTGTGGATTTGGGATAGGTGTTAAAGGCAGGATGAATCACATCATACGCTTATCCCTGTCGACTTTCGCACCCAGAACCCAGTCTGGGCTGCTCATCTGCCACTTCCTTAATTGACTTTTCTCACTCTGTCCTCACCTTCTCCCGTCGTCCCCCCTTCTTCACAATGCAGTTGTTCCACTAGTCGGCGGTCCTACGGCTGTGAATGCAGCAACCCCTGGGAAGCGGATGCAGAGGATGTATCCCGGAGGGCTGTTTGGTGCTCTGCTTTCTGTGGCCCGGACGCGGCTGACAGGCAGCTCTGTGCACTCGGAGACACTAACAGGGGCCCCCGGTCTATTTAAGACACGAGTTCAGTCATCCACAAAACACTTGGCCTTTCAGACTCTGCACTGACATGTTTCAGAACGGAGCAAAGAAGAAAAGGCGCCGAAACGAGAGCCGGGATGTGTTTCTATTCTCCTATTCTGTTCTTGGTTTTAGCTTGTATCTGAAACCTAAAACATGTGAGCAGCACAGTCTGGTTTTGGACAGCGGTGATGTATGGATGCAGCTTATTAGGGAGGAGTGCAGGTCAGTGGAGCGGCCTACCGCCTGGCATGCAGCCAGACGGGCGGCCGCTCTGGTTTTTCGAGACCCCTGCTGTTGTCTGTGTTGATCTGAGGCAGATGAAACACGTGCAGCAACACCACCGGGCCACAAAGAGGGTTGATGATGCGTGGCTGAGTCGACACGGGTCTCTGAAAGACGGAGCTGCTGCACGTAGACGGACGCAGAGAGGGGCGAGGAGTCACGCTCCTGAAGGCTGAGTTCAAAACAGCCACCTTATTGAGAAAACACAAAACAAGCAGTGATGAAAGAAACAGAGGAGGGAAAGAAAAAGTGCCGACGAGATGCTGGCTCTAAAAATACGCCAGGACATTTGAAAACTTGAGAAACCGCAGCGGTTATCTGCTGATTGTAATATCAAATACAAAAGTGCTCACGCCACAAAAAAAAACTTGGACCCGGTGACTGATTTTCTATTAGATAGGACTTTAGGGAACACTGATGCATAACAATTGCATTTAGTCAGGTTTCATTGGTTTCCTCCAAAGTGTCTTACGTAGGAGAAAAATCATTCAAACTACAACACAAAAGAGGCCGTAGTGGAACAATAAATCCTGCTCTACTTTCTTCAGCCCACCAAGGGATGAGAGAGCAGGAGTGTACAGCGTGTAAGTGAGAGGAGATAGCAGTTGGAGAAGGGCAAGAAGGGTAATGTGCAATAACAACTTTTTTTTTCTTTTTACAACTTTGCTCTTACACAAGTTGATAAGTCTGAGGTGTCATTAGATGATAAATGAAGGGTGGAGAGAAGAAAACAGAAACACATTTTGTAGAATATTTGCTTATTTTGCTGCTTTGGGCAATTGGGATTTGTCATAGTTGTGATTACTTGTTTTGGTAGGAATACAAACAACAAGATGATAAAATACAAAAATACAACTTTGGAAGGAATCTTAAGCAATAGCACTTAATCACTGGCTTAATCTTTAACTATGCAGTGTATTTGAATTTCTCATGTGCTTGTCACGGTGCCTTAGTGAATAGCACCATCACACCCATACGGTATGAAGGTCCCTGGTTTGAATCCCAGATAGATTGAGGGCCTTTCTGTTTAGAGTCTGCATGTTCCCCATACCTAACGGTCCAAAAACATGCATGTTCAGGTCAATTTCAAGGTGTAAGGGTGAGAGTGAATTGTGTGTTTCCCAAGATGGACTAGCAATCTGGCCAGTGTGTATTCCCTACCTTCGCCCTATGTGCGCTGAGATAGCCTCCTGAAAACACCATTAAGGTGCAAAGCAGGTAAGAGGATTGATGGATAGAGCCATTTGTCATTGTCGTTGTCCTATACACATGTCCTATACACAACCAATATGGTGTAAATGTTGTTTTCTGCACTGTAGAAGAGGCTCCTGCAATTTTCCAATGGCACCTGTGCCATTATCTTGTCCCTGGATGCCGGCAGTGTTTTCTGTTTTATTCTGCACCGTTTCACGAGTTTGTTGTCTGAAAAAGAGAAAAAACTATAGCATCCATATACAGCATATGCCGTTACAGTACAACACCCATCTGACCTGAATAGAAGTGTGCAGGGAAAATGGTCTCAAATTGCACAGCGCTGGTACTTGGTTACTTGGCATCAGTGCAGACAACAAGGTCGTAACGCCACACAGCTGGCGGGAGTCAGCACAGCTGACCTTTAATGACTCCAACATGTCCAGACCCACACAGCGTAATATAACCAAATACCCTCAGACTTTGAACTTTGAACAGATGGCCCACGGACGACAAAAAAAGAAACTGCAATTTATTTATTACAGCCATAACAATCCGCAGATTCGAGATGCGCTTTCGCCTTCTGTCCGCTCCTCATCATTACTGCTCTTACTCTGAGTCACAGGGACACTGACTGCATCCGTTCAACAACCCAATATGATCAATTTAGAGATCCAGGAGCCAGGCCAAGCAGTGGCATGGATATGGGAGGAGGGACGGTTGAAGCATTCCTGATCACGGCCCCCTTTTTTTCCACACTAATGGGCTGCTGTGGAGTTTTCAAAGCGGAGCTATCTCTTGAAATAGACCTCATCCTTTTCATGACTTCACGTGACAGCCCGTGTCATGCCCCTCTGGGCAAGTCATGGCTGACAAAGCAGCCTCACTTGCAAATGCAAAGCTGAGCTTCAACTTATTTTTTTTCAATCTTCTTATTCTATTTGCTTTATTCTATTTTGCTAATTTGTTGACTCTGGAAACGCTCTGGAATTCCTATGAGCATTAACTGTCTAAAATGGCAAATTAACTCCCTGGATTCTTGATTATAGATACAGACTGAAGTTGTTTTCTGTCGGTTGATATTCCTGTAAAAGTTGAAAATAAACAACTTAACAAAAACCTCAGCAAAAAAATCTATCTATCTATCTATCTATCTATCTATCTATCTATCTATCTATCTATCTATCTATCTATCTATCTATCTATCTATCTATCTATCTATCTATCTATCTATCTATCTATCTATCTATCTATCTATCTATCTATATCAATAATAACAATGTACACCTAATCAGTTAAATGCACACATTCATGATTAAATACATGCTCCTATATATTCAACGATATATAAAATCATTAGAATATGAGACTCCAGACGTGCTGAGTTCCTGGATTAACCCGTCTTGATTTATTGTTACAGTTAGGGTTTCCTTCCAATCCCAGACTTTCTTTCTCCTCCGGCTCAATGAATGGGGTTGTGGTGCGCGCACCACGCAGCGGGAGCGCGCATTGTCTTCTCTTCTTTTTTTTCCAGCTGCTCAGAGGAAAGAGTTCAGTATCTGGAGAGGGAGGAGAAAAAAAGCTCCCCTATATGAAGGACTACACTGCTGCTCTTATTCTCCACGCAAAAAAATGACCCGGGTGAAACTCTGCCGCGGACATTAGGGAGGCGTGAAGTCCCCTGTATGTGCGTGTGCGTCCGGAGCGGGATCTTTTATTCTCGGCGAACAGGAAAATAAAGAAGGAGGAGGCGGAGGAGGAGGAGGACGCGCTCCTCCGACAGTTTCTCGGAGAAAAGGCACGGATTGAGCGGAGAAAGGAAGGGACCGCAGGAGGAGAAGTTTGTGCAAGATGCAGGGGGTTTCTGCTACCGGTGAGTCGCTCCTTCTCTGACTGTTTTCTCTACTGTGTTGCGCACAGGGTTTGAATTCCATGCAAAATGCTTTTGCCAGCTGTCAACGGGGCAGCTGCGGGCCTGCAGCAGCCCCCAAAACAACGCACCGAGCCTCAGAGTTGTGTTTTACTATCTGTAGACACTGGGTGAAGGGTCCGGGTCCGGTTGGGTGGATTTCTCTTTTTCCTTTCCTTTTTCTTTTTTTTTTGGAGGGGGTCTGAGAATGAGAGCAAAGCTGTGCCAAGATAGACACGGAGCTCTGACCTCACAACTGTCCCAATCTGACGCAGGGGCTTCTCACATACACACACACACACAGTGTCATATACAGACGGGCACACATATACAAATACACTTTCATGGAAACAAGTTCACACAAAAACACATATACACACAGTCAGACACAGTTAAACACACACTAAAAGAGTCACACAGACTCAGACAGTCAGACAGAGTTATCTGTAAATTGTGTGTATGAGCGGATATCAAACAATAACCACATTGAGAATGTTGTGATAATGATGATTAGAAGAGGAGTCATTCATCCTCCCACTGTGTGGGTGTATGGGTGCACGGCCATAACAAGTTACATTGTCCCAGAGTGGAATGAGATTTGAGCTGTGCAGAGGGTGTGTGTGTGTGTGTGTGTGTGTGTGTGTGTGTGTGTGTGTGTGTGTGTGTGTGGAGCAGAGCTCATGAGATTAGGGATGTGTTGAAAGTGCCTGCAAGTTTGTTTGTGTGTCCATCTGTGTGTGTTTGGGTGGATGGTTGCTGTTTTGAGCAAGAGTGTGTGTATGAGTGTCTGTGTGTGTATGTAAGTGTGTCAGCATGTGGTTTGGTCTCTTGCAATAGTTGCAGAGCTATTTTAGATTAATATCTGAGAACTATCTCTCAGTTGCAAGTACAGTCTAGAAGTACAATGCCACGACAGTGCAGCATCACAGGGGGTATATTTTAAGTTCTCACTAAGTCCACTGTCCATGATTCGCCGTGTCCACATCATTGTTCCTGTCTGCTGCGTGGGACTGAGATGACAGATCTGGGGCATTTGGCTTAATATTCCCATCAACTCCCCACAATGAGTGAGTGTGAGAACCAAACTCCGTAGAAAATTCATTCCAAATCTTCAGATCCTTCCACAGACGGACGGACGGAGGGGCCTTTTCGGAATAAAGTGCTGGTAATGCAGACAAAGGAGGGAGGGAAGGGGGGAGGGTGTAATAGAGAGAGTGATAGAGATGAAGTGCTGATGGGACGATATCAGGCTGCAGCAGAGGTGAGCTATGCAGGGAGAGAAAGAGAGCGTGTTTGTTGTGAGACTCGGGGGAGGGATCGATCTGCCGTCCTCCTGGCTGACTTTCTTTTTCCGGCAGTCCGGCAGTGTATCGTTCCCCCCTCTCTCTCTCTCTCTCTCTCTCTCTCTCTCTCTGTCTCTCTCTCTCCCACACACACACACACAGACACACACTCTTTCCCAAGGCCTTGCACTCGTTCTCTCCCACACTGGCCCAGATCAATCTCTGCCCCCTCATCCCTCTGAAACCCCCCCCCCCCCTTTTCCCTCCCCAAACACACACGCACACACACACTCACCCTGCACACAAACTCAGATGAAATATCTCTTAATTTTTTTTCCTCCTTTCTGAAGTTCCCCCTCAACTCTATTCCTTCCACATGGGAAACCGGCGCGGCCCGCGCACGCTCTCCACTGCTTATTTTTGTGTTTATGATGGGAGGGTCGACGGGGGTTGCGAGCCGCTCGCATCGAATCGTGCAGAGATCTGTGAAAATAAACCACATCACAAATAAACTGCGGTGGGATAGATAGCGTGGCTTCCACGTCAGTCCTCAGACTGGGTTTCCAGAGCCATAAACTCCTGTGACAGTCTTCCTCCCTGAATGTTATCTGTCTGACTCAGGAGGGGAGTGAAAAAAAAAAGGCCTCGGTAGGACAATGGCGGTCCGACGTGTGCCAGCTAGATGCTCTGGCATGGATGTCCCGGATGCCTGTTTAGGGTATTTATTATTAACAAAAGCTATTGGGACTGTCTGTGTTTAACCGAGCCAATGTAAACATCTCCCCTCTGTGTTGGATAAACACAGAGCACGGGAGTCAGGGATGGACGGCGGTGAGAATATTATCTCCCCCGTGCTCCCACTTCTTATTTTGTGTTGTTTTATATAGCACGGATGACCTTGCCTCGGGCTTCTCTCGATCGGATACGGTCGGACAGTTCACCTGGTCAGCGATGGTGACAGGTGAGAAATGCCAACGTGCCCCCCCTCCCAACTGGGGAGCTCAGTCATCCAGATGGTGTTGTCGTCTGGATTGATACGGTCAGGAATATGAGTCGTATAAAAATAGTGAAATTTAACACCAAATACAGTCGAGAAAAAAAAAAAAGATTTGGAGTGCGTCCTTTTTCCATAAAAGAATAAATGTGGAAGATGATGGAAAACACACATTTTCCAGTTGCTCCACATTCCCTCTTATATGACCCGCGCTATCTGCTTTGAGTTGCATGTGACCTCATGCTCAGACGTGAGCTCAGGGCCTCAGTGATTCAGCGTCCCAGCCTTAAAGTTATGGAATTAACAAGCAGCTGCACTGACTAACCGTGTGGAAGTCTCGACAGAGACTTAAACCTGCGCTCACCTGAGGTCTGACCTGGTGCCAACATATCGTTCATATTGAGGGATCTTAGGTGAGAGCTTTGTTGGATTTGTGCATCATCCAATCACTTTCCTACCTGCTTTATTCCTTAACAGCATCTCTGGCATCTTCCTCAGTTTGTATAATGCAGAGAATACACCCTAAAAAGGTCACCGGTCCATCAGAGGGCACACATACACGTCATTCACTCCACACTTATATCTAGGAGGAGCCCTGAGTGCCTGGAGAGAAGAAGGGGCAGTTGACTTGAAATCCTTCTTGCAAATTTGGACATTTGACATTAAAAAGACTATGATGATATGATTTTGGCCTGAGTCGAGGCCTATGAAGAACATCCTTCATTTTTAAGGAAAAGTTGCGACACATTTTCCCTCTCCAAAAAAAAAAATGCAGTTACTGTAATACGATTGAGCTCCAGCAATCACGTCCGCCTACGTAACACCACAGATTGCCATCCCTCTGACTAAACCATCGAGACACACAACATTGTTTGTCAGTCAGTGTTGACATAAGCAACTTCGTCGTCTCCACCTCCTGCCAAAGATTATCTTAGCATAATGATGTTCTCTAATTAGGCCTTGGAAGAAAACAACGATGTGCGTTTCACTAAAGCTCGTCATTGCGCTCTGATGCGTGTCACGATTCGAGTCACGGTGTTAAGTGTGGGAAGAGTCGCAAGTTCTTGTAAACGGCCTCAAACACACCCTTTGTGTTTTTATATCACGTATCAGCTGACATTTATTACACGCTGATGATGAAATGCGGCTGGACGTGCTACAGCTCATCGTCCGGTCAGTCTCACCGCATGAGATAGGCTCGACCACAGTCTCATCAGATAACGTATGCATCGGAACAAACAAGCCTCTGTTTTGCTCTGCAAAGCGACTATTTTAGAGTTTTGTGCTCCTGCGGTGACCGACAGACCAGTCACTCAGCACCTCTGACTGTGTTCACGTCCCTCTCCCCCCCTGCATTTCTGCACTCCTACGGCTCCCTGTCGTGCCGCGTTTGGACGTGTGTGTGAGACAGCATGAGTCACTTCCAGGGCCATTCAGAAGCTCCGGGCTCGTCCCCGGCCTGCCTGAGTGTCACATTGATTTCCCTAATGGTGGTCATGTGTGGACCCTGCTGTTGCAAAGGCCTCGGCTGAGCTGGAGTGTGTGTGTATGTGCGGAGGAAACTAGTTCCTGACATGATTGACCCATTTTCTGACAAGCAAATTTCAGCAGTTTAAATTTTTTTTTGTCCTGAACTTTTGTATCCCGAAGGAGTCCCATCTGAAAGCCTCAGCTCAATAACCCGAAAAGGAGCTATAAACGTCAGTCACGGTGTTAAGTTGTCGAAGGATTTATGGTGATTACAAGTCTACCTTTGTTGTCTGTTGATAAGACAGTAATATATTGTCTTTGCGGGTTCAATATTGGACTAGCGCAGCCCCAGTTTGCATACAAACGGTCCGTGACTGCACACAGAATTGTAAAATGGCTTTGACACTGGGTGGGATTAGAAACTGGTTTGTTTCGTTGTATTTCCTACTCACAGCTACAGTGAATTTGTTGTGGTGAGATAGTCGCACTCCTGTTGAACAGGTTTTCGGAGTCGTTTGCAAGTGCACCCACGCTGACAGGTGTGTGTCGGGCTGGAGAATAACAGCACAAACGTGCAATTATAAAGTTATTGTGTCCTCTAAGTATCTTTAAACTGCTGTGTCTGGATGGAAATAGCCCAGAGGACAGTAAAATTCATGACCCTTTACACAGGAAGTTATGTCTGTCTCTGACTCTCGATCATGATCAGGATTTTAATGTGGACAAGTTCTAGCTCGACTGAGATCTATTTTGGGGACTGCAGTTCCTGAAAGGGCCACAAGGCTTGTTCCAGAAGTTACTCTATTCTTTTGACAACCATGTTGAAAGAGACTGGCATGGCTCTGCATTCCACTGTTGGGGATTACTAAAATAAAGGAGTAAGAATGCAAAAAATACGAGTAACTATCTTTCAATGCAGTCACAGTTTAATTAGATGGTAAACATAATACAGTTAGATTGTTTACGTCAACAAAGTACTTGAAGGACTCCTCACATTTATTCAGTCTGCAGAAGGCGACGGCCGGAACTTCCATGTTGTTATCTGCTGCGATCGACTGTTTCCGCTGAAAGTTTGTTGTTGTAGGGACGATAGCTAAATGAGATGCAGCGAGCAAACAGTGTTAGAAGTGCTATTCAAGAGCGTTACAAAAACCCATGAGGAGCGAACAGGCAATTGTTATTCTCTGTCAATTGCCTTGATTCATGCTGTTATACACGCATGTATTCAGAATACTCACACTGATCAAAATATATTGCAACCCACTCTTTGGAGCTGTTGTTATTTGAGATGTTATTTTTACAATCTGCAGTAAAATATGTTTTAAAACTCTCACCCAATGCCCTATACAAAGAGTATGCATTTTATACAAGTCTCTACTGTAGAGTATAACAAAAAATTTAGGTTATGCATGGCAACGCATGAGTCTCCCTAAAGGGATCCCTAAAGTTTCCATCTATCACACACTATATGAGTGGTTAACCCTGTCACCTCACAGCTAGAAGTTTCCTGGCTTAAATCCTGGTCAATTTGCACGTTCTCCCTGTGTCTGTGTAGGTTTCTCTGGGGTTAATCTGCCAATGAGCTTCATGACAGGTTGTCACCAATACCAAGAAATTCATATCTGGGTTTATTTTTACCAATTCAGCTCCAGAAGATTCAAGCTTTCATTGCACGACTGCGGGTTGTAGGGAGATGATCTGCATGACAGCCTGTAGCCACAGTCGGGGCGTCCTTGTAATAGCCTTCAAATCCCTGTGATGCAACAAACAAATTGGTGTTTCAAGCAGCTGACTCATCTTTCAACAGAAGCTCAATTATGGCGCCTGCGATGATGAAACCTGGTCAACTTCTTGGAGTGGATCCCAGGTATGCAGTGAGGTATTGCTGTGAAATTGAATATTTACAGGACAAAAAAAAAAAGAAGAAAAAAAGAAAACGAACGACCTCGTAACCGTGTCAGAATATCACACTGACTCATGAGTGTCTTTCACGGATTGGTGAGAGTTAGTAAAAGATGGCACGAGTTGAATACTGTTTGGTAATAGGATGTTTCTGTTCAGAGTAGCACTGCTTCCTGCACAATGTGTTTATACTGGAGGTCTCTTGGCTTATAGTGGGGTCTGGCTGACACACACACACACTTGGACACACACACGCATATACACACACAGAAGGCGGAAGTGACCTAGTTTTCTTAAATGGTACCAACTGTGGAGGCCTTCTAGAGAAGGACAGAATTACTTGGTGTCACCCAATAAAGGCCTGACGTGGTAGATGTCGAGCACGTCCCCAGAGAGACTACATTAATCTCATCCCACTAGTTCAGATAGAGTTAGTTTGTATGAAAGCCAGATGTTTGTCTGCGTAACTTTTTCTCAGATTGCTCACTTAAGATCATTGACTGACTGCGGTCTAAAAATAGGGGAAACGAGGGGGGAAAAAAACAATCTTTCAGTTTTTCTTTGAGATCTGATAAACAGAACTGAAAAAGGGATTTGGTACAGAAGCTTTTCACACCCAAAAATGTCTCTGTTTGTGTCTCAGACACATGATGGGAAGGTCAGTTTATCCACAGCTCTGTGGGTCTGTATGTGTGTGTCTGTGTATGTAGGTCTGTATCTGTGTCTCTTCTCCAGTCTGCTGTCTGTCTGGATCGGACCTACCCTGATGAGGGGGATTTTCCTGGGAAAGTCATATGGAAAGAAAAAAAAAAGAGCCTTAATAGTAAAAGCATGTTCCATTCTATTTCTCTCCCTTTGTGTGTGTGTGTGTGCATGTGTGTGTGTGTGTGTGTGCATTTTATGAGTCGAGCTCCTTTCTAGCACACTGAAGGCATTGTGTTTTTCCTCTCTGATCATTAGAAGAGCGGCCTTTCTGGAATCAGGGCTTCCTGTACACATTGGGGCGAGGCAGGGGAATCTGGAAACCAGGGGGGAGCAGGGAGGAAGAGGAGGAAGAGGAGAAGGAAAGGGCGAGAGAAAGAGAGAGAGAGAAATAAAGCCAGGCGGAGGGGGTCACCTCTAGGTTATGATTGTCGTTCTGGTTCACAGATTTTCATGGTGCAGCATAAACTGGAAAGTGAAGCTTTGCCTTTGGGGAAAAAATAGTTTAACTTTTGATTTGTTGATGCATTTAACATGCATCAAACTAAATGGTCTTATTTATCAAACTATAAAATCTAATTTTATTAAAAACATCTGTGGCCCTCATCATTGCCCCATTCATTACGATGAACATGGGTACTGCAGTTCATCGGGGGTCAAACGCTAACACTGTAAATACTCTCTAACGAACCGAATTAGTCCCAAACAGATGCACATTCCTCTCATGTTAAAGTGAGCTCTAATAAAAATACAACGCGTGTCCTGTTTTTAAAGATTTACATCTCTACCAGGATCAAACTAGCTTAGACTGAGCAGCGCAGACATGGGAGTTGTACTTTGGTAAACTTTCTTATTCATTAAAACTTTATAAAGTCCCAGACAGTCTGACAGATAGCACTGCAGTATTTCAAGCACCTTTAAAAAAAAATCCAAATTTAGATTCTGCTGTTTGTTAAAGGCATGCTGTGCTGGGATCTATGCTTAATCTCTGCTAACACAGCATTCAGACTCGTCTCCTTTTCCCTGGCTGAACTCCTCTTCCTCAGAGCTGAGTTTATACTGTGTTTTGTCAGCCATTTTTAGAGATGTGTGATGACACCTGGTCGCCTTCTTTTTACGGTTCCTGACCTCACCTGTGTCCTGTCATCGATTCAGGACCACACACTCACCTAAAGACTCAAGATTGCAGACCAAAATATCACCATCTCTGCTCTCTTATTATGGAGCACTTTGACATAATTAGGGCTCAAAGTTGTTTTCTTTCTCCGCTAACCAATTAGTCTGTTCATAAAATGGTGGAAAATTGTTAATGCCTGTTTCGTTAAGGACATTCAGTTCTCTGTCACAGAGGACTAAAACCATAAAATATTCACATTTAAGAAGAAGAGATCAGAGAATTTTGACTTAAAACTGTAGTGCATAACTTCTACACGTCAGTAAATGTCTGTTTCCCTAAAGCCGCCACTAGAAGAGATGACACCATACTGATTAAGCCAATCGGCTCCTTTCACTTCTCGCTCTATTTTTCAGTAATTGTTATTTGCATGTCGACCGGCGACATTCCATGTGGTGGTGCACAGGAAATTACATATTTGTCTCACAACAAGACGGGAGGGGGAGGAAGAGCAGAGGGTCTGCTAGCAATGAGGCAGAGCGCCGCTAGAAAGAGAAAGCATGGCAAAACATGGCGGAGAAACTAAAGAAACTGCCAAGACCGTCGAGAAGTTGATCCTACCACGGACTATTTGAGAATAAGGAAAGTTATATGATGAAGTATGAAGTATATGAAGTGACTACATCATATAGAAGTGCCAACTGTATTGTTGTAATAATATCGGATTCCTCTAGGGGGCAACAGAAGTTACACAGTTTATAAATTATTGTCTTTTTTTCTAAATATCTAATCAACTAATCGATTACTGCAATAGTTCTCAAATATAAGTCGATTCATAATCGATTAGATGCAGCGCTAGTCATAATTGAAGCTTTTATGGAACTGAGGAAGAATAGCTGGTGTAATGTTATAGCTAATGAGGATCCTAAAAAATTCAGAAAGGATATCTGTGTTTTTTTAATGGTCAAATGTTGACTCAGAATCCAATATTCATCAGGCTCTTGGGATGGCCACATCCTGAAGTATGTAACATGTTTTTTTTATTTATTATTGATTATTTTCGAAGGTTTCCATACATGTCCCTATGGCGCCAGAAATGCACCTGAGCTTATTTCTCATGTTCAGGGTCGTATTAGACTAGCGGCGCTTTTTATTTATGAGCAGAGACTCTTATGCAAGTCCCCATGCTGCTTCTGAAGGATGCTCATAAAAATGATAGAGAAGAAGTGAGAGAAGTCCAGCGTTACCACACAAACCGGTCAGGAAAAGAAGGATAGTGCGAGTCCCTGTGAAACACACCGGCAGAGGTGGATTTGAATTCACTCCCCTGCTTGCGTGCGTTTCCTCATGCCGATGATGTCACTTTGACGATGAAATCAATTCCCCGTCTCGGATTTTCATACCGCTGTGAAACGAAACCAGCGGCAGCCCTGGACGAGAGCAAATCAATGCTGGAGCGGATGCTTCAGCAGCAACGTAAAACCTGTGCGTTCTATTTTTGCCTTTTTAATCATACTGATGCGTTAAAATCAGGCCTCTCTGTCCCCGATCGTCAAATCGCCCCACACACACACACACACACACACACACACACACACACTCCACCATTCACACGGGCTCACCTGATGGAGCCATAAACCACGTTGTAAATGTCTTCCTAGTCTCCCTGATTGGAGCCCACAAAGGGCAGTCTGTGTTGAATTCTCCACGCTCTCTCCTCTACCCAACCCACCCCCCCACCGCCCCTGCTCCACTTCTTGCTCTGTGCCCTTCTGTTGTCATTAACCATTGTCTCTTCCTCCTTCCTTTTCCTCTTCCTTCCTCTAACCCCGCACATTATCTCTACGGAATAAACCGCACACAGGAGTGGAGTTTCTGCTACTGAAGCCCAGCACGAACTCGATCCGCTACACATTTCTGACATTCTTTTTTATAACTGGACGCTGCACACTTCACGCTGGGTTACACACACACACACACACACACACACAGACTCTGTGCCTCTGTTGGTCAGCAGGAAACTCTTCCTTGCTCCAGCCGTAGCCTGACACAGATTAGCTCTTCTTGAATGGCACAGCTGTTTGAACACTCCCTTTATGAGAATTTCCCAGCGAGTGAACGTTGTTACTGTTTGCAGTCTTTCTCTGCAGGACGTGTGTATTTCATAGTCCCCACTAACAGCCCAGTCCATGCTTTGTTTGTGTGTGTGTGTGTGTGTGTGTGTGTGTGTGTGTGTGTGTGTGTGTGCTGTTTTTGTTGTCCAAGCATCAATGAGTTGGATGCTTTACTGCTGTAATTCAGTGTTTGATAAGCCCTCGCTGTTGCCGATAAAGTTATGTGTCCTGACAAAAAGCTTCAAAGGTCATCTGAGCATATCTCAGCTCTTCTTTTTTTTTTTACAGACACTCGTAAAATGCTGACTCATGAAATGAAGCAGAAAAACCGTTTTTTTTCTTGCACTGTCTGTGAAATCCTTCTTTTATTTATATACCCAGAACTTTATAATGTCACAGACAGTGATTTTATTGCCCAATTTCCAAGCAAAGTTTTTTTCTACTGCCTGGTCCCCCACTGAGTGTGCAACTGTTGGTCGACCACTAGATGGCAGTGTGTTATAATCCAGTTTGTCGTTGAAATCAGAGATGTGGGACTATGGCCTTCAATGTAGGGTAGATTTGTACAAATAATCACTGTAATTCATCACTTTAAAGCAGTGGCTGCCAGTCTATGGGTAGGGGTCAAACAAAATCTTAGAGGGTCGTGAGATGTTTACATCATAGGAATGGAGGAAAGAAAATATTTCTGTAAGGCAACTTTATTTGTCCCCAGGGGGAACTTCAGGCCCCATGGAGCAGTTGAGAGTCATAATAACATGAGAATGACGGGATACTGACACACAAGGTGCAAATTTGCTTTCGATAGAAAGTGACACGAGTTTGCGACGTCTGTAAATAACGTCAAGAGTCAAATGTGCTCGCAGTATTTACATAACTGGGCTGTGGGGTTGATATAGCAGCATGATAGTGTAATATCTAATATAACTGTTCAAACCACCATTGTCCATATGCAACCCTGTGGTGAAACTGTGGAAAAAGGTACACGTAACATGCAAAATGCGTAACATGCACAGAGAAATGAGCAGCGACCCGTGAGTTACTGGATGATTTAGCATTTTGAGACTTCAAAAAAATACTGCAAAAACAAGAGAGTGGTCACAAAAACGGGCCTCTGGTTGGAGGGGTTGATGACGATGGTGACGTGCAGCCTGTTCTGAGGGGCTGGTAGAAGGTCAGAAGTCACAGATTCTCCCATTATACCCACGTTCTCCACCACCCTTGGAAACAGCTGCTGCTCTGTGTGCTCTGCACAGATCCGGAGCTCGGGCCACCGGCCTGCTCTCATTCTCGGGAGCGAGACAGAGGTTTTTCACACTGAAGGTCACCCCTGGCAACAGGAGCGGGCCCGGCCGGCTCGCCGCCTCGTCTCCACCTTTCTCCCATTATAGTCTGGGCTGCCCGTCAAACCATTCATCAAGCTGTAACTGCCCCCCCCCCCCCCCCCCCCCCCCGCCACCCCCTCCATGCCTCTGGAACGACTTTGTGAAACGAGATAGCATCGCTTTACTGGGTGTCAGATCTGTGACTTAGCACCTCAATGGAGAGGAAACAGCAGAGTGAGATGACTTTCGTTTGCAGCGATAGCTCTGAGCCCACCTCCGCCCCACCTACCCCGCCCTCCCTCCCTCCTGATGCGTCGACTAGATCCTCCCATTGTTTCCAAGCACCACCCGGGGATCTGAACTTGTGCGCTCTCCCAGCATGCCTCGCAGCAGCCGCAGCTCTCATCACAGGACAGTCATAACACCCCGCGTCCTAATGAGGAGATGAGAGCTACATCCACACAGATGGATCCTGTTCCTGTGGCCCCTGTCGTGGATTATCTTCCTCCAACTCAAACAAATCATATCGCAGGCTTTCAGCACTACCCTTCTTCTTTTTCTTTTTTTTTTTCCTCCCTCTGGTCGAAGGCCTCATTCACTAACAAGCACCTCATTAGATTTACATCGATCCTGAAAGGTCAAAATGTAATAAAACAACAAACGGCCTCAGGCTGCCTGGCATCTGTGTTTTTTAGTGCGTACACTTGTGTGTTTATGTGTGTGTGTGTTTGTCAGCTGATTCTCTGTCTGCCTGCAGCCAGATCCTTCCTATCATAAAACATCCTTCAAGTAGAGACTGCATCTACGGTAGTTTGTTAAACTGTCATCTATCATTGTGCAGCTCTTCAAAGTTGAACGATGGTTCTCATTAGGCCATGACACACACAAATACACACACATGTGCACACAAATACTCACACACACACACGTATGCTGGCCTCCTACGCCATGACTCTGCTGCTCTCTCTGTTTGTACTCAGTGAAAACAACACACGCAGCGAGATGCTCGTCATCCCTCCTCTAATCTGTCTGACAGCTGCGAGAGCCTGCCAGCAATACACTTATAGGTAAAGCGGCCATAACCACAACAAGCCTCAACCCTATTACAATAAGTAGCTTGTGAGCTGTGACTGACAGCCAATGAAAGATTGCATCATTGTTGTATCTTATCCAGCGTGAGAAATATGAGTGGAGTGCTCTCTTTCTCTGTCTCTCTCTCTCTCTCTGTTTGTGAAAGCCGAGCCGTCCGAGGAATGAGACCTGTCTACTCATTCACAACTGGAAGTGTTGGATTGTGTGCGTTCTGCCTTCGCCCTCACTGTTATTTCAAGGATTTGTTATGTTTACATCACATTTGCGTCACCACAGCTGCTTCCTGTCAGTTGAAGGTGCAACAATCAATCAACTAATCAAATGATTGCCAACTATTTTAATGGCGAAAGATATTTGTAATAATCTCTGATGTCTGCTTTCTACTTCTGAATACTTTCTGGTCTCTTTAGTCCTTTATCACAACTTTTCTAACAATACAGTTCCAGTGGTAGGTTGGACATGCAAACTACTTGTGTACATTGCTGTATACTTCAGTTTCGTCACTCTTTGACTTCCTGTTTCCAACACTGTGGTTTTGGTCTCTATAGTTTTTCTTAGGCTCTTTGGTACATGGCAAGAACAAAAAAAGAGAACTCTTCTAACTTTCTTTGGTCTCTCCTGGCCAGGCAAAGACCTAGTACTACACTGGAACCAGTTTTTTCAGACCAAACATACATGTTTTTGAAGTGTGGGAAGAAACTGGAGGCACTCAGAAAAAAGTCCAGGCACACACAGGGCAAGGATCAGGATTCAAACCCCAGACCTGGCTCACCTGGATCCATGTATTTCGGTCAAATATAAAAGAAAGCAATCGGTTGTTGCAGGTGGACTTCCACTGCTGCTCCATTTAAGTTTTTGCTTTATTTTGCATGAATTCATTTCAACTTCAGCTTCAACTTCATAAGTTGTAAGTGCTGTATGCAGGGGTACAAATGGGCACTGAGGCACTTTAACTGCAGCCCTGACACAGACGTGACTGTCGCTCAGATTCTGTAGATTTCCCCCCAGACGTCGCCCCGCTAGTAAACACATCCGGAGCTAAACGATGTTGGTTCAGTGGCGCCTCGGCCATTTTTCACTCCGCTCTTTTGGGTGTGCTCAGCTCGCGTCCCGCCTGCGATCCATCACGTCCCATCTCTGCTCGTGACAAATGTCCTCGCGCGCTTCCCTCGCAGGAGTCGTTCCCGCCAGATGCACACGTTCTCCAATACACACAGACGTGGGCCTTCGCCATCCATCACCTGCT
Organism: Karalla daura; assembly: GCA_029224185.1. Taxonomy (NCBI): domain Eukaryota; kingdom Metazoa; phylum Chordata; class Actinopteri; order Chaetodontiformes; family Leiognathidae; genus Karalla; species Karalla daura. The sequence goes on along the minus strand of CM055193.1, from coordinate 9,378,886 downwards.
AACCCCCCTACGCTCTCTGTCTCTCTCTCTCTCTCTCTCTCTCTCTCTCTCTCTCTCAATCTTGATGAAACCTGAGATTATAATTTTGGTGGCTGGTGTTTTTAGCCTTGACGCTTCACAACCGAAACAAACCGTGAGAAAGGTCTCATCACACTGTATCATCACGTTTGCTCTATTTCTTTGACCCATATATATACACCTCGTTTTCATTTCATTATCTGCCAACTTTCTTTTTTTCCCAATTGAACTATTTATTTTTACTCTCTGTGTTTCTCTTTCTATCTCGGCTGCACAGTAATCTCTACTGAGCCGTGTATAATCACAGGCCATCTGGGCGCTACAGGGAGAGATGAGCCTGCAGCTCATCAGATGACCAAACCCACCACGGGTGGAGACACACACACACATACACACACACACTCTCTCACGTGTGTGCATGCTCACACATACGTATACATAGCCACATACTCAGTCGCACCTTTAATAGCTACAAACCGTCGCAGGGAAGCTCGCTCGTCATCACACCTTTCAGGAGCACATTCAAGGACACGGACACCAGTCGAGCGAGGAAGCACCCTCGTTACAGAAATAAATGAAACAAATCACTCTTTTTTTTCCTTCGTATTTCCCCTTAATGGGGAGCCACAGGCGTAATGTGTGCATAATGTGTTCTTTGAAGCAGAAAACCAAAAAACAAGAGGTGTTATTTGGAGCGCAACCCAAACAAGCAGACCAACATGAATGGAAAAAAACGTGAGTAATTTATCACTGGGCACAGTCTACACTCCGCTCCAGAGCCAACACAATAATCTGACCCCCAGACGGACATCCAAATCAAATAACACGTCCGCTGCATTTATCCTCTGCTGTTTCTAATATCGCCCTATGCTTTCCCCTCTGAGGTGATCATTACTGAAACGCTGACTGCCGCTTCCACCCGTTATCACCCCCCTCTGGCCTCAGCAGACGCAGCACAGAAGAGAAATGGATTATTCAATAAAGACGTGAGACCCTCACAATGATTTTATAATGATTCCACTGAGTGTTGTGATTCGAGCGCATCAGCAAAGACGCCACGATGCCCGCCACAGCAGGAGCTGGCAGCATCAGGTTTCAAATTAAGGCCAGATTGATTTTGATTCCTCTGTGTCGGTCGGTATCATTTCTTTGGCAGCTACGTGAGATTTATTCCATAGTTCGATACGATTGGGAGGACCGGCTGGTTCAACATCAGGTCAGGTGAATTCAATGAGTGAATTCAATTCAGTCTGTGTGGGTTGTAGTTTCATATCTGAGTCACAGAGATGTTTGCTTGCTATTAAATATCACTGCAGCAACTAATCGACAAATAAAAGAATGGCGACTGTTTTAATAATCAATAATTTCTGGTTTCTCGAGTCCTCTGTGACAGAAAATTAAATAAAAAAAGTTAATCAAATGAGGTGAGCACAAAAAAGGCATTGTAAGACCCTACTGACTGTGACATTTTTCATTTGTTGCAGGCTTACATTTAAATTAAGTGGATGTTTATATTATGTCACATTTGATGTGTCAGAGTCAGTTTCTGTGATGCCCAAATGTGGTTGAGACACACACACACACACACACACACACACACACACACACACACACACACGCACACGCACACATGCACACACACAGACTACAAGTAGTAGTCAACGGCTTATTCTGTAGATAGTAGCTCTTTCATCTGGGATGAGAAACAGATCAGACCTGTCTGGCAACGTTTTGTACTTTAGTCTAGGTTGACTTTCCCTTTCTGGATCTCCCCTTGACTTTGTTTTGCTCTTTAGGGACAAAGTGTCTCATTTTCCACTTTTATCTTTTCTCCTTTTCGCTTTCTGATTTACACCCACCATCTTTTCCACCTTGCCCCCGGGCCAGCTACCTCACTCTCAGAGTGGGACAAGTGTAGAAATACAATTTCCAGACCCCCTCACCCCCACCCCCCACCACCATCCCTCCCAGCAGCAGGAGCCAGTGTTGTGCTCTCAGCATGGGGCAGCAGGTCTACTGCCTGACTTTTCTCCAGGAGGTAACATAGATCCAAGGATTTTTGCCAGGCTCCAGCCTCTTTGTAATTCAGATAAGACCTCTCTACTCGGGCAGATAGGTTTAAATATTAATAATGAATTAAAGGATTCTCCTCTGGGTGAAATATTAATGACTTCTTCTTTATAGAGAGGCGTCGACGCCTGAGAGAGCAGGGGCAGGGCAGCGTGCTTGTTAGAGTAATTTAAAACATCTCTTTGATTTTGTTTGAGGGGTTAAGATATCGGTGGCTGCGAGGGACAATATTAGAGCAGGCAGATATTCAGGGAACGGCCACGTTTATTAAAGGACAAAAACAGGCACAACAAAGAGGCAGTAAGAACATCTGTTTTCATTCACAGCCACAATCTAACTGTATTTCCCTCTGAAAGCTCTAATTGATCCCGCTATTGAATCTGTGGGAGGGCAATTCCCTTTGGAGAAAATGGATCCGCAGGCTTAGCGAGACAACGCGAATGTGTGTCAGTGAGAGTGTAAGACCGCAGCTGCAGAAACGGTGTCCTTCCTCGACCTCTGTCTGCCGCCGAGCTTTGTCTGGATGTTGTGTCTTGCTTGCACTCCAGGACCTTCAGACGACGTGTGAATGTAATTTTCCCAGATTAAGCTTGTACATATCTGTCTGGTACGTGTGTGTGTGTGTGTGTGTGTGTGTGTGTGTGTGTGTGTGTGTGTGTGTGTGTGTGTGTGTGTGTGTGTGTGTGTGTGTGTGTGTGTTGGGGCCTGTATTACTCATGTTGTGGGGACAGAAATCAGTTTATGGGCTCATTACGGGAAATCGGTTCCCTTTTAGGGATCAAACACAAATCTCCAAAGAGTAGATAATTGAATTTCAGGGTGAGGCCATAGACATAAGGCTCCACGGTACCTTAGTGGTAAGCACTCACAAAAAGAAAGACCGGGGTTCAACTCTTGGTTGCGACCCAGACCATGCTGTTAGCCTTTTTTTCCCCCCAAACCAGTTGAGAACCAGTTGCTTTTCCACTACTCGAAAGCCATGTTGTTAAGACACTGTACTGTATAGGGCATCTACATCCCTGAGGACCAAGTCATTACACGACAAGACATTTAGCTCTTGTGTCAACTGTAGCCTCTGGTTATACTATATAGCACTAATAAAGCACTGTCCCCGAGTAAGTCACTTTGGATTAAATGAGTAAAATGAGTAAATGTAAATGTCAAAATGTGGATTTCTCTTCAGCCTTCTGTTGCCATTTCAACTGCTGTCTTGTTTTTTATAGTCTCTAGCTTAGCTTCATGTTTGTTGTTTACTGTTGGGGTCAGTTTTATGGTGGACCTCTGGTGCAGCTAGTTCCTACAGTCCCAAATGTAGCATAGTGAACGCTGGAACTGTGTTGGTGGAAAAGGGCCTGTGTGGGGTTTGCATGTTCTCTTAATGTCTTCTGGGATTTTCTCTGGGTTTCCCTCACGGTATATTTGCATATTTAGGTCACTTAGAGACTCCTAATTGTCCCAATGTGCAAGTGTGGGCATAAATGGTCTGTGTGTGTGCAATGCAATAGACTGGAGACATTCTCTAGAATGTACTCTCCACCTGAGAGGCTCCAGAAGATCTCAGCAACACAATTTAGGTATAAAGGGTATAAAGAGAAGAATTTAGGCATAAAGAAGCTAAGATAATGGGTGGGTAATGGGCATAGATTTAGGTTTAGGTTAAGGTTATTTAACCACTGGTTTTCGTCAATCCTAGGGAAGCACTATGGGAAATAAGAAAGTCACAGCCTCACAACTTGTCTGTGTGTATGCGAGTGTATCAGCCCGAGCATTGGTGTGTAGATTTATTCGTATGCATGCCTGCATGCCTGTGTTGTCTTTCTGTGTGAGGGCTTTTTGGAAAAATCCTGGAGTTGGGTCAACATGCTGTGGAATGTGAATTGTCTCCATGACAACAGCCCAGTGTCCTCCTTCCGGCTTTCATCCGCGGGGTGCACGCCGAGGCAGCCAAAACCAAGCGTGCCGTGGAATCAGCCCTCTGATTGATCCCAGTTACTTGAGAAAATAAAAAGATTTATTAATCTACTACAGAGTCTAGAAATAGGCTAAGTCCCCAGTGTCCCCTCCCGCACAATAGGACGATACCAACACATGTGTATCCGTCTGTGAATGTGTGTGTGTGTGTTTGCGAGCATCAAATCGGGCACAGTGCTTTGAAATCCATTTGACAGAACTTTGGCGCGTGTTCAGACGGAGCCGATGCTGCGTTTTGCATATTGTTGACAGCGTTGTTGTGTGCACGTCCTGGCATTGTTGCCGGGCTGTGGAGTCTTGGTGGGCGATGAAGCGTGCGGTGTCGGCGCAGTATAATCCTCAGACAGGAGGATAAACATAGACGCACACACACACACACACATAAAATGTCTTGGCTCCATCTCTTTGTCTGACCTTATTTCCTTAAGAAACGTCTTTTCATTCAGGTTAAAAACGAGTCACTATTTGGTACTTTCCATCCCTTTGTGACTGTCTGGAGAACACATGGTTGGAAGGGAGTATGTGTGTGTGTGTCTGTGTGTGTGTGGTTTCCAGTGCCACTGGGCAGATGTGTGACAGATGCCCTCTTTAGGTCAGTGGAGCTTGGAAGATTTAGACCGGTGTTAGTCGTCAATATTGCAATGTGTGTGTGTGTGTGTGTGTGTGTGTGTGTGACAGAGACAGAGAATAATCACACAAAGTTTCTTGTCGGTGGACAGATGGAAAGAGATCATCGCTGTAATTAGTGAGAGTGGTGAAGGGTGACAGAAGGGCAGAAGAAGAAGTGTGCCAGCGTGCTACACTTCCTCCTTCCTCTCGTCCCTGTTGGCGAAGGCGTCTCAATCTTCTCGTGGGGTTTTTTATTTCCTGGCTCAGAAATCAAAGTCTTCCTCTTTTTTTTTTTTTTCGAAATCTTACATGAGCTGTGACAAGATGGCGAGAGGCTTCGACATTCCTCTCTAACCCACGGCTTTGCATTCCTTGCAAAAAGAGGGGGCACGAGCACCATGCCTCATTAGATAACCCACAAAGGCGAGGCTCTTTTCTTATTTGAAATTGGTTTCCCTCCCCTCGCTTATCTCCGGATGGGCCCTCCAGGGCGGCTGCTGCTGCTCCATCTCCGTCTTTTTACGCCCATGTGAGAATATATCACCTCTGCAGGTTCGCCCGGCTGGAGCGGCACCTGTTTCCTCTTCTAGGGCGATGCATAATTCACCGCGTTGGGAATTTCAATCAGTTCGGCTCTGAGCCGGAGGAGGTGGATGCTGTTGTTGTCGTCGATGCTTCTTGAGGATCAATCGGGGCCCGTTCCAGCCCCAGACTCTTGAGTCAAAATTTTAAATCTCCTGCGTTTCCTGAATCTGAATCCCCCGACCCATCCCCCCTCTCTTTACACCCCCTCCTCCTTTTCCGCTGCTCTCCTCACACCCCAGCTTTAAAGCTGTGTTTCCTTTAGGAACTGGGGATATTCCAGCAGTGTTTCCATGGTTATCAGTGGCATTCGTCTGCGGGTTCAGAGCCGGTGTCGGCCAATGTCACCCCCGTCTTTCAGGCCCATGTCACTCCAGCCATTGAGTGGGAAAAGGGTGGGGGCGCCGAGAGATATGGAGGGGGGGGGGTTGTTGTAATTATATGTGCATATGAAGAGGGCTGGAGCAGCTTGAGCGCGTCATCCTGGCAGCTTTTGTGATCCTCATGTCTGTGGGGGGAAGTCGCGCGGGGACGTGGATGTACTCCACAGAGATGTGTGAGCTAAAGTGGCTCCCCAAGGGATACAGCTACATTAATAATTTAGACATCAGAAATACAAATTATTTTTTCCTCAGAAAGAACCACGGATGAATGTATATCAGTAGTGAAATGTGTTGACACAAAGTGTAATTCAGCAGCAGTTTTGATAATGGGTTAATCATTCCAGTCATATAGAATGGAAATAGAATAGAATAGAAATCATTTACATCTGTTGAAATGTGTTAAGGATTAGCTGAGTAGAGCAGTAATCTTTTTAATTGATTGTCGAGTCAGAGGAAAAACAAGTCTCTTAAATGTGTGTATTTGTATTTACTTTCTTTTTCTTTCTCTCTTTTTCTTTATCCACGTTGTGAATTAAAGTCATCCTTAATCAACTTGAAGGGAGCAGTTTTCCTCTCATTTCTGATGTTTCGTTGACTAAACAATGAATGTATGATGAGTGTAATTAGTTCCTCCAAAACCATCTCTCCACTCCAGTTTTACACACACGCACACACAGCACACACGCACACACACACACACGCTCTCCCACACAGACACACACTCATGCAACAGCTACGCAGGCACACTCACCGATACTTACACACACTTCCCCCATCTTTCATTCAGCCACTTCTTTCCCTCTCTCTCCCTCCTCCACTCCCCTCTCTCCCTCTCTCTCTCACTTAACTCTTCCCTCCCTCTCCATCGCCACCCCTCCTCCTCCTCCCCCTCCTCCCCCCTCCTCCTCCCCTCCTCCTCCTCCAGCAGGGCCGTCATTAGTTTCCATGGCGACAGTTGGGCGGCATTATTGCCGGCTGAGAACTGCTCCTGGGTTCCTTTCAGAGCGGCGGCGGCGGAGGCATTGTTTAGTCCACTGCTCTGAATGGTGCGGGGATCAGGACGGGGAGAGCACAGGCAGGACAGTAGGAGCCCTTTTTTTTTTTTTTTAGGAGGTGGGAGGGCGGGGAGGGGGGGAGGTTGTTGCAGGGGACAGTGCGTTTGTAGAGGGTGAGGGGAAGAGGAGGAGGAGGAAAGAGGAGGAGGAGGAGAGAGAGGAGGGAGAGGGAGAGGGAGAAGCAGCGTGGTAGTGGTGGTAAGAGAGAGAGAGAGAGAGAGGGAGCAGATGAGGGAACAGGAGTAGTAGCAGTAGCAGACTCGTGCCTTCACCCTGAGAGTTGCTACTAAAACGAGCAGGCTCCCCCGGACAGCCTGCCTCGTGGCTCAGAGCTGGACTAGACCGGGGGCTCACGTTTGTCTCCCACAGCGAGGAACCAAAGGATGTACTGAGATTTCACACAGAGTGAGAACAGAGGGGACACGGACGGGCAGATGGCAAACTGAGTTCAGCCTGGTGAGTTCAGCCCAATGGCGCTTCTGTCCTTACAGTCAGACGAGACTGTGTGTTTACGTGGGAATAAACATGTGCACCGTGGAGCCTCGCTCTGCCTCTGCCTCAGCCTCTATGTGTATTTGGATTGGGGTGTGAGTGTCTGCAGGTGCTGCTGCTGCTGCTGCTGCTGCTGCTGCTGCTGCTTTACAAAATGCATGTGTTTCTGGTCCAAAGCAAACCCCTGTCTGGGTTATGTTTGGGTGTGTGGGCTCGCAGCCGTCTGCTGAATGTGGGCTAATTCTTGCAGCCCTCTGAAATATACATGCCAGTCTGCATGTTTTATTGAGGACCTTACATTGAGGGCAATTTTCTGCTGCCTTGATTCTCAGATGATTCCCCGCAGTGTTTTTTTGTTTTTTTTTAATTTTCGGAGTGGGACGGCGCGTGTATGTTTGGGTTTTTTTAGACTGTTTGGGTTCCTCTTTCATCTACACTACAGTGGGTAATCAGGAATGAGAGCTGAGCCCTCCGGCTCCTTGAACAAGTGATGTGTGGCGAGTAATGTAGTGAGCAGCGAGCAGTGCCAATGTTTTTTCAGTTCATTGCCCCTGCGCTGTCTCTGCCCGATAGAACTGGGGCTGTTTTCCACAGACGATATTTTCTGTTGTTTTTTTTGTGTTTTTTTTTTACAACTCTGAATCAATGCGTGCTCACCAAAGCACCCAATCGACGGGGAGGTTATTTAGTATAAGTGACGCAGCGATGATCGCGCCTGGTTCAATGATGTCATTACAGGACTGGATGACCTCAACGGCGATAAAACAAACCCATTAACCACTTTCGCCGCGACTCAACTTCTGTTTTCTGTCTGCTTTTCAAGCGCCGGTATGTCAGTGTTTGTATTCAGTCTCTTAGGGATTTTTTTTTTTTTGGCACACTATAATTTAGCTGACTAGGGAGTTGTCTTAAGGAACGGGGAGTCTGAGTGTTTCCATGACGACCGTCAGCAGCTGTGTGAGGCGGGCCGAGGCCGAGTGTGTGGCAGACATTGTGGCATCGCCTAGAGACTGCGAGACTCGGTCTTAATCAATGACCTTTTGACCCAGATCAATGCGAGGCGACCAGCTGACACATATATATATGAATGTGTGTATGTGTGTGTGTGTGTGTGTGTGTGCGTAGACTGTAGCGGCGCGCCGGCGTTGTGCAGCTGCACAGCTGCTTACATTTCCTGGATCATAGCGGGCTGCGCTGGCGTCAGGACGGTCTGATCCTCTTAGGTCGGTGGGAGTATTAGCGTAGAAACGGGCTTCTCGTATATCAGCAGAATCGTGTCCATTAGATGGATTTATTTTAAGTGTAATTAAAGTCTGACCTCTGAGTATCCGAGCCACTGTTGGTTGTAGGTTCCCTAATCTCGCCGTCCTTGAGGTCGGGTAATTTTACATACACAGGGGTGCAAAATTACAGGAAAACATGTAAAAAAGGGCGGAGAACAAAACCACAGAATCAAGGACAAAAGCACTGCACTGATAAACTTGCGGGCAAGTGTGGTTCCGGGGCAGCACGGTCGTTCACGGTTTGGAAGGTTTGATGGTTCGATCCTACATAGAAGAATCCTTGGACAAGACGTCTTTACTTGATGCTGTGTCATCAGAGTATAGATAGAAATCCTGGTTGAGCAAATGGAACATGAAGGAATAGGAGTTAATGGGTGACCATGACTCATGAATAGTGCTTTTCGTGGTCATGAAGACTAGAAAAGTACTCCATATAAACCAGTCCATTCACCATGGACATACTGGCTCCCCTCCCTATTTATTCATGCTCAAATTACCGATGCTTTGCTAGGAACGAGCGTAAAAGTTCTTTAATATTCTCAAGGCCAAATGGGCCGGTGCATTAATAAAAGAGAAAAATGGAGGTCAAAAGGAGTAAATGTACTGAATAAGCACCCGTGTGACACAGTCTCAGCAAAAACGGTTCCTCGCCAGCCGTCAGTCAAAGCCACGAGTGGCATAGGTTGGTATTTATGGTGGGGGTAGAAACCCACTGCACCCAAGGCCGGCGCACAAAGACTTGCACTGTAACCTCGTGCAGAAGGCAAAATCCTCGCCTCCCCCCGTGGGGGCCGTGGAAAAAGCAGTGAGTCATGTTTCACTCGTTTCCTACGTCTGGACAGGTTTACTTTTAGATTAAGCCAAACGAGAGGATGTATTTAACCCACAGCGTCCACAAGTATTTAATACTGGGGCAGGTCTGTGACTGCGTGTGGGTTCTCAGTTGCACCGTTCCTGAAGACGAGTTAAACTAGTCTCTATTTTCGGGAATGACCCCGTCGTGAAGTTATTACTATTATTTTGTCCGTTTCCTGCGCTCGTAAACTCAACAAAGCCATTCTTGTGGTCTCCTCTTCATTCCTCGGTCGAATCGGGAGGAAGGAAGTCCTCCACGCTGGTCGGAGATGCCGGAGAACTGACCGCGCCACACGCAAACCAGAGAAAGAGACAAACACACACACACACACACACACATGCCACGTTTAATAGTCACTCTGATTAGTGTACTCCCTCACCCTGGTAATTATACCCACAACTTCCTCCTCACCCAGGGCACCTGGGGTCCTCCTCCGCTCGGAGCCGGTGAAGGCATTTCCTGTGGCGTTGGCACGATAATTGTAGGAATCGTCGGAGAAAGAAATGTCGAGTGATTAGATAATGATGGATCGGCAAACGTACACACACACACACACACACACACACACGCTCGCTGCCACCGGGTTAACCAGAGAGTCTGAACACAGCCCGATGTTTTGCTTTCAGTCTTGAACTTTACCTCACATTCTCCGGCTCTGGCGGTGAGAGCGCCCGAGTTGTTTTTGTTTGCCAGCATCGCGGCCGTCCTCGTGCCTTTGCGTGCATATATGCGTGCGTGCGTGCGTCCTTAACTTCTCCATTGGTTCGGGGCAGGCAGTCGGAAAGTGTTAAGAGCTCTCTTGTCTCCAGCCAAGCGTGCGCTTTGTCTTTCGTAAGAGACGTTGGCAGCACGACAGATGGAAGGAGAAGGAAACCTCACGCAAAACACACCTTCAGACGCCCCGGCGGGCTCAACCCGGGGTGATATCTGACGTGTCTTAATTTTTAAGGTCCTTCGAGGAGGAGAGGACATGTGCCTGCCCTCTCACTTCAAAAGCGTGCAAGGTTTCAGTGTTAATGCTGGAAGTGTCTTTGTAGTTGTGTCCTACTGCTCCAGGATGGCTTCTGGTGGCTAGTAACAAGACATTTAATGAATTTCTGCTCCAGGGTGCACCGTGAGAGCATGTGCATGTGTTTTTTTTTTTTCATGTCTCTGTCCTTGTTTGCATGCTTTGTATACGTGGGTTTACAGACAGTATTTTCCCCATATATTGTCCCTCAGGGATGTTGGACGGGATAATCCTTTTCCTGCCATATTCACTTCAGGGGAGAACTTTAATGTCTCCTCGTAAAGTGGAAAGTCAGTACCTGTGAGCACATGGGGCCGCTCGCAGTAGCTTGGGAACGACCATAAATGGTAAATTTCAGGACAGTAAGCTGTTCTTTGTGATCTCTCCACTTTTTTTTGTTGCTCACAACACTTGGCTGATGTTTCTCAGCAGCAAAAAAAAAGTGGAGATGTAGCTTAAAAAAACCTGCTTTTCTTAGCACTTCCATACATGCATCCATATCTACTCAACTCAAGCCTTTATTTATAAAGACTGAGGAAATAACACACACAATAATTATAATGCAAAGCAATAGAATACATATTATAAAAAATATATGAAAAAATATAAAATGTCAAGGTAAAAAATGTATAAAAATATATATAATACATGTTGCATGTATGTATGTATGTATATCTATTCACTGCAGTGATATTTTGTGATTTTGAGGTTGAAAACAATAAATAATGCAGCACTGCTGTGAGTACCAGAACAGTAGGACTAGTAGCAATAACAGCAGCCTTGTTATTGAGTTCCCTGCCATCATTCCTTGTCTCGCCCTTCACAGCCCACCCGTGAGACACAAGCTGTCGCAGGTGACACAGGTGATAGATGACAGGTGGGCAGAGCCGCCTGCTGCAGGCGCTGCGGCTCTTCTGCAGCTCATTCTATAGAAACGCAACGAGGCCGTGTGATTTAGCCGCTGGTCGTCTGAAAGACGATACAGCTTTCAGTCATGAACAAAGCAGAGGCCAGGAGAAAAACAAGTGTACAAATCAATTGACTTCAAGGCAAATATACACAACCTCTGGCTTCTTACAGGTCCGTAGAAAAATGCCCAGTTATTCACTTAAAACCTTCAAAAAATGATCACCAGAAGCGTCAGCTTTGATCTGATGTGAGAGGTTGAAATATTCTGTTGTAGGGGTGGTATGACAGTCCCTGCTGGTCTTATCTGAATCACCATTTAATGGTGTATTTTGTTTCATGTTAACAAGCTTAGACAGTTAGACCACCTCTGATTGGCCAGGACGAGTCTTTACGCTTTTGTGATATTGAACTATGACACAAAATAATCTGGCAGCGATTGTTTGCGCATCTCATTCCATTTCCATGACACAAAATAGCAATAAATATGAATCACAACAGCACGGGTTGTGAGAGGGCAAACTTGTCACTCTGAGTTTTCGGGGCCATAAAATCCCAGCCTGCTTTACAGCATTAAACCTGGATAAATATCACCGTTAGCCGCCTTTAGATTGGCTCCTCGGATCGAGAGCCGAGGAGCATTAATCAAGAGTGGAAATAATTATTTGCATCTCTAATTGCGTGTGCATGACTTGCATGTTATGCAGCGCATAGTGGATTATACTGACTGCTGATTTTAATCTCCCCCGGTGGAGGGAGTCTGTTGTTTGCTCAGTAAATTGATGGATGCTCTGATAGTTCATGGCACAGTCATGTTTAACCATGTGATTTTAATCTCTTTGTGCGGCTCATGTGCTAACTGCGAGGAGAAGTTTGGAGGCAACATCATCGTCTCTGAACGCCTTACGACGCTGGCCGTCCGGCTGTCTCCTGCGTGGGTGCGCTAACGTGGCTCAGAGCTCGGCTGTCAGGGGAAGTGCTGGAGCCATTAGAGAGGAAATAGGAGCCTTTATTAGTCTGTCTCGTGTACACCTGGCTTCTATAACAGGCCTCTTCTTGTACGTCGATTCTGTGCGGGTTTATGCTCCTCGCTATGTCTTGGCTCGGCGTGCTCCTGTCTTAGTTAATTCTTTCCTCTCGCCAACCCCAGCCTGAAAAGGTTGCTGCGATTCGAGCCTTTTCCTGCACAAAACACTAATTAAGGCTTTCCCCCGCCTTTCGTTGGCACCGAGAAGGTGTTCTCGGCTTTCAGAGTTGAGTGACTCATCGAAGACGCCGCCACCGCAGCCTCGGTGTCAAACGGCCTGACAGGAGCTGCTCGCCCCTCACGATCTGCCCGAAATCCCACTGCTGACGCCGCCTTTTCGGGAGCCAAGTGGCATTTTCGAAAAAATGATCCTGACGTCAAAGAAGATGCGTCGGTGTCGGGAGTGCACAGTGACCTTTTTGTCTGTGCGTGCGTGCGTGTGTGTGTGTGTGTTGGTCAGAGTCCAGCACGCATCAGCACAGAGAGGCAGAGACCCGGGAATCTCACCCTCAACCTTTCTCTTTCTTTCCTCTTCTGGGCGAGACCAGCCTGACTGGACCGGACTGGACCGGACTGGATGGTAGTGGGGTAACAGGCGCTGACCCATGCAGGGCCGGGACGTCCCGCTCGGGGACACTAGGGCTGTCAGCAGCCGCCGGGACACTCCCTCCACATGCTGACATCCATCCTGCCTGGAACAGATGCAGGGCGGTACCTCGCAGTGTCACAGCAGGATGGAGGCTGGGTAGGGGGCCTCGGGGCTTTGGACACAGTAATTAAAAGTTAGCGCACGTGGCTATACGGTGTGAGGAAATAGCGCGTCCGCTATCAACTTGGAAATGAGTCAAAAATCTCTTTCAATGACAGTAGTGATGACAGGCACTTCATCTTTAAACAACTACAACATCTGAAAATCATCTTCTAAGTTCATCGCCTTCTTCATTTCTAGCTTAATGTTCCATAAACATATACGTACTCCCATTTGCAGACTTCATCGAAATGAAAGATATTCATGACTTCATGATGTGTCCATCAACAAAAAGGAAATTGTCATTTTTGCCATTTTCCAAGCTGAAAATGCATAGATATAGCATTACTAAGCATTCAATGTATTTTGCAACCTTAGATTGAAGTGTATTATCAATATCAACTAGTTTTAGATTAAACACGGAGAAAATTGTAGATAATCACATAAAAACATAATCAACAGTTGTAGCCTGTGACGCAATTTGCTCAAACCAAAACCCCATTACCACTGCGATCGGATCCTCCCACTCCCGATTTTTCCGTTTTTCTTTCAGAGGTCGAACACCCTCTTTTCCATCAAACACCCATGCTGCATACCCACACTGGAAAAGCAGGATTAAGTGGACATGCTCCACACTCACCACTTCCGCCTGTTATTCTGTTTTTTGGGGGCAGGTTGGGTTTTCCAGAGGTGCAATTCTGCGGCCGGAGCTGGGTGTGATGTATTCGCCTGTGAAATGTTCTCTCCCCATGGGTTGCTTTTTTATTTGGGAACGGGGAGCGGGTTGTTTTTAGTAGCCGCTGAATGTTTTCCTGCAGTCGCAGTGGAACACATTTTTTTTGGGGGGGGTGGGGGGGTTGCAGGCTGTAAAACATATGCAGATCACAGTGTTATGGTAGCACTGTTGACATGCGTTAAGTGTCAAAGTAATGATGTGGTCTGAGCCACTGTTTGGTTTTCTATAAAGCCCAACGACCGGTCGGCGGCGTCACAACAACGTATGTCTGTTTATATACGCGCATGTGTGGAGGCTGGTGTGTGGTTTGCTGCTGAGAACTAAAATACCTCCGATACCGAAAACATGTTATTAAACTTGAGCTGAACCATTTAAGATTAGAAATCTTCTAGTGAAACATCAATTATCAGCTTGTATGTTTTCTGAAGAAACAGCTTGCCAAAACTTTTTGAAAAGTTGATAAATAGATCAAACACGACACCAGGTGATAATATATGTATTCTAATAGGTGAGATATTAATGGATAGATAGATAGATAGATAGATAGAGAGATAGATAGATAGATAGATAGATAGATAGATAGATAGATAGATAGATAGATAGATAGATAGATAGATAGATAGATAGATAGATAGATAGATAGATAGATAGATAGATAGGTAGGTAGGTAGGTAGGTAGGTAGGTAGGTAGGAAGGTAGGTAGGTAGGTAGGTAGGTAGGTAGGTAGGTAGGTAGGTAGGTAGATAGATAGATAGATAACCCTAGATAGATAGATAACCCTAACCTTTTTTTTACCAGGAATACCATGTAAAATTCAGTAAACACACACAATTGTGAATTTGAGTTTGATTTGTCATAACAACTCTTTTATAAAGCATTTTTTGTAATTGGTCAGAGTTGACAGGAACACAACAGGAGGGCTTAAAGAAAGTCTAAAGTCATCACTCACGCTGCAATTAATCAATCACGCTGTCCACCAGATGACTGGTTCTTAACTGGCCCTGTCCGCCATAATGATTGGTTAAGTCACTCAGATCAATATCTGGTAACGCAATCGATGCAGTCACACTTCACAGGCTCTGAGTCAGTACCAAAAGTGGCCAAGAACTGCGTGATGGAGAACTGCATTGTCCTCATTACTGCGTGACCTTCTTAGGACAGGGGTGATTGAAATTTGTTTTGAAAATGCTATTTCAGGCTCGTGGGTGCTGGTGGTGACTCACGGAGCAGACCTGTGTTTGTGAAGACCTCCCCCCACCACCGCCACAGGGAATGGAAAGAGTTTTTCTTTCTTTTTTTTTATGAATTATTTTCCAGCAGCAGTTGTTCTAAATCCTCTAGGAGGTGTTTTCGTCCTGTGGATTTGGACCGGGAAGGGAAAGATGTCGCCCTCCTGCTCAGCTCTGCTCTGATTGTTACTGAACGGCCTGTTGGGTTTGAAACTAAACGCGCTGAAAGCCGCTATTGAGAGCTGCCACAGTAGGCTTCAGTAGTTTCTAGGACAGTTGGGCAGTCATCTCCACAGGCAGGTTTGTGTGTGTATGTGTGTGTGTGTGTGTTGTCCTAATTGCCGATCTTTGGCTGCATCCTTTACAGTAATGCTCTGGGCTAGTGTACAGCGCTGCATGCAGGGAAACAGAGGCTCACTTCTCAGCACTGCGCCTCATAAAAGTCCTCTTGAAGCGTTTGTGGTACAGTGGTAGGAGGGGTGGGGGAGGGAAGGATGCTGCGAATTAGAGAGCCCAGCTTGTCTGTGTCTGTGTGTGTGTGTGTGTGTGTGTGTGTGTATGCTAACAAGCCACATGTCCGCATGATGAAATTTTAATCATGTCTCCGTCCCGTCGTCACATCATTGTTTTACTTACAGTAAGTTCTGAGTGTTGCCGCGTGACTTATGCAGAGGACCTGACAGCTGCATTAAACAGAACTGAGTCACGCTGTGGGAAAGGACTCTCGGGTCACAGACCGTGTCTTCTCACACCTCCTCATTTTGTCTTTTAGTGCGTGGAATATTGTCTGCGGCCCGACCAGCGTCACGCGCGGCCTTCACGTGTGTCATTCATCGCGTCGACTGACCGCGAAAAAACTTACGGATGTGTTCTGTCTTCAGGTTTCATCTCGTCCGTCAAATGGAAGTAGTCCTTGATGTCGCCTGAGCCGCCCGCTATATTAGTGATATAGATCAGGGCTGTTGCCATGGCGATAGCCTTTTCCCAGGGCGTCTCGGGGGCCCAGGCAGGGAGCAGAGTTTCCAGAGCGACTTGATTTAGTTTTTGGTCTCCACATGGGCGATCCCGCTCTCATATTAACTCCTCGGCCTCTGTTTATGTTGAGTTCTCGCTACTTGTTGACAGCCACAGGGTATCATTTCAGGAACCGAAACCTTTTTTCTTTTTTTTTTTTCCGACTTACACTGCGCGAGGCTCGCAAAGAAGAACTCATTACTATTCTTGCCTCCATCATGCTTCAGACTCTCTAGCAAAACCACTCAGCTGTACTATCCTATCCCCCTGGCTTGTTATGTCTTTCCATGAGAGGACTGTGCAGCCCCTCACACTCATACAGTCCATCCCTGGAAAAAAGGTCAGGAACATTGCCCACATGGGATCATGTGTGAATGGGAGCAGGCACTGATATTCTGGGAAATCTGTGCCGCTGAAATGAGTCCGAGTTGATATTTTAGATCTGTGTTGTAAATCACACCAGTAACATCCTAAGCCTAAGGAAAAGGACGTAAAACCCTGTATGATTAATTGCGTACAGTTCCAGTGACATTCAAACCTGTTTTGGTGTTAAATTTAATGCTGTTCATCGTGAACAACTTTGACTGTCTCGTTAACTTGTTGAATACATTGTAAAGCAACACCAAAACCAAACCCTCATCCACAAAATAAACTGACACCACATCCACTAAAATCCAGCCTGCCACATTTCCTTTTTCTGTTACGTAGTTTTACGTCTACAATTATTGCATCGCCGCCCCCTGCTGGTCTGGTCCCATCTGTCCCCAATGTTAAACTTGTGTCTGTGTTTGTGAAGAGATTGCAAACAGGAAACATTCCTGAATGTAGGGAATGTTATCCCTAAACTATCTATGATAGAGGGCTTATGACTTTCTTCAACACTTTCCAGCCATCTGCCGCCTCATCATCCCCATCCATCCCAACCTCTCATTCTCTCCCGGCCTTATCCTCCCCACCCCACCCCACCCCATCCCCCCCGAAATCTATGGTCCTAATCTGTGGGAGCTGCTGAAATCCTCCCACTTAGTTGAGGGGAGACATGGCGGAGAGCCTGCTGTGCCTACTGACCTGATTTAGGGGGAGAGGATAGACCTAACAAGATGACTTACCTCCCCCCTTCCTTTGCCCCCACGCCCCCGGGAAGCCATGATGTGAGTGAAACTAATATTTCTTTAAACAGTACGAGTCTCCGGAGGAGCGGAAGTGGATTGTTTGGCTAAGAGAGAGTGACTAACTGTGATAATACAGCGTGATAAGAGATAAATTAATATAGATTTGCAATCAGGGGCCAGATGCTACTACGTACGATTGGACAGCTGTTGATGCTTCTGTACTAGCGTGTGTGTGTGTGTGTGCATGTGGTAGCATGCGCATGTGTGTGTAGCTAAACCCTGTGGTGTTGTGGGAGTTGGAGGCTCGTTACCCTGTGAGGGAAATCTGCTGATGGTCCAAGATTGAAGATCTGGTCTCCTGCGGATCCTGGAGCAGCTGTTGTGATACTGACACCAGAATTTCTCTCTCGGCTCCATTTCCTTTCTCAGCGTGTGCATTTGGATATCCTCTTTAGGTGTAACTCCACCCAAACCGAAAGATTCAACCCTTGAAATGTCCTTAAAATGGGTCGTAAACAGGTTGTGGCCTGTATTAGCTTTAAACAGATGCTAATATTGGTTCAAGGTTGGTTAAAAAAAAACTGCCAAACATTACTACAGCTGCCTCTTAAAACAACCCCAACAGCTTAATCCCATCTCAACCCATCTCTTTAATCTTTTTTTCCCAAAATGTTTTACTAAAAGCACATCAGCTAGCTCAAGTGTCTGATTAGCGAACCATTTCCTTTTTTGACTGGTATCACTTTCTAATCGGACTCGGTACTTACAGTAGATCCCACATGTCTTTTATGTGCTTTTACTTAAAAATATGTAATCAAATATTTGAGTCTCTGTGGATTTAAAATGTTGTTTTTTTTGTTAGGCTTAATGTTTTAACCATTAGCGTGACAGCTGAGAAGTAGATCGAGGTCAGAGAGTTGTTTTTTTTTTACAGTCTGCAGCACGAGGGAGGGAAGGGTTTATATGAAGCAGTAGATGACAGGGTGTTAAAATTAATAGCAGCCCTTAACCTCTCTGTTATCTCCACTACCTTTGTCCTGTCCACTCGGTTGTTTTATTTTTGCTTTCTCTCCTCCTCGCCCTACATTGTTCTGGTTTCCTCACCCCGTACACGGAGCCGTATCCATAGGTGGGTTTACACGGACGCATTTGCCTCATTCTGAATCTGAGTCTTTCGGGTTGACTGTTTACATGTGATGTGATCTAATCCGATCGGATGGTTATGTGTGCCGACACATTAATCGGAACAGATGAGTGACGCAAACATCATGTGATTGATCAACCGCGAAGAGCATAATGGAGCTTGACCATCTGGTAAGACCCCTATTTGTATTCAATCAAAAGTATAGTATAGTGAACTAGAAAATTCCAGCGCGCTGAAATTTCGAGAGTGCTCCGAAACCTGTGCCCACCATCGAGTCACGAGCTGCCCCCCCCCGCCATAGCCGAAGGAGAATTGCTCTTTTCGGCCATAACTTTGTATTAACATGCATGTGTGAGAGAGACCGAGTGTGTGTGTGAGTGTGCCTGAAGTGTTTGTTTGTCTGTATGAGGTCATCAATCAGCCTGCTCCAGCAGGACACTGTCAGCAGGGGAGAGAGAGTAGCAGGGAATTCACCAAATGAGCTTTGAGAAGGTGCTGGTGAAATACGGTACAAGCTATCGACATGAAACCCGGTACACAGACAGACCACAAGTTTCTTGAATTTTTGAAATTAAAATGAAGTTTCTACCTCAAAGTATGGCGACGTAGCGCATTTTTGTTTGAGGTGTTCTGATTTCCCCATTCATTCTTATGGGAAAAAGCAAAATTGGCCAAGTGCTAAACATATGGCTCTAGGGAGACACCGCTTGCACCTATCTGCAATTCGAACACACCATCACGCAGGGGACAGTCTGAGGAACGCCCTGATGCGATTTGGTGTGTGTACGATGAAAACTGAGGCCACAGTCGCGAGTAGAATTGTAAAGTTTAACTTTGATTGCAGTGGTTGGAAAATGAATGGGGGCTTATGGAGAGAAGAGGCTGCGCTGGCCTGACTCTGAGGCTCGCCGTTTAAATTTTACAAAGCGCTCAGGTTAATGGCCAGCATCGCACGAGAGAGCACAAATTTGCCTACAAAAGTGGAAAAAAGAATTTGTCTACTGCTTATGGTTTGGCCAGGAGCAGCGTGAAAAGAGCAAAATGAGAGGTGATTCTTCCGCGATCCCAAATTGACAGTTGGTCTCTCCCCACTCGAGCTGCATCGAAAACGCCAAACCCACGTGTTTTTGAGACGGCCTGGATGAAAAACCATACAAGGTATCGTCACGCTGTCGGGTACGGGCAGAGACCACAAGTTTTCCTGCGTTTTGGAGTTTGAATGAAGTTTCTACATCAACGCACGGCTTTACAGCGAATGTTTGTTTGAGGGTGATTTTTTGAATTTTCTGGATTTTCCCATTCATTTCTTATGGGATTTTTTGCTCCTTCGGAAAACTTTTTAGCCAAAAAGTGTTATTTTTTCGTCAATCTTTGTCCGATTTCGGATTGTTATACACCAACGCGTGCGGGAGAGCGTCCCGAACAAATCTTCTATTCAACTTGTCCAGAATCTGGATCGTTTGCCCACAGTCGCGATTTAAAGGTTTTTTTCCATAAGGGCCCCATATAAAGCAGCGGTTGCCATGACGACGGCGACAGTCTGCAGACCCTTGGTCTGTGTCATTTTGACCAAAGTGTGTTTGACAAAGTGCTGGTGAAAAACGGTACAAGCTATCAACACGAAAGTCGGTACATAGACAGACCACAAGTTTCTTGAATTTTTGAAATTAAAATGAAGTTTCTACCTCAAAGTATGGCGACGTAGTGCATTTTTGTTTGAGGCGTTCCGATTTCCCCATTCATTCTTATGGGAAAAAGCGAAATTGCCCAAGTGCTAAACATTTGGTTCTAGGGAGACAACACTTGCACCTATCTGCAATATGAACACACCGTCACGCAGGGGACAGTCTGAGGAACGCCCTGATGCGATTTGGTGTGTGTTTGATGAAAACTGAGGCCACAGTCGCGAGTAGAAGTGTAAAGTTTAACTTTGATCGCAGTGGTTGGAAAATGAATGGGGGCTTATGGAGAGAAGAGGCTGCGCTGGCCTGACTCTGAGGCTCGCCGTTTAAATTTTACAAAGCGCTCCGGTTTATGGCCGGCATCGCATGAGAGAGCACAAATTTGCCTACAAAACTGGAAAAAAGAATTTGTCTACTGCTTACGGTTTGGCCGGGAGCAGCGTGAAAAGAGCAAAATGAGAGGTGATTTTTCAGTCATCCCGCACTCTGACAGTTGGTCTCTCCCCACTCTAACTTTTCAAAAAACGCCAAACCCACGTGTTTTTGAGACGGCCTGGATGAAAAACGACACAAGGTATCAACACGCTGTCGGGTACGGGCAGAGACGACAAGTTTTCCTGCGTTTTGAAGTTTAAACGAAGTTTCTACGACAACGTATGGCTTGGCAGCGAATGTTTGTTTGAGGGCGATTTTTTGAATTTTCTGGTTTTTCCCATTCATTTCTTATGGGATTTTTTGCTCTTTATGAGCACTTTTTGGCTAAAAAGTGTTATTTTTTCGTCAATCTTTGTCAATTTTTAGGCTGCTATATACCAACGCGTGCGGGAGAGCGTCCCGAACAATTCTTCTTTTTAACTTGTCCAGAATCTGGATGGTTTGGCGACAGCGGCCAATTAACTGATTTTGCCAGTTTTTGGCCCCTGGCGGGGCCAAAAACTGGAATTTTGTCGGGGTTGAAGGAAAGCACACTTGCCGGGGCCGAGCCGCACGTTTTGATGTATGGTTTGTGTGTCTGCGATCAGCGGTTCTCGAGATACGCTCGACCGAAATTTCGCTATAATAATAAGAAGAATAAACACGGTGTAGAATAATAGTGCTCCTTTTCGGAGCACTAACTATAGTCAATCGAGTGTTTACGTGAGACTTTCTGTTTTTATTTGGTTTAAGAAAATAATAATAATATATATAATAATAATTTTGGGGCTTTTGAATAGAGTAAAAACTGGGATATCTGAGTCTCTCGTGTCACCCATGGTCGTTAAAACATTCCCTCCTAATGTCAGAGGGACTCATCCCGGGCTCGGTGTGTGCAGACAGGCTGGTTGATGTGCAGGGAGCGTGGTTGGTTGTCATTTGGCGCTCACCACCCGGGGCTGCTGTACGGGTAGGAGACCTGATTGACTGGCTGTTTGACTGGGGAGACCCCGCTGAATGCGAGTGATCAGTCTCCCAGACAGCAGCGGGCCGAGATGACTGTACTCAAGGGATGCTGGGTAATAAAGGACTCTGAGGAGGTCGCCTCGGGGCCGATGGTGACTGACAGCTAGCTAGGGTTGTGCAAATTTTTTTTTTTTTGAGGGGTGAGCATGTGTGTCTCCTGGGTGTTTGAGGAAGAGTGACGTCTTTGCTCCGAATGAGGCATTCAGGTGACTTTGTGAGCTAGTGCCTAGAAAGTCATGCAATTATGATGCTAGTAAGGAAGACTATTTGTTAATTTAATTGATCTTTTTTAAGAGACTGCATAAATACTACATAAATATCTGTTCCAGGTAGCATCATTCCTATCTATAGATTACAAAATGCAACTTATTTCCATCGATTATCGTAAGTGTAGTAGTGCATCGGACATTTGTGGTTCTGGCAGAAATGTGACGCTTTAAGTATGAAAAAAACAAGAACAGTACCTGAACACTACAGCTTTATTTGTATCAGAACACAACAATATGATAATGGGCTCCGGATTGTAAAGGAGTGGAAAATGCGGAAAATGAAACATTTTGAGAAAGGACACCCATTTTTAAGTTCATCACAAAATCACAGCGCCAACTACTGGCCTGGCATGTGTTTTGCAGTATTTCTGAGATTCAGATGTTGCAGTTTACAATTTTATGTAAACGCAGCCCAAGAGCTAGACGTAATCTAACCTAAGCAAAGTCATAGCAGTTTATCCAGAGAAAAGAGGAAGGTCTGATTGTTTTATCCAGTGGGTGTTGAGACAAAAGCTCACTCCAAGCTGTCATGATTTAAGTAGAGCTGATCCATCATACCAAAACTTTGGGACAGCTCTAGTATAATTAAAGTACTGAGCGATACATGGTCATTTGAAACTGAAAAACGTATGGTAGTGCGACTAGCAATACAGTGTGAAGTTGTGGTTTGCAGAGAAGCTCTCACTGTCACCTTAGTGTGGGTGGGTAACACACACACACACACACACACACACAGAGACACACACATGAATGCTGCTGTGACATAAGAGGGACATTCCTGAGGGTTTTGTCCGGTGACAGGAGACGTTTGTTTCGGAAGCGGGAATGTGCTTTTCACTCATACACAAGGAGAGAAGGCGAGAGTAAGCCTGAGCCAGATACCTGACAGTACGCGAATGTTTCCTTCAGTGGAGCACACAACGGCCCCCTCGCCTCACTGTAATGCGGTCTTACAGGTTTCGAACCAAAATATTAGCTGTGCCTTCATGGCGGTAAGCAGGTCGCAGAGACAGGCTGTTTGTTGCCTGGTTTTGCCTAAGTGAAGCGATGCGTGGTGAGTAATGGTGACTAAAAATTGTTTCTGCGAGGAACAGTTGTCACGGTAACCCGGAGCCGGCGGACGGGGTGCGGCGGCGATAATGTCCTCGCATGTGTAATTCCTGCCTAATTGTCCTATTCATTCAGTCCCTCAGTAACTGGAACCGAGCGGAGGAAATTAATGAACTCGGATCAGAGCTCTCCTGTGTGTTTTCACTAAAGCCTCCTTAAAAATTACACAATTACAGTTTTAATCTCATCTCTTAAATCCCCCCAGAGTCTAGAGTTTTGGCCCGGTGGACGATGCCATCATCGGATCCCTTGAGTACAAAACTAACACTCCGCCAAGTGACAAACGTGGGTGGATTTTTCTGTTTGCCAAGTAAAATCACATTACAGGATGTGCTACAGACTGAAAGTACCGTAATACCTTGGAACTGGTGCACTGGAAGCCTGTTTAAAGGGCTGTCCAACTCAGAGCAATAATGAAGAATTGGTTTATTCCAACTACAAGAACTGGACTGAGCAGGTCAAAGTGTTGTAGGGTCAGGGAAACTTTAACCTCTTAGAGTTGTTAAGCAAAGCCATTGTGAATACCTGTTTTT
This sequence comes from Karalla daura, assembly GCA_029224185.1. NCBI lineage: Eukaryota > Metazoa > Chordata > Actinopteri > Chaetodontiformes > Leiognathidae > Karalla > Karalla daura. The sequence goes on along the minus strand of CM055193.1, from coordinate 9,355,608 downwards.
TGTCAACTACTGTTATTGTGGTGTTTCCATTGAAATCAGCTGTGATGGACATTGAAACTTTCTGATAAGGCCTATCATGCCAGTGTTGTGTCACAGTGAAAGGTGTTGTGAGGTGGTTTCCGTATCTTGATAAGATCAAGATCCGTCTCACAGCCTGGTACCTGAGTTTTGAATAACGATGACCTGAATGACTGGGGATCTTCAAAGACAATTTTGTATTTTTGCCAAGTTTAAGCCCTTGCATATTTTCCATGCCTATGGTTTTTCTTTTTTGTCTGTTTTGTTAACTTTGCTTATATGATTTATTCCTGCTGGGAACACACAGAAGAATTCCTATGTGTCTGTCTAGACTCTTTTGTGCACAAATGGCAAATAAACTTTCTAGATACCATACATAACTATCTAAAAACTATGCATAGCAAAACAGGTTCTTTCTCACAGATTTACTAAAGGAGCTCATACACTACAGTTATAATGCATGACATTATTAACAGTTATAAACTTACAAATTTAAAGTGGGTAACATCCAACTGATGATTAGAAGTGATAGAAAGCCGTCTCCTAGTAACTGAGTGTGTTTACAACGCCTATTAAATATTAAGCACAGTGCTACACCTATTTAAAGCAAACAGTTACTCATCGTTATGCGGTCATCAGAGTTTTTCCTGCCATGTCTCGCCCTGTACCTTTCACAGAAAGATTTAATCTGCAAAGTCTCAAACAGAATCCGGAGGAGACGTGATTGTCACATGAGTCTGACGGGTCCTTTATTGTACGTCACTGATCTATTCTGCATCGAGATCAATGTGACTGAGAGCTTAGAAATATTTCTGTGGAGTCAGAGGACGTGCTTTAAAGAGGCAGATTAATGTAACCTAGGTTACGGCATGGAAAAGTGAGGAAAGAGTGGGTGTGTAGGCGAGACAAGGCTGACAAAGGGCTCCAATGTACAAAAATAGATTGGGTTGTTTATATTCAACATACTGTATAAACACACAAAATGTTGTGTATCAACAGCAAAATCTTTGCCTTTCACAGTGATTCACTGGGGACATTGTCAAATGTTAATGCTGTAGACTGATGACTCCTAGCTTCAGGTTTTTCCAAAACCACTGCAGTGTAATCAGGTGTGTGTGTGTGTGTGTGTGTGTGTGTGTGTGTGTGTGTGTGTGTGTGTGTGTGTGGTGTGTGTCAGGACTGCCTGGCTGCACAGTAACACACATTCTCGTCACTTTTGCCCGTAGGAGGAGGAACTTGGATCAGGTTTGGCAGGTGAAAGGACAGGTGCAGCTCCTCAAACACACCTGGGAGAGGATATGTGTGTGTGTGTGTGTGTGCGTGTGTGTGTGTGTATCTGGGTGTCAGGACGGAGCTTTAAAGGACTTTTTTTTCCAGGGTGTGTGCGCGTGTGTCTGCGAGCGAGTGACGGAGACAAAGGCTCGTCTCGGTATCACAGACTGTAAAGGGGATGAGCTGTTGTGCTTTTGACTGGGTGGCGAGAGTGTGGGAGAGTGTTTCCCTCGCTCGCTCTTTGGACCTTTGGACTTTGGATATGTGAAACGGAACAGTTGGAGGCAAGGTAAAGCCCTTTACACACCTTATGTCTGAGAGGAAACTACCTGGCTGACCTGTTACCGAGATCCTTTAAATATTTTACAGAACAACGTGTAAGAGAGATTGGTTTCCGTCTTCATTTATTGGCCCAGGCGGTGTATTCCCTGCTGTGGAGGGTGATGTGTTGCTTAGTGTGTTCCTTGCTGAAGGGATTTTAATTAAGAGGAAACTGTGTGTGTCAGCTCCCCTCTCTCTCTCTCTCTCTCTCTCTCTCTCTCTCTCTGTCTCTCTATCTCTCTCTTTCTCTCTGCTGTGTCGTCAAGTTCCTGTTTAGTGTTTGGCGGCTTCGTATGAGGGGCCAGGTTTTTGCTCCCAGGTAACCATGGCTACGCTGAGTTTCCATGGGTACCGGCCCTTATGCCTCCATCCTCTACCGCTGTTTGTTTTTCCCAGGATCGACCCCTAGGCAGCCTCGGGTCACCGAGTTCCCTGCTCGGCTACTGGACTGTGCCCGTTCATATGACGATGGGTCAGGCTTTTTTTTCTTTTTTCTTTTCTGACTCAAGCCGCGAGTCGTCTCAGATTTTCATCTCCGGGATTAGCAGAAGAAACAAAACAAAACAAACCAAAACAAAAAAAAAACGCCCCGGGAAGAAGCTTGCAGTATTTGTGTTTCCAGGGATCAAATTCGAAGACGGTCAGAGTGAACATAAGCCGCGCGTGCTGTAGTTTTGTGATCCACAGCAGGGAAAACACAATTTCACATTTTTTCATCTCCGCTGAATAGAGCTGAGAGCCTCATCTTTTCCCCCTGCCTGCTCTTATTCCGCTGTGGTGAAGAGACGGTGGGAAAACCTGCTGTGTGCCACATTGGGCAGACAGCGTAGCAGGACCCATTACTGACTGAATTTTCTCCTTGGACTGCCTGCAGCACAGCTGAAACACTAAATTAGATGTGCCAGGGCTTCTAGTAGGAGGTGGGGATCGGTGCAATTCCAGGCCGTAATCTGGTTGAAAAAGAGTTTTTGGCGTGACTAGATCGAATCCGTGAGCCTGAAGGAATAGAAACGTGTGACGTGTTTGCAGAGATGTTAAAATAATCCAGCGAGACATCACTTTGATGTCACGGATGGACACTTCAGATTACAACCGAAGCTGCCAAATACACAAAGGATCCACGATGAGTCGATCTGCAGCACATACGGTACACGATAATGGAAGCACACACACGTGGCTTCACCAAGGACAAAAGTCTTTTCATGTCGTTGGATTTCAGAAACGACTGGAAGATTGCTTCTGTATTGATTTGACCTCATTCTTGCGTGTTGTCGGGGGCCCGGGTCCTGTTGTGTTTGTTGGATTGTGAATAATATCAATCTGTCACTTACCCACGCCTCATAATGTATACCTTTCATATGAAATGGTACAGATGATCATACGGGCAGTTTAATAAGCAATATTGCGTGAATTTACAAAGAAAAGAGTCCGTGGTTGTGGATGTGGATGGGAGTGTACCCGTTTGTGTTGGAGAGTGGGTGGTGATGTAAGACTTTTGATAAAATCAATGTCGAGTACAGTTCTAATTATATCCCTGTAACAAATCCCTTAAGAATTCAGTGACACCTCACATTATCATAACAAAACACTGGATGCTTTATTCTGAGGCAACGCTGCTGTGAATGCACTATAATTCTCCAAATACCCAGTTAACAATGTAGCATTCATCCTCTAGCATTAAAATGCAATGGTAATGCAATAAATGAAGCCTTTTTAACAGCGAAAATATGCTCACAGCAGCTTCTTTTAATATTTTTTCCACCTAAAAACACACAATAGTGGTGATAATGATCACCATAAGTGAGGAAAGCTGTAACAAGCCAACATGGAGCTGGTCTAGATACTTAGCACATGCGCAGCATCAGGCTGGTGAAACATCTGGCTGAGAATAGTCTGACATATCCCGCAGGGAGCTGGTGAGACCAGAGACAGAGTGAGCATCGTGCTCGTATTTATCAGGTACCCAGAAACTCCGGACGGGTCCAAGGGATGAATCATTTTACTCCATAACTGCTGCGTCTGCAAATGTGAAACAGTTGGTCCTATTAAACTAAAAGGGTGTTCCTGCTCCCGGCCAAAAAATGTCTTGTTCAGATTTATTTCTTAAGAAAGAACAAATGGTGGGTGGCTTTGGTCTTTCTGCATTATAACTATTCTGCTTGAGTGTCGTTGTTCGTAGACTTCAAAACCGGTCGGCTTCTTCAAAACGTGTCAAAGTAAAACTCGTCTCATCTGAGGGGACACAATGAGGGTAACACAATGAGCGACTGTGTTGTCCGGCAGAAGCGATGTCTTTGATGTGGCTCGCACACTGTCCTCCATTATCGAGCTACTTTCCCTGGCTGGCCCGCCAGTCTATCTACGCGCTGTGTCCGGAGAAGATTAGATATAGTCAGTCAGATACAGGCCGATCACCGAGCGGCAGGCAAACCAATACTCTGCAGCTCTGTGTGTATATCTGTCTGTGTGCGTGTGTGTATGTGTGTGTGTGTGTGTGTGTGTGTGCGCCTGGGGCCTGGTGTCAGGATCGATGCTGCAGAGGTTTCTCCTCTCCTGCTCTCTGTCCCGGGGCGACATCCCGAAACACACGCACACGCACACACACACACACACATACACACACACACACACACACACACACACACACATACACACACACACACACAGGGCTCAAGGTCGGTCACCTACAGCGCTGTCACTGCACTACACTGCCTCGCTGCAGCAGGTCCCATCTGTGTGTGTGCGTGTTCAGAGGAATCTCATTATATCGATCGATATGTAATACTGTCTGTCTGTGCCGTCTCCACAGACCTCCCCGCCTCCTCCCTGCAGTACCAGTGTGGGTCCGTGGACTACCTGTGCTCTCCACGGCTGGTGAAGAAAGGCCCGACCCCCAGACCATGTCACGACAGGCCCGCCATCAAACCCCGGCCGCAGCCCTCCACCTCACCCAGACCGCAAGCTGCACAGAAACCTCAAGGTACAAAACACAAAAAAAACAAGGAGTTTTTGACGTTTTTGACAACGCAGCTGTCATTGTAATTGAAAAGGAGCCGTAGGATCGGACCTCCCGCCACTCAGCCGTCAGTCGCTCGGCTCTGACAAACACACGTGTCGGCTGTCTGGCCTCACTCTGTCACTCACGCTCAGCTCAGTAGGTCACCTGCATCCCGGAGCTGATGGTTTAAAGCAGGCCACCGGATCCCCAGTGTTTGTTTGGGCATCTCTTGAACAACGTTAAATATGAACAAGGGTTCTGGTTTGGGACTCGCCGAGACGCATTGTAGGACATTACACCACAGACTTGTCCCCGATATGCAAGAGGCGCACAGATGTTGATGGTTTTTTTTAGGACAAAATGAATTTATTTTGCTTGATTGTACAACATAATGGGAGCCAGGGTTGTTTCCTCTTAGCAGAAGCATTTGAATAATAAGTTAAAGGAGAAAACAACGTAAATTTAAACAGTTCTCTACATAAATAGTTAAAGACAAAAACCCAGAGATTTAAATGACGAGTTGGTTTTGCCAAACATGTTTAATACAATAATCAAAAACACAGACAAGCAGCAAATGTTCTCATGAGAGGAGCTGCAATCAAAGAGTATCTGCTTTGATGATTAACTAATGAGTCAAAGCTCATGAGTCACTATTTTGAGGCTAATTAAACAAATCTGTGGCCGTTATTTGTGTTTGTCTGCTTGTTGTTTCACATTTGATTGCTATGTCCGGAGCGTAAAAAAAAAAAAACAATATATCTAAAATGTTGAAGTTGTAATGGAGGTTTGGTAAACTAGGAATTACCTCAATCAAACCACCAGCCAGCAATAAACCTGCGGTCAAAGACAAACAAACTAATGATCTTGTTTGTTTGTTTTTCCAAGCACATTTCTAATATTTTTGTTCTTTATCACTGAGGCAGGTTTCCACGTGACAGGATGAACTTCCTTTCCACTGTGTTTTTTTTATTCCACTTGTAGCTTCATCCTGAGAGACTTTTTTTTTTTTAAGAGGAGCAGGAACTAAGATTGGGCCAGAGATCACAGGGTCAACCTGCAGATACTGCAACACAAGTTCCTCAGAAGGCTCCTGGAAAAGATGTTGAGGTGTTGTTCAGTCACAGCTGATTCTGATCATAACAAGGCAAAATAAGTCTATGAGATTAATCTTTGACCAATATTCGATTATTTTCATTGATCTGATCAAATAAAATAAAATTATTAACTAACTAGATTTGATTTCATACTTCTCTATTATTCCATTCATAAAAATATTAAACAATTATGTTTTTCAGGCTTTAGTAACTAATTGAAATCCTTTCATTATTTGTATTTATTATATTATAATTTCTTATAAATATGATTGTATATTTATTTGTATCTACACTTAATCATTCAATAATGAAACAGTGTCTCTGTTTTGAGTTGGAAATGAGCTGAACTGGTCCTCATCATTGTCACTTTCTGGAAGTATTTTTCAAGGTAGCCACATAAAGTAAAAAAGAGAAAGTTTTTTAAGTCAACAGGAACTGAAAATCTACTGACAGAACACAGGTGGAGTCTTTGATTACAGTAAAAGATGTGTGTGGGGGGGGGGGGGGGGGGACATACTCGCTTCAGTTTTCTGTAGAAAGGGGACGGGTCCCACCATTTTCACATTGCTCGTCAGGTCGCATCTTTACAATGAATGTTCTTCGTCTCGACCTCTCTGTCTCTGCTAGTGACGCACGCAGACACAGAGGAAGTGTCCAAACTAACAACTGTAACGAAGCATCATGTTTCCTGGTTTCAGAGACCAGCCATCACAAAAATAATACATGCAAATAGCCAGACATGTCTGTTTCAGCCCATAGTGTGCAGACATGCATGAATGCCGTGTGCATTTTCTCAAGCCAGCTTTGTCACATTTTGGCGTCTGTGCCATTTTTTTGTAATCTAACTAGAACCGCAGTGACTTTTGCACGCCCTCGTCTCAGCATCCTGTTCTGAAATAAGGAAGTTGGCAGTTCGCTGAAGTGCAGTGGCTGCGCCAGTACTGTATAGCTCAGTCTTGTTATTTTTATGTCAGTTTTGACTCAGGGATTTATCTTTTCATTGTCTTTTTGAGGAAGCAAACGGGCTCCACACGTGGACTCAGCCATGGAGGTTTTCTCTCTTAGATTCCTGCGCGTTACCTGATTAATGGTGTTTATGTGCTGCAGTGGGAAGGATATGTAACGCAGACATATGCTTCTCCCTTTATCTGCTCTTCCTGACCCGGCTGGATTTTTACATCTGCAGTGCCCCCTAAACCCGCGCACCTGCTTGCTCTCGGGCAAGACAAGAAACCGAAGAGGATCCCTCCAGCACCTTCCAGGCCTCTGCCGGCTCCACCTCCACCCCCTAAACCAAAGCTCAGCGTAACCTCTCCTGGCCCAGGTGTTCAGCCTCAGAGAGAGGCCCAGAAGGTCGGGCTGCTCATCGAAAGGTTTGAGAATTCGAGGTAAGAGCTTGCTCGTCTTGCATGTCATACTGTACATGGTGATGTGCAAAGAGTGATTAGGACAGTGATGGTAGTTGAGGTTAAGGAGGTGAGTTTACAATCCGAAGGTCGCTGGTTCAAACTGGTATGACATCTGGATGGGATAAAAACTCCATCATCTGACACCACTGTGGGTCGTTGAGCAAAGCCTTCAACCCCTAAATGCTCCCCAGGCCTTAGACAGGATGAGTTTAATGCAGAGGAAGAGTTTCGTTGTGCACATGTTAACAAAAGGTAACTTAACTGTTATCCTCTACCTGCACCTATGAAAACCAGAAAATGAAAACCAAAAATCCATCTTGTCGCCATTTTTGACGCAACAAACCGTACTGATGCTATTTCTGTGAGAGCAGGCGTGACAGTCGTTTCTGTTCTTCCACTCTTCTCCCAGGGTTCCCATCCTGGGGGTGCTCCCACGGTCCCAGCTCCACCTGTGTCTGAGGATGGACGCTGCGCCTGACATCGCTTCCTCCTGCAGCCAGGACGCTGCGGCGAAGCTGCCGGAAGATGCTTCACCTATGGACAAACTTGCACTTGTGGCTTCGGAACGGGCCGACGAGGTCCCCGAGCTCTCCTGTCTGGCCTCCATGCACATCGACGGCTCGGACGACGCCCCCCTGGACGACTGCGCCGAGGACGACCTCGCGCACGGCGTCGGTTGCCTTGACGACGCGGAGCGGGAGGAAGGCTCCTCCCACGAGCTCCTGGACAATCCGGACTCCTCGGAGCAGAACGGGAAGATACCCAACCGGGACAGCGGCATCGATAGCCCGTCCTGCGCCGCCGAGGGTGAGGTGTTCCCCAACGAGGACGCCAAGGACGAGGAGGACCATTACGACAGCGTCACAGAGACAGAGAGCGTGTCCTGCGTTACCCTGGGAAACAAGCGAGACTCGACGCAGGATGAGGACAGTGACTTGGACGAGGGCAGCAGTGGGGAGATGCACTCGCTGACGGACACACAGACTGGGTATCTGACTGAGGCACACTCCGAGGCGCACAAAGTGAGTATCTAGCGAGATGAGAGTATTAGATCCTCACTGACCTGAAGGACTGGAAGGTAGCCGCAGCACACAGTCCCAGTTGTGAGGTCATATTTTACATTTGTGTTTCAGGAGCCTTCGAGGCAATGAGAAAGAAGGACCTGGTTTGAACAGAGAGATGAGGCCGTACTTTTTTTCAGTTTTTTTTTCTCCTGTCGACCATCTTGGAAGTTTAAAAGCTTTAAAAGCTCCGTCTCAGACAGTCAGAGGGCCTTTCATGTAGTGGAAAAAGTAACTCGTGTCTATTATTATCTCAGCCTGGGTGAACAGTTTCAAAGAATGCTTCTGCATGAAACGGTAGACACTGTTACAGCCTCTGTTTGCTGGTCACAAATGACTGACTTGCATCTAAAAGCAGCTCTGCCGTTGCATAAAAGGATGAATACCTGCCCAAAAGCTGTAAGGGGAGCTTGTGATGGCTGCTAGATGAAAGAGTCCTGGCAAAGATACCTCTCCCCACAGTGGAGGTAAAGTTTCAGCCAGCTCTTGTCCTTCAGTTTGACTATTGATTGTAAACAACGCAGATCCCTCGAACGGTGCAGACGCTCTTCCTGGTGGCTGATGTGCTTCCTGCTGTAAAGTCTTAGAAAGGCGAAACCGAATCAAATGAGAATATCAAAACTCTCATGACAAAAACTGTGAGTCAGCGCAAAACTCCAGAGAGCGATGGAGTCGGCTTACAGAGCAATGCTGTTCTACTTGTGAACAGAAGATGTCTTTCTCAGCATTGTCTGGACTCGGCCAAAGCTCACACAGATGTCATACGAGCACACACACACACACAAACACGGGGCCACATATGCTGACCGCCCACGTCCGCAGGGGGAAAGGTATCTCCGCTCTCCAGTGCTTCCTGATCCCAACCCTGGCGCGGTGCAGAGGAAGGGCGTGTTGTTATGCCGAGCGTTTCTGCGTATGTGTGAGCGCGAACATCTGTGACAGCACGGCTGACATGTTGATGGCGATATAATGACTACCGTGTCACAGAGGATGTGGGTTCTCAGTGATGAGAAGAGAAGAGAAGAGAAAAGAGAGAGGCAGACAGTCAACTTTTTTTCTTCATGCTTCATCCATTTTGCACACAGGGTGAATTTTGAGTTTCACTATTGTCAGTATGGCAATAGCTGATGACGAGGTCGCCCTCTCTCTCTCTCTATATATATATATATATATATACACACACACACACACACACACACACACACACCCACACACACCCACACACACCCACACACCTATATTTTACACTACTATACATATGTATGCATACAGATGTAGAGGCATGGGTGTGTTTGCGTGTATGAGTGTGTGGTTGCTTGTGTGTGAAACTGACAGAGAAGCGTTTCCTGATGCTGAAGCAACACAATTCACAATGTTTGCTCATCGTGTTTAAAAATTAGTCATCCCAGCTGATATAAGGAGGCAGTTTTACACCATATCAGTTCATAACCTTTTGCGTTATTTCCAAAGCTTTGCTCTGAACTACACCAGAGACTGAAATAGAGCTCTGTGACTGTCACTTGCACAAGTCCTGCCACCTCACCCACAAACTTGATGTCTCCTGATATTTTGTTTTCCTTTTATTGTCAGCAAATCCTGTTTACAAAAACTCAGACACAGATTGATCTGTGATGTCTGCGTAGACGAAGCACAGAGCTGTCTAGGTCTGTCGGCTGCTATGATCAAACGACAGTCTATCACCTATTTATGTTGTGTTTCCTCAGTTCTACATGTGTGATTTTACTTTTATTTACAGAGATTTACATCTTTAACACAGGCATAAGGACTGATGTGCTGTTTGTCTTCTTTCACATAGGATTTGTTGACAGTGAAGTTAAAACCAGTCCCGCCTTCAACACACATCACATACAAATCTGTAATAACTGACCTTTTCTTGTTGTAGAAACAGCATGTGAAAAGGTCAGCTTCTATGTACTAATACTGGCTCATCCTGGACCTCCCCCACAGCATATTGATTAAATCACCTCATTTTTATTCAACTCTTCAGGTTTAGATTTTGTCAGCTGCAAATTTTCCACTTCCCAGACTGACGTTGCAGCGCACACGTTATCTGTTTACCTTCAGCGTATGTTCGTCATCCTGCTTCAGATTCTTATGACAAATACAAAGATCTGTAAGATACTGCAACTGACTCATAGATCAAAATAGATTGGATAAAGTTGTGGGGATCAAAGTGTCTTTGAAAATGACAGTAATATATTTCAAGTGAACATCAGTTTTTCAATCGAACCTCCATTGTGATAATAATAGTAGTTTTTCAGAAGGTAGGGGAATGAAAACAAGCTAACAACAGCTCTGATTAAATCTAGATAAAATTGTGTCGTTCTTTCTTAACCACGGTTATCTTTTTCACCTTTTTTTCATCTTTAAATATTTGGTGAAACAAATCTGTTTACAATAGTCTGATCCACAGAGAAGGAAGGAAGCTGCACAGTCATGCAACCGTCTGACTCCGTCTGAACTCCCTTGTTTTGATTGTGCCTCGTAATATGAATCCAGCATCACTCCAAGGAATAAGCCTCTGCTTTCCATGGATGCTTTGTCATACTGAAGAACAACTGGGATGGTTTCTCAGGGATATGGATGGTATTCGTAGTAGTTGTTCAGTGTCTGCGCCTCAGATGTAATTTGTGATGCATGTCTTGTCTCCCTCAGTGCTCAGAGACTCAGAAGCTCCTGAACATCGCCAAAGAGCTTCTCCACACTGAAGAGGCCTATGTCAAAAGACTTAACCTCCTTGACCAGGTAACGTCCTGTCTCTCTCTCTCTCTCTCTCTCTCTCTCTCTCTCTCTCTCTCTCTCTGTCTACCCTCACCCCCCACCCCCTCCTCGTCCAGCATGCTCAGATGTCTGTGGTCCAAATTTCAATCTCCTAAATGTGCCAGTGGTCTTAGTGATTGTGATCAGGGCTGAGCTGGATTAAATCTGGCACTGGACAACAACCCTTCCTCTGTTGACTGGATTACTCAGAGCTGTGTAAGCACCATCATGTGAGAAACCAGCTCTGTGTGTGTGTGTGTGTGTGTGTCTGTATCTGTTTTATATTTAATCGTGTTCTGCGTGGATATTTTTGTCACCACAAAACTGAACATGCGCACAAACTGTGTGTCGAGAAAGTGGTACATACCGGTGTGTGTGTGTGTGTGTGTGTGTGTGTGTGTGTGTGTGTGTGTGTGTGAGCGGTAACATGCCTTACAGCTTACTTCCGCTTCTCGTACGTGAAGTCTGTGGATTAAATATATGTGTGTCCTGACTCTTAGCAGGATTTATTATTAGAAACGCTTTTTTTTCTGAGCTCAACAATGCAGCCCAGCTTTTGATAACACAGCTTGAAAACAATTCTATAAATATGACTTAAATTGTACTGTTTGACTTTATTCCACATCATGTCCTAGTAATACTGTACAGACATCAACATGAAGCTTAAATATGTGTGTGGTTTTTCATTTTTGTTTTGTATTAGTTCCTCATAGCTGAGGCTATCCAGAAAACCAAGTTAGCCTCTAGTTTAGAAGAGTCAGTGTTTGGAGTGCTAAACTTCATCCATCTTAGTAGAAGGTTATCATTCAGTATTTACATTAAAACTGCAAAAACTAGTGTAACTTTTTGCTTACATGAAATGCTGCAAAGGATTAAGTGTCAAATCTTCTGGCTTTTACTCTTCTACTAATTTATTAGTCTGCGACAAGCAGAGTGAGTGTTGATTAATTGGGTCATCAACGTTTTCAGCCTCCATTTGTTTGTGAAAAGAGTCGGGTCCTGGTGGTTCAGTCTCCTTCCTCTTTATTTAGTTCATGTGGTAGAAGAGATGCACGCCTGCCTGTTGCAGCACATTGATGGTTTCTCTGCTACTGAAGGCGGCAAAAACCTTGTTGCTAACTTCCTGTTTTCACCTCACTACGTTCACACGAGACCAGTTTCCACGGAAACTAAAGTGCCAGCCTGTTGCTGTGGCTGTGGATTATAGTGAAGGGTGTAGCTTATCATCACCTGAGCTACAATTCAAAGACAAAACCTAAATGTGTCACGATTAGACTTTTTCATTTTGGGAAGGAAATAAAGCAACAGCCACAGTGCCATGCTGGTGGAGCATACACTCATGCTGGGTCCTAGATTTCCCATAGTGCAATGGGAAGCACTTGTCAAGAGCCTCTTTAAACCCTGTACCTCCAGGATATGAGGCATGCTCTTTTCTTTTGCTTTCCTAATCAGTGGCCTGGATCCTTGAAATGTAACAATGTCAAACATTTGACATTTTGACCTCCTGAAATTCCTCCATTTTGCTGCTTTGTCTCTTTCAAAGTTGAACAACCGACTAAAGAATAACTGTTAAACAAACTACTTGAAGTTGTCAGATGTTGATAAAGCATGGGAAGACACTTCTCATTTGAACAGTTGAATCAAGCAAATAGTGGGGTGGGAGCAGTTCAGTTGTAGTCGACTCGTATCTTGCTGCTGCTCACGCTTGAGAAACCAAAGCTGGAGAGAAGAATATGTTTATGTGGATGTGCAATGAGACTGAAATTCCTCTGTTTACATTGCTGGGGCATGAATAGGAACCAGATTCACTGCTGTTTGGGAAAAGTTGTAGCAGTTTTTTTTGTATAAGTAGGTTGCGGTTCAGTTCATATCTTGGCTTCAAGGTCAAGGTTCGGTTCATATTCGGTACTGTACTTAAACCAAGTGCAAAACAAAAGAAACTTTTATGCATATGTTTTGTGGAATAGCTTTAAAGATGTTCAAAATGTTATACTGCTTGCAATGAATTTGCTAACAAAAACAAAATGCATACGCAAAAAAAGAGATATAAAATAGAGGGAAAAAAATGGGCAGAACTATTGTCTGTCGCATGTTTCCATCGGGTTGCTGTTGTGGATGAACGCGGTGGTAAACCGATGGTGGTGGGTGATGAAGCAGACGCCGCGGTCTAGTTGTCTGACTGTACACAACTAAACACTGAGACGTACCAGTGTCAGAGCCTCATCCAGGCCACGGTCGTCATTGTATGTGCCGTGTTATCCCAGTACCGATACCGTCGTATCTGTAGCGTACTGAATAATGCGAATACATTGAGCTGCAGCATATCGTTATATTTTTGTGGTTGATCAATCCTTCCATTACTTTCTCTAGGAGTCGATTGGTTAGATGTCTGGTCTATAAAAACTTGTGAAAATGGTGGATTCCTGGACCAAATTAGGTTTTGAAATTATTATTTTTTTGTCCTAAACTCAATGACATTTAATGTTCTGCCCTGGAGGAGTAAAGAAACCAGAAATAAAATGCTTATACACTAGTTAAAAGATGATTAAACTTGAAGAAATCCACCTATAGAAATCTATCTATTTTATGTTTTACCATCTTATTTTCTAATAAGAAAATAAGTATTCTTATTAATCACTTTGTTTTAGCTCTGCATGTACATGTAATGAGGTATATTTTTTGTATCTTTGCAGGTATTTTGCACTAAGCTCACAGAGGCTGGAATCCCTCAGGACGTCATTACAGGGATCTTCTCCAACATCTCCTCTATCTACTGCTTCCATGACAAGTTCCTGCTCCCCGAGCTCAAGACGCGCATCACTGGAGAATGGTGAGGGACAAACACCCGGCCGTACGGCAGCTTTCAGCCTGGTGTCCTCCCAGTGCAGTGGTCACTGAGGTCGCCCATGTTGGCTCTGAGGCACTGGCACCAGTGGAGCTGGGTATTGTCAGCTTTTCTCTGGTGTCATGTTGCAAAGCTGTGTGCTGGAAAGCGGCCGTGTGAAGGCATTTCTTATCTTTTTTTTTTATAGACTGCAGGAAATTTACCCTTAAGCGTGTGTTCATGTGTCAGGCTCAGCCACCACTAGCAGGGAATGACTCCTCTAAAGGACTTAGTTTAGGGAAATGACCTGTCACATTATGGTTCCCCATCACACTACTTCCTGGAACTTGTTAAAATGTATTCGCTCGGATGTTGAGAAAGATAAAACACACACACACACGTCTACATAACAGGCATCTACATAGCTGGTCAGAGAACTGCATCAGAGGGGGAAAGTATGACAATTGCACTTTCTGCCTCATATCTGTGATGATGAAATATGTGCCGCTGTCAACATCATCCGCTTCTCTGAAAAGCCTTAATTCAATCAAACCCCGAATCACCAGCCTCACTTCTAATGGTTGGCGTCTGCACACGGATCTATTGTCCTGCAAGCTTTTGGGGCAGCTTTAGCATCCACAAGCATTGACGAGTAACTATCAATTATATTTGGGATTAAATTAAATCGAGCGAATGCAATAATATTTTAACTACGTGACCTGAATGTTAAAAAGAGGTACAGCATTCTCATGTGTTGCAAGAAGCAGCCATTCTAGAAATTATTGTTTCAACAGAGTTCTCTAGAAATCTATGAGGTTCTGCTTAGGGCTGCAAGAAAAGATTTTTTTTCAGTTAATCTGTCAATTCCACTGTCATTTAGTTGTTTGGTTTCCCAATCACCTCAATGAGATGAGAAAAAATGTTGTCATAGAAAACAGAAAATGGAAAACATTCATATTTAAGAAGCTGCGATCGGAAAATCTTCCTCTAAATCTTCTTATAATCTTCCTCTTAAAGTACCTCTAGTAGTATTGATCGATAAGTTGTTGTTTGGCCCTCATTTGCTTGACTCTGTTTCTGCTCGTTTGCTAAAGGGACTCCAACCCTCGCATCGGAGACATCCTCCAGAAACTGGCTCCGTTCATGAAGATGTACGGAGAATACGTGAAGAACTTCGACCGAGCCATGGACCTGGTCAACACCTGGACACAGCGGTCCTCACAGTTCAAGAGTGTCGTCCAGAATATACAAGTAGGTGTCTGTCGTTGTTGTGACACCTGGCGCTTCATCGTTCTTCAAAGCAGGATTTTAGAGCTGCAGGAGGAGATGTGGTTTGCGTTGCCTTCTCTGAGCTGAAGATCTGATCTTTTTGTTTTTGTTGTTTTGAACTCATCAGAAACAGGATGTGTGTGGGAACCTGACGTTGCAGCACCACATGCTAGAGCCGGTCCAGAGGATTCCTCGCTACGAGATGTTGCTCAAAGACTACCTGAAGAAGCTGCCCGAAGACGCCACCGACCGAAAAGACGCAGAGAGTGAGACATTAAACCCACTGGTTTTACCCCAACGTGCACACATGCAGCTCAGTTTCAACGACATGCTCACAGGTTGCAGGAAATGTGCAACCTGTGATTTCTATTTTCTGTTAAAAGTCTGTTTTTGTTTGGTTTTTACGCGGACACGAAAGTGCTCTCATTAACGAGATAAAAGGCCACTGTTGGATCGAGGTTGGTCCTAATCTCCATTGCAAATGCGAGCGCTGCCATTCAGCTAAATGTGATGAAATAATTAGAAGTGGCATGAGCACAAAAAGGTCAATGGACGGACGTGAAAAGAGGCGAACCGGTGCAGATCCACATTCCAAAAAGCTGCCGGTGAAGCGAAGACACGTCCACTCGAGTTGATAATGCACAAGTGAACACTTGTTGCATTGTGCGGCTTCTCCTCCCGCACAAGGACAAGAGGAGAAGAAGCAGAAAGAAGTAAAGAGGGGGGTGGAGTTTGAGCTCCGGGGAAAAGCTTTCGTATTACCGAGTCTGTTTTCACTGGAATGGCCACTTGTCCCCAGACTGAACAGAAGCAGCCAAAAGATACAAGACTGCAAAAACCACAGACTGAGGTCAGAGAGAGCCCAGAAAAAATCCCCTCACCTGGTTTGTGAAAACGTCTTGTTTAAGAACACTAACCCTCTGTGGGCATCGCCGAGCGCTGCTCCACTTTTACTCCACGCAGCTCAGACCTTGTTCAGGAGCCACATAATGAGATTTACCACCGTGATGCAAGTATAAACACACCCTGTGCCACGTTATATCATTACACACCTAACAACAATACGGCAACGCCGCCTTAATGTGTCACACGGTCCTGATTAGATAAAGATACGATTCCTGGAAAGTTCAAGCTGGTGCAATTTATTGATGCTTTTTCTCCCCCCACCTGTGTCGTCTACACAGCTCGGCCTGTGTTGGGCATAGACAAACACCTGAGGTAGAGTAGCCTCAGTAATGACCTCATTAGGATATCTAGTCAACTTGATTTATCATTCCAGTGATGGCAGGACCCATGGCACCTCCATCGCCTCTCATTAGAGTTCTTCATTTTGATGCTTCACACAGGTTTACGTGCTCCGTCTGGTCGTCCGGTCGACACCCGATCGTTCTCGTAACGTGCTTTCACATCATCCGACATCCTCCCGCGTCTGTTCTCCGTTTACCTGAGAGTTATCTCTGCCGTACGTGTTGTTTGGGAGTCCGTGTGAAGCGCCTCTCTCCAGCTGAAAAGCAGTTCATCAGAGTCGTTTTGGCCTCATTTCTCCCCGGCTTCGTGTCTCCTCTGTTTATGTAGGCCATGATTAAGATGGCAGGCCCCAGGTGCTCGCAGGCATTAGGACGAGGCTCTCTCTCCGGTGGCTAAGAGCCAGCCTAATGCACACAGCGTGTTTGATGTGGCGGGAGCCAATGTTTAGCATTCGATCTTGTGAAATACGCCTCGTATATCAGGTGTGACACCACTGACATTTCTTATTTCCCGGCATGCAACAAACATTTCGTTTGATTTATCGCTGTTGGACTCTGATCTAAAGGTCATTTTTGCTCAGCGATCTGAATTTGGGATTTCAAGCCAACATTTGTGTGTGTGTGTGTGTGTGTGTGTGTGAATTTTTGTTACAGAGGCACTGGAGCTGATCTCTACTGCAGCTAACCACTCCAATGCAGCAATCCGGAAAATGGTAAGCCTTTTGCTCAACACCCCACCATGCGTCACTCTCTCTGTTTTGTTTTTTCTTGGTTGTCACCTCTTTCCAAACGCGTTTTCCTGGCGTCTCATTGAGCTTTATCAGGCCTCAGCGACGCGTTACCCAATCGCAGAGTTGCTGATGCTGCGCTGTCTGTCAGCGGTCTTGCTGCAAGTCTTCGTCTGAGGGAGTGAGTCCAATTGGTACAGACAGGAAGTCGCTGCTTCCTGCCTCGGGTTTTACAGCTTGAGGAAGCCCGGGCTGACTTTTCAACACTCATCCTCTGCATCTCTTTTCCTGTCTGGCCCCCGTTACTTGCATTTCAACCTTCAAACTCAAATGTATTTAGTGAATCAATAAGGGAACGCAATACCTGCTTCGTTACAGGAAATCCTGCGTTATTAGATGAGCCAAATAACCCCCTCTAGTGGAGCCTGTCCTCTCGGTGTTAAGTGTCCCGACTTCTCTCCTCATGCTCTCCTTCTCCTCCTTCTCATGTTTCCAGGAGAAGATGAACAAGCTGCTGGAGGTTTACGAGAGGCTCGGAGGAGAGGAGGACATCGTCAACCCGGCCAACGAGCTCATCAAAGAAGGACATATCAAGAAGATGTCAGCCAAAAATGGAACAGCGCAAGACCGATACCTCTACTTGGTGAGAGGACCGGGACGTTTTTATAAAAGACTTTTGGCTCTGCTGGTGGATTTCTGTCCACGTGACGCTCTGCTCCTCTGTTCCAGTTCAACAACATGGTGCTATACTGCGTGCCTAAGCTGCGACTGATGGGACAGAAGTTCAGCGTCAGAGAGAGGATCGACATTGCCGGCATGGAGGTGAACTTCTGCTTCTCGCTCTCTCTCAGACGTCTTGTATTTCCTCCCCCTGTTTGCTGTTCATTCTGGGGCGGGGCCAGTCTGACGCTCTCTGCTTTCTTTACCTCAGGTGCAGGAGAACGTGAAGCAGAACCTCCCGCACACGTTCGCCATCATCGGGAAGCAGCGTTCGCTGGAGCTGCAAGCCAGGTAGAGACATATGCACGAACTATCAAGTGAAACATGAAAAACGTGTTCTATAAAACACACTACATCAGTCCAGAACACCCTGAAATGTGCACACAATAGTAAATAAATGTATCCTCGTCTTAAAGATTTGTATAAACCAACCAAACATTTGTGACAATTCACTCACTCTATCACACTGTGATATTCTACTCCAAAACCCCTCATCATGATGTATTTTTCAAGTGCTGTTTATGCTCCAGCTTCACATCGATATTCAGCTACATTCGATTCACAAACCCTTCAGTCTTGTCAGAGACAAGGTGGTGAGCTTGTCCTGAAGACTGAATGATTTAGGCTTATTCACCTTCCCAATCTCTCTGCAGTCTGTGGGTGTGTTTCCATTACCCCTAGAAATGGGCAAAACCGAAATATTGCAATTAAAAACGTGTAATGAAAACCTAAATATGTGGGGGGAAAAAACTCAAATTTTGCTAAAATATTTCTACGCACTCGTGAGGTGGCATGCTTACACATCAGTGGACTTTACATGGGAGGTCACATGATCAGTTAGTTTTAAATAAGATGACACGGATACTGAACTTGAACTTGACAAAATCTAATATACCGCAAGATGAGATTTTATCACCCTTCAGTGGAAACACGTACAAGTAGCAGTTGTTCTCAATTAAAATCTTAGAAATACTGCTTTTATTTCACAGGAAAACTGTCATGGAAATATATCCCATGACTACTTTAGTCACCACTTGTGATTTTGTCACGTTGATGCTCTGTGTTTAGATAAAATAATCTGATTGCCGTCTGTTGACTTCACAGGACGGCCGAGGAGAAAGAAGACTGGATTCAGGCAAGGCTCACACACACGTGCTCGCACATACAGTTCATTATAGGAACATATGCATACACACACACACACGCAGTCTGTGTTACTCATGACTCACACAGTGAGCCTGCACAGTATAATGGGAGGGTACATTTTGCAGTTCTGCTTTATTGGAGAATAGAATTAGCAAAGATTTCCTCCCCGCACTCATTCAGTGTGCTTAGGAATTATATTCCCTAATAAAGCCACTCATTATTGCTCATTTAGCCCATTACGGGCAGAGAAAAGCTGATTAAAACATTTTGCAGGCTGGACCAGGGTGTGGGCGTCTAACAGAGATGGAGGGGAAGCAGGATTTTTAGCGTGCTTTTGGTCTGGATGTGTAATAAGAATGAGAGACGGGGTTAAGCGAAGGATAGCGACTTAAAGCTAAGGTATTCACACGTTGTGACATTGTGACGTCACAGCTGTTGTCATGAGGTCGTTGCCTGCTGGGGCCAGACAGTGCTTCTCCCCACCTCCCCTCATCCTGTCTGCTTAACTTTAGTCACGAATTCAGTAGGAGTGAGCAGTTGATGTAAGATCAGACATCAGTGCTCTCACCCTCCACTTACACCCTCCCTTTAGTCTCATGACAAACATAGAAACAGTAAATGCCTTCCGATCAGTAACACACATCTCTTGTGGTTGTTTTTCCCATCCCTTTACTCTCCTCCTCCTCCTCCTTCTCCATCTTTCTACATCTTGTCTCACTCTCAGGTGATCCTGGCCACGATCGATCGGCACAAGCAGAACAGCGAAACGTTCAACAAAGCTTTCAACAGCTCCTTCTCCCGGGAAGATGACCACGTCCCGGAGTCACCGGTCAGTCCCCTCGCTCACGCACTTCCTCGGTCGCTCCACTGAGCGATGTCGTCCTGGCGCGGCGAGTCTGAAGGCTTGTCGGCCGTACACAGCGTACACTCGCGGCCTGGTCTTTGTCTGGCCCGGCAGCTCTCTCCCATCTATGGACGTATCGTGCACACAAAAGGCTTGCATAAAGGAGCTCTTTCTTTTTCATGCCTGACAGTTGCTCCCACAGTGTCTGCGAGTCTCCTCGCACACGCAACTCTCTCTCCCTCTCCCTCTCTCTAACTCTATGTCTCTCTCTCATGACCTAATAGGGAGAGCCCGAGTCAAAGTGTATACAAAAACTCTTATGGATCTGCTTTGACCCACTTTGTGCTTTGCTGGGGTTGGACGCAGGCCAAACCTAACTCCTCGCTGGAGTGACATGACAAAGTTGCAGACTGACACCTAGTGGTGGAAGTGTCTCGCTGCAGGCAGAAGTTGCTGGTGCTCAATGTGTCTCTCGCTTCCCCTCAGGGTCCCTGGAGCAACACGTCCATGGACTCAGATGGTGAAAGGCTGCATGAAAGAGTAAGATATGAACATACATCCAGAACAAAAAACTGTTCCTTCTGTGTGTCAGCACGGGCATGGCAAAATGGCTTAGTAGCGCCATCTATGGACCAGCCCTGAAAGCCTGTTGCAACTAAAAATTTTAAGTGGACAAAACAGTCTTTTGGAGATATATTCTTAACCCAATAGAAAGTCTAACATTTTGACTGGAAGATAAAAGTTGACTACATTTCCATGGGTCGGAAATGTTCCTCCCAAACTCCATCCTCCCAAACATGACTTACTCCAAAACTCAATAATAAGTTATACAAGCAAAGACAAATATAAAAAGCCAAGTTTTATTAAGCTATTATTATTAAACACTATTATATATCCAAACTTCCATTTAATTACTGTGAAGATTATCACAGCTAGGTGGAAAAATTTCCCTTCAGCGATTAATTAAGTACTTATCTTAAATCAAAACAAGAAAAGTTGGAGGGCAATAATGCAGGTATCACCTTGAGAAACTACGATTTTAGTTTGACACTGAAAAAGTTGGGAATGGAGCATGACATTTGCGCTTGTCCACCTTTGAAAACAACACACTCATATTTAACCTCCATAACCCCACTGATTTTAGTAAATGCATATTTGGCTCTTTTGGGACAAGTTGAGACAGAGATTCTGGCAAAGTTGTGCAACCCACTCCTGTTTGGATCGGTCCGCAGGTAAACAGGTTCTCTATGAGGTGACGGTATCACAAGAGGAACGTGCTGGAACGGCCCTGACGTTCACATTGCATGCACATGATTGCTCAAGGATGTTACGACACGGGCTACGGACGCTTTGTGAAACCGTTGTTGTGTTAACGATCGCATCCTGTTTTTATTTTTCATTTGACACAGCTTGCCGTTTATAGCGGCGCTCCAGATGAAGGTCTTAAAAGTGCAGCATGCCCCGGGAATTAAATCTCCGTGCTCGTCGGGATGCGAAGGGGGAAAAGTTTTGCTGCCGTTGCTGATGTGAGAAAGCGAATAGGAGAGTGGCAGAGACGATCGATCGGCTGCTCAGACCCGATTTGCAATTTGCTTTGCAATCCATTTCTCTGCACAATGCAGCCGGAGACAATCTCTTTCAGTCTGTGCAGAGAGTGGAAGGACAAGGACAGAAAGAAGTGGCTGTAAAGTCTTTGATGAACACGGTGTTATTCCCGGCTTTATGGACTCTGTTGTTATCGGCTGTAGGTTGAGTTCACGACCCAGCACAAACTGCTATGAAAACGAAGCTCTGTCTTATGTATGCTTCTTTTTGGAGGTTTTTGTGGTCATCCTAGAAGGTGTTTTGATCACATGTTGGATCATAGTGGCAATAATGATGATAAATATGCCAGTTTGACGAAAACAATAAGCATAGAAAAACCTATCAGTCCTCATTGGGCATCCTGCTGCAGATGGTCTAACAGTTCTCGTGTTATCAGTGTTAAAACAGAGATGGATTTCACTCCTCTTCACTACTACCCCTCTAAAAAGAACATTTTTGACAGGCTGCACTGCCACGGACGCCATCTGATCTCCATCTCCAGTCTTTTTTGGAGGGGGGATGGCGCGTCTGCGTGGGCGCTGGTCCGTCCGAGCCTTTTGTTAACAGAGAGGAGGAATGGAAGGCTGCGTGAACGGAGACGAGCCGTCAGACGTTCCCTCCGGTTCAGCTGCGCTGAAAACGAACAGACTGAGAAACCTTGACACATGACTCCTGTGTTCTTTTTCTTTTCTTTTTTCTTACGCGTCTTCCAGAAGAGTTCCAGGAAAAAGGAGAAAGAGAAGCAGACGTGCAAGGGCTGCAACGAGAGCTTCAACTTCACCAAGCGCAAACACCACTGCAAGTCCTGCGGAGCGGTGAGCACAGACCAAACAGCAGAAATCTGGCTGGCAGTTTTAATGGCATGCACGAATGAAAAAGTCAAGGGAACAAGTGGAAAAATGTCTTTAAGGACAATTAACTGTTAACAACCGAGCTGCCTTTCAACATCTTCCCTCTCTCTCTCTGTGCTCCTCTCTCTCTGTCCTTCTGCAGGCCATCTGTGCAAAGTGTTCAAAGACCTTGGACAACAAAACGAGCCGGATGTGCCCGGAGTGCTTCGAAGCCACCCTCAGCCTGGAGAACCTCGGCACTGGCGAGCAGAAGAGGAAAGCTGCGCCCGAGGTGAGACGTCGAGGAAAAGAGGAGCGTGATGACACGCAGAGAAACATTTCTCGGCGTGCGCCTAACAGTTTATTTTTCCGCCTCGATTCATGCCAATCCGGTGAGAAATGAGTCTCCCTCCCCCCCTCCCCGGAAAATACAGACAGACGGTGTCAGGCAGAGTTCAGCAGCACAAAGAAGTTTTCCGCTCAAGCGCAGGACTGTACTTATGAGGGCTGTGACATCATCATCTCTGATCGAATCCGGTATCGCCCGAAATAGCGCACATACGCACAAATGGGTCACATGTCCATTCATGAATTAGCACAAATTCACACTGAAAGATCAACTAAGCCGACTTGGATGAGTCATGTCGTAATCAGATCTTGGCTTAAGGTGGACCAGCCGTCTCTGCTGACTCAGCGGTCTGGTTGCTTCAGGTGTCTGCACCGGTCTGTCTGCCCGTCTGTCTGTCCAGGGGGTTTGTGGGTGAATGCACATGGCTCGGGTTAAATATCTATCACGTGCACTCTATTGAAACTGACCTGAAATGAATCAACATTTGCACAATGCTGAAATCCCAAAGGAAGGAGGAAGGAAAAAAAGCTCCCATGTGGCGATGTGGGTGACCACATGGGGGCGCTGCAGGCTGTGGAGGCCTGGACCAGGGGCAGCAGGAGCTTGAACACCTGTCCCCTGAGCAAATCTCACTGTGCCCTACATTGTTGTTATGTAATGGCCACACAGTGGAAGATTTGTGCTGTCGGTTGCTCATCAAATCCCCCAAAATACAATGCAAATGGATTTTCTGTTGGTATCAAACACATAAAGGTGATACATGTCACTGTTTTTGTGGCACCTTTGAAAATCAAGGCTGCACAAGTCCAGTATATACAGATTACTTTGTCAATGTATAATAATCAATGTTAAAAAGAAATACAAAATTCTCTGTGTTGTACAGAAAAGTCATACAATGTACAGTGTTGTTTTTCCAGAGTAGCAGGTAGGAAATCTATGATTTTCTGCTTAGGGTCGGTTGATTGGTTTACAAAATGGCACAAAAACTGTGAAAATGATTAGTGCCTTCAAGATAAGATCTTTAAATGCCCTTTTTTCCATCTCAATAATATTCAATTTTCTGTCACAGAGGACTAAAGAAGCCAGAAAATGTTCACATTTAAGAAGCTGAGACCAGAGAATTTTGACTTAATTTCCTAAAATCCTTCTTAAAAATGTCTAAATCTACTTATCAGTTACCCAAACAGTTGGTGGTTCTTTCATTAGTCGATTAATCAATTTCTTTTCTCGGCACTAGTAAATACATCATATATCACTTTTCTTTGTTTTTCCGGTGTCTTCGTAGAGACAGACATCTCTGTCGGGGGAGAACTGCCTGCTGTGCGGCCACCTTCAGGTGCAGGAGAAAGGGAAGAGCTGGAGCAAGATGTGGGTGGCCGTAACCAAGACGGAGCCGCTCGTTCTCTACCTTCAGAGCAACGGACAGGTACTTTAACACGCACACACGTACACACACTTAGAAAAATGTCCACCAGATGTGCCAACGTAACCAGTGTAAGTCCTCGCATTGCGCTTCTACACGCGCTCACTTCCTCCTTTCCGAGCAGGACATCTGCAGCACCCGTGCGTAGGGGTGCGTAGATGTAAATGAGATCTAGCCAATCCCGCGCGTGTGCCAGGCTGTCTGTGCACTGTCTGTGCTCTGTAGATTGGGGCCAGGGAGGATTTGGTTGTCCCGAGGCTGACCTCAGGTGTGGACCGAGCGTTTAGCGAGCTCGCAGTTCCTTGACATCCGCGGCTCACTGGCTCGCTCAATAAATCTGTCTCAGTCCGTCCCCAAGGACACGCAGCGGTTTACACCGAGTGCCGAAAATAAAATTATAATTAAAAAAAAAAAAGATTCCCAGAGCAATCATGTCTGCAAAGCTTTTTTTTTCGCGCACGGGACTGTGATTCTGTGTCATTTGCAGCGCGTGGCACAGAAGGGAAGTCAGCCTGTTAAAGCCTCCCGGGGTTTCATTTCCAAGACTAATATCCCAATCCCGCTGCAGAAAGCTGCCATTCCAAAGATTAGGATTAATGAGAGTTGGACGAGCATTTCCTGATTATACAGAAAGAAAGAGGGGGAGGGGAGGGCAGAGCAGAGGGTTTACTGTACACGGCGGAGTGCGTGGGGAGACAAGCTGTCACTCGCTGTTTCCACAGCGTGTCTCGCTCAAGCCCGGTTTTAGATACCAAACTAATTCCAGTACAAACACCTAATGTGTTCTCTTCCTTTCAACCTGTCCCGTCCAGCAGCTCATACGCACGTTAATGGATTGTAGCAGTCGCCACATGTTTGCTCTAAAATATGTGGCGTTAAACGTACTCCACCTGTTGCATGGATAAACAGTCTTGTTATTAATTTTGCAGTTACTATTTGTATTATTCTTGAATTAGCTGAAGGAAACTGGACCAGACAGTGAAGCAACATTGGTAGCAACAGCTATAGTATGTTTTAATCTGTTGGATTACTCAGTTAGTTGTAAATACTCAAAATGAAACTCTTGATCACTACATTTTTTGTAATTAGTCATTTATAACTCACAACTGTGGCTACAACAACAAACTTTTACTGAAAACTGCCTGGAAACAGTAACCCAGAAGGTCAATATGACGTTCTGTGAGCACTGATAAACATTTCCATTACTCCTCACGCTGCAGCCTGTGAGATCAAAACAAGGCGTAACACCTTTGATCTTCTCCAAAATTTGGATGGAAAAAGTGCAACCGCAGTGTGTGTGTGAGTGTCTAGAAGCTGAGTTTTGTTTTTTTTTACAAAAATAAAAGTTCTAAAATAAAAGTGATATTTCTGAAATTGTAGGTGTTTCCACTGGCTGTGAGCCATAAGTTAAATCTCAACTTTATTTGTTTTAACCACCGTTATCTCAAGGCACTTTACAAAGAGAGCAACAATATGTACATAGTAAAAACACCTGTCCTTAGACCTTAGAAATCTAATTGATTAGATTTAGAAAAAGTTCAGAAGTTCAGTTCAGGCTCAGTTCATGTGACCCCCCTACATCATAACCAATGACTTCCACCTCATTAGGTAATTAAGTGATATTTGAGATCTTTGTTTTTTCCTGTGTCCCGTAGGAGACCAAGGGGGCGCGTGCGGTGCCTCTGCCCGGGTTCGAGGTGGCGGCGGTCCCGGCGGCGGCGGGCGACAAGCCGGAGGTGAAGCACGCGCTGCGGCTCAGCCACACTCAGCAGACTCTGCTCTTAAGTGCCCAGGACGCAGAACTTCAAGCCAAGTGGGTGGAGGTCCTCTCCAGAGCCGCCCGCGGCGAAACGCCCACAGACGCGTCCACGGCCCTGACTGAACACAGGAAGAGCCAGTAGCGGCCATGTTGGAGCCTCGGGACTCCCTCCCTCCCTCCATCCCTCCCTCCATCCCTCCCTCCCTCTCCTGTGTATAGAGCACACATTACTTGAATTCACTTTACCTTGGCACTTTTTTGTTGTCCCCTTCCTCCCTCCCTCCCTTTTGAAAGGACCACTCGATCCATCCCACGCCACTTCGATCCTATCCTGAGGACCACACAGCTTCTCTTCTTTGTCGCTCCATCGTTACGTCTCCTATGAACACACACTCAAACGTGAAAAAAAACAAAACAACAAAAACAAGAAGGACTATGCTATCAAGTCGCCAACGCGTCTGTATGTATGTATGTATGTATGTATGTGTGGTTTGGATATTTTATTTCTCAGAGTTTTCATCAGCCCGGAGAGGTGGAGATGTTTTATTTGTAATATAGCTGAAGAAGGTTCCTCTATGATTTTTTTTTTAAACAAAAAGAAGAAGATGAAGTTTCTTGTACATTACGAGACCGTGTTGTGAAGCATTAAATCCTATGTGTCCGTCTTTCTATTTGTGCGAAAGTCTGTATGTGCGTGTATGTGAGTGCGGACGCCCCCCCCCCCCCTCTCCCCCATCCTTCCTCCCCCCACCTCCACACTCCTCCTCCTCCAAGTTTATTAAGTATTGAATGTTAGTGTAAGAAAACAAAAAAAAACGTGCGCCACCTCCTCTGTTCACGCAGCAGCCGCAGTTCAGTGGGTATTGTACAGTATGTATACTATAGTGTGATGTAAGGAAACAAAGAAAAAAAGAGACATTTTAACTTAAAAAGGCACAGAGATGTGTGTGTACGCTTGTGGCTGGCCACCTGATGCTCCCGCTGTCGGCTCTCCTCTTACAGACTCCTCTTTCTTCGCCTCTTTTAAGAACTTCCCATTGTCTGTGGACTCTATGATCCGAATGTGACCCGCCACATTTCCCCTCTCTCTCTCTCTTTCTCTTTCTCTGTCTCTCTCTCTCTCTCTCTCTCTCTCATTATTGTATCTTAGTGCAGACGAGAGCACGCAGCCAGATCGGGATCTCGTGGCCTCGGACTCTGATCCCCTGCTGTAGGGTCGCTTCCTCAATTTACTCCCACTTGTACGCAGACTAAAATAAAAGCCTCTCCATGTGGTTCTCTCTCTCTCTCTTTTCCTCCTCTCAGCGTAGCGACCGTTTGCCTGCTTCTCTCCTCCTCTGGTGACGTGATGGAAACCAAGTACTGTACTGTAAAACTGTTTCTTCTGCCTTGCCCCCCGTACCCTGCTCCTGTCAGCACCAGCCTTTAAGCAAAAGTAGCAAAAAAAAAAATGAAATAAAGCAAAACTTGTCATTGGATCTCTTTGTGCATGTAAAAAAATCAACTCATATTTATGTACCGTGCTATGAAATCTTTGCCCCTCCTCTCTCCCATCTTTTTTATGGTCCAGAATTCATTCTTGTCGTACTGTAAGTGAGCAGAGTTAGCAATGAGTGTTTTTTTTTTTTCTGAAACATGGACTGTGCACAGTGGAAGAACAGCAGTCAAAGCATATCACCAATAAACCAGACATTGTGATCCATTCAGTACTGAGCTGTCCAACAACATCTTCACGTGTCACGAGTTTATGTCTATGAAGATATTTCTCTGTCTTTTCTGATATTAAACAGCCACAGATGATATACTTTATTCTTTTTTTTTCCTTTATTGAATCTCTGGGATGTTTCACCGAGTCATTTCTTGTCTTGAAAAACACAAATTAAAATCACTCCATGGAGTCGGACAAGACGAGACGAGCGTTCAGATCAGAAAACTAGCAGCCATCATCAGTTATGGATGAACAGTAATGAAGGCTGACGGTGCAAAAATCACAGTGCAAAAAAAGGGACAGAAATTACTTAAACATCTTGTAGATTAGACATCGACTTGCACTGTTTTTCATTGATCCCCTTGGGATGGTTCCCTCAGGGAAATGGATACATTATCTGTCATTGTGTTAAAAATATATGATAGACACTCATAAATAAGAGATAGTCCAGTGTTATGCATTTAAAGGGTGGAATAAGTTAAAAAAAAATCCCTTAAAGAGGACATGTTGCATAGAGCAGTAAAAACGTGCTGAAGAGAAGAGCTGTATGGTCTCTGATCGATCACTCACTTTACGTGATTTATTGAAGGATAAACAGTCATCTGCTTTTCCTGCACTTTGTCTAAGATTAAGAGAAAATTAACTTGATGTTTCAAGGCCTTCACAAACTGACATCGCATTGAGATCCCACACAAACAGCCTGCGTAACAATGACTGCCCGGATGATGCTTTATATTCCCTGCCAGCTTCAGTCTCCGAGCTGCATGTCTCCTCAGTCGCTCTCCTCCTCATTACCTGCGCTGTTCTGATTAGCATTCAACCTCCCCGACGAAAACTGTAGCAGCCGCTAGAGCAAAAAGCGCTCATCGACATGATGTGAAGTACACTGTGCCTTTTCAAAAAACAAAAAAAAAACATGTTTCCTGCTGTGTCCAGCGATACAGCCAGCTGTCACCATGAGAACAGCACTGAACTCTCTGTGTGCTGCGGTGACTTACAACAAGCTTCTCAACAGGGGAAGTAATACAGGCGGAGCACTTAATGTTCCTCTCACTACTGCTGTTTCGAGATGATGACTCCGGAGAGACACAGCTGTACAGTACAGCCCCTGCTCCGAATGCACTCATGCACACAGGCCTCTATGTGTGTGTGTGTGTGTGTGTGTGTGTGTGTGTGTGTGTGTGTGTGTGGGGGTGGTTGTTTGCATGTGCAGCACACCTCTTTCAACAGGTTCGTTTTTGCTCGCAGCACTTGAGAGATGGGAGAAAATGAAACTTACAGAGGAAGCATATTGTTGGTTACTGGAAGGCCTGATGCACTGGGAGGGTTGGGTAGTTGTACGCCGGCTGATTTCAACTCTCAAATATGTGGGTTTATAAAAGAAGGTGTGGAGAGGGTGTACTTCTCTACATCTTGATCCAATTCAGTTTCATCCTCCCTCCCACCCTCTCTCTCCCCGTGTTTTTAACAGGCCTGATAACCGTTTTTTATATATCGATGTACATTCATAATAATAAAAAAAAAGAAGGAGAAGCGGCAGTTATCGATAGGTGGCACGGACCGTAACGTCTTTATTTAGCAAGTCAACACCAACGTGTCAGAATGATGAATTGTACGGCTGCTGTCTCTGTGGAGCCCTGAGCTGTGCTGCAGAGATAGAGAGCAAAGTGCTGACTGCTTCCTTCTGTCATAGCCGCGCATGCTGTACATGGAGAGCGGGGTGGGTGCTGTGTCTCCTGCAGGACACGGACCACGCTGAGATAAGCCTCTCATCATTTCTCCAGAGTCCGCCAGTCTCTCTGCGTTGTTTTTTTTCTTTCCAACTAATCATCTCTGACATTTTTTTTCTTCCCTCCCTCCTCTCGACCCGAGCAGCTCTCCTAGCAGCAGCAGAAATGTTGGTTTTAGGTTAAGTTTGTGGCAGGAAGTTTTTCCTTTTTCTGTCTGTGAGGGGAAGGTGGTTTATCCTCTATCATCCTCTCTGCATGTGTGTGTGTGAGTGTGTGTGTGCGTGTGTGTGTTTGCCAGCTGACAGGAGCAAGGTTGCACCGAGTCAACCTGACCTCTTCCACAGGCCTGGAGCCTTCATGTAATGGCTCTATTCATCAAGGACTCCGACCTTTTTGAACGAGCAAAAGATAAATAAATAAAAAACCGGGCGGAAAAAAAAGCCGAATCGCTGTCAGCGACGTAATAGAAGGTGGTTGTAAGGGAAGCAAAACAAATCAGAAAATCTCACATGACGTTTGTTCAGGGCTTCAGCCAGTGGGTGTGATTGTGCGCAGCTTGTTCCTCTCTCTCAACAGCTGAGGAGAATGGTTTTAATGGGAAAGCTGTCATATGCCACTGGAGCATAAGCCTCTTACCAGCTGTTAACGTTGATGTTGTTGTGCGTGTCTGTGTGTGTCACTGTGTGTGTGTGTGTGTGTGTGGGTGTTTGCATCTGTGTGGCCTACAGACATTTGCATTTTGTATTCCCAAATCTCCAGATACATGCCCCTGCGGACCTGCCAACAGTGTTTAGGGAAAGTGGGAATAACAAATGACTACCTGCCTTTCACATGGAGTCTATCCGGTTTTGTCTCTATTAAGCTCTCCAGCAGCATCTCCACATGCCCATGTCGTTTGATCGCTTAGGTCCATAGCAACATATGATAATCACCAGATGGATTTACGTGAGATTCAGCGCGGATATATACTGTAGTCGGTCTCGATGATGAACCCCAGTCGCTCTGTATGCAGTAGCATTACGATGTTGGTAGTCAGCTCAAAGCACAGCGTTCGCCCGAGGGCAGAGGTTCCCATCATAAAGCTTAGGATGCTCCTGGGATATTCAAGGTGAACGCAAGGTGCTGCAGGGTGATTATCAAAATAGGGAAAGAAAATCGAAATCCTTCCATTCGTCCATTTTCTTAACCAGTTTTATACTGAAACAGTGTCCCCACAATTTCCCCTCTCACTCCCACCTAGGGGCAATTTAAAGTCTAAAATTAACCTGACAATGCATGGTTTTGGGGGGAGAAATGAGAGTACCTGGAGAAAATGAATGCAGAGATGGGGAGAAAATGCGAAGTCCACAGAGAAATCGTCCCTGATGGGGAAACAAACCGGCGACCTTCTTGCTGCGAGGCAACACTAACAAGTGGCCTCCTAACAGGGATTTGAGATGAAAAAGCATCCACCTGCTCAAATTATCTGATTAAATTACCTGAATGAAAAGCTTGAATCAGCTGAATCATTGAATGTAAAACAGCTGAGAGGACCGTACTTTTGAATGCTCCTTTATGCTTATTTTGGGTTGTAGAAATTTTACTTTGACAAATAGTCAAAGGAAAATTCATAGTACGCAATGTCTTGTATCTCACAGCAATATGCCGCAGTATCCATCAGCCCATCAGCTGAAAAGAGAGACAAGCGCACCTCCGAGCACCAGTGAAATAAGATTTTCAGTGAGACAGCTCCAGACATCAGGAACAGAAACTGAAAGCCGAGCACATCAATATCTGTGCAGATCAAAACAGGACGAGCTCCTGTTTCAGTGTCAAACACTCACTAATGCCGGTAACAAACACCTATTCATGAGGAGCTTGAGTGAGGCTGTTCTGTCTTCAACATGAAAAGAAGCAAAAGAAGCAGAACATCTGCTGAATGCACCAGGCTGAACTGATAAATACAATTGAATCGTTTTCTATGACTGCTTTGTAGGGGGCCCAAAGAAAAACAGGATCCTGAATTATTTAGAGACAAATGCAGCCATGATTCGGATGATAACAAATTCAGAATCGCAGACTATTCATGGAGAAAATGGTTTGAGTCGTATGCCTCGCCTGCCATCCAGCAGCACCTTCATGTTGATTTCAATTATTTAGATTATTTTTTTAAGGGCTTTAAGTATTTTAAACTTCAGACTTAGGGTGATTCAATTAGATTATTTGCTTTCCATGGTTTTGTCTGAGCTCCGTTTTTGGTCTCAACCACCACCTGTCTGCAACTCTAATTGTCTTTGTTAACTAGCTTAAGGTGTTTGGAGCTGAGCAGGTAGTGCACAGAGTTTTTGAAGAACTTACTTGCTTAACTCAACTCCCTGCAGCACTTTAGA
The DNA here is from genome assembly GCA_029224185.1 of Karalla daura. Taxonomy (NCBI): domain Eukaryota; kingdom Metazoa; phylum Chordata; class Actinopteri; order Chaetodontiformes; family Leiognathidae; genus Karalla; species Karalla daura. Next base: position 9,324,124 of record CM055193.1, on the reverse strand, counting down.
CATCTCTTTCAGGGTAACTGTAGGCGCCACGGTGAAGATGAGATTGGTCGGATGAATAATGAGCAAAAACGTATTTTTAGAACTTGTGAAATGCTGATTTGGGTGATAAATTCTCTGGGGTTTATTTTCACACCATCACTTGGTGCTTTCCTGTGAAAGGAAAAAAATAGCTGCAAATATTATTAGAAGATACTGCAAGACTGGAGTCTTGACAAGATGAATATGACTCAAATGTATTGTACTGCAGATAGAGGTCTGACCTCTTCTGTACACTGGGATAAATCAAATAGAGCAGTTTTGCTATTTGTTTGTTTATCCAACAGTTTTGTTTGATTTCAGCATTTTCATTTGAGTTTGTTTTTTTTCCTTGAGGGGAAAAAAATATATTTGTACATGCACATATATTTGTCCACTGTCAAAATGAAAACGCCTCATTTTTTCTTGGCAAATCAGGTTAAAAATCAGTACCACGTTGATATTCAAATGAGAACTGGAAGTTGAGACAAATAAATATATAGATAAATAGGTGTCCAGATTGAGGCGAGCTGGGAAAACTTTCAACATTAATTTATGCATCACCTCCCACTAAGTGTGCAGTGTATTTTCAGTTTGTCATTTAGCATGAGGATATAGAGCTGCAATGTCTCCCGGTGTCTCTACAAACTTCAGATTCCCTAAATTCCCAAATCATTCATGTTTATATCAGCAGGAGACTCCAGATCCCCTCACCTTGGCTGTCTCTGTATACTGTTTTACTTTTGCCCATCTAACCGTCCTGGGTGAGCATGTCTCTCACCTTGAGGTTTATTCCATTTTTTCTTGTCTTTCAGGGTTTTTCTCAGGAGTCGTTCCTCAGCTGTTGCGAGGGTCTAAGGGCAGGTGGTGTTAAGGCGTCACTACTCTGTATATATTGTTACTCACTTCTGTAAAGTGCTTTGTTATAAGCTGGCAGTTTAAAAAATGAAGTTGAAGTTGAAGCTAAATTGCCCCTAGCTGTGAGTTTATGCCTTGCAATGTGTATTATCTGCCTTCATATGTGCTGGAGTTTGGCTCTTGCAGTGTCCTCTGACAATGGACAGATAACAGATGGCTCGATGACAATGACAATGACAAGCTGGATTTAGTCCCGGAAATCAAAACTCAATAAATAAAAAACAGCATTTGCTTTCCTATGAGATACTGAGCTTTCGAAGTGACATTAAGTTGGTTTATCCTAGTCAGTCTTTTTGTTGCCCAAAGCAAACATTGTTTGTTATTCTAAATTGACTGATTCTGTCTGCCCATAATAGACTTTATAATTTACTAGCAAATACTTTGCTACTAACAAAAAAACGCACACATGCACAGCGTTTTTCTTTTCAGTAGACCCACTGTGTTCTTTCTCAGTGTTTGGCGCATTAGAAAAAGGGCCACACATGCAGTACAGTCAAGATATGTTGCGTCATGATGCCCTTATTGCATAGCGTACGTGCATCCGATGAAAATAGTTTCTCCTGCCCTACAAAGAAGTGCACAGTTCTCCATTTTTGCAAAGGAAGCGGTTGCAACTGTTTCCTTTTCTCTGTGAGGTTGTTTTTTTTCCCTGCGCACAGTTTCATTGCATGTGTGTAGACTTGTTTCTTTCCACAACCCAACGAAAAGATCAGTGTCTGGGAAGTGAAAGTATTTTATAGCCACTGTTCTTCTGTCTCGTTGCAGAACCAAAAATCCAGCGGACGCCTCTGGGGGGGAAAAGCTCTTACATTTAATCACAGAGTCTGAAGGTACTTGATGGGGCTTTATTATGTGATGATGAATTGCTGGAGTTGTAACAATACATCACCGAATCCAATATCATTCACATCTTTCTTGTCTCATCACGGGGCTGTGGAGATAGTGGTGGAGCGTCGACAGTGAAATGTATGATATGCGGCCGCCAGGGAAGGTTGGTCATCCTGTCATTATGCACTAATTAAAAATCATTAAGCTGGATTTGATGATGACGGTTTGAGCTCTATTAAAGTGAATGACCTGAATGGCCACAGAAGAGCTGTATTATGTATGGCACCATTAGCCAGAGCTCCTCTGACTTAGCTTCTACCCAAATCTTCCTGGGTGCCACAAAGCAGCAAACACAGACTTTCTCAAACCATTCATTATCTTGCTCGCTTTGTACCCAACAGAGTCGTGGACGTCTGCCGATGTCTATCTCCACCGCACACATGGCAATTTCAGGGACAGACAGAGTCTGGACAGGTCGCCAGTCCATCACAAGATATTAACACACACCATTCACTCTCTCACTCGCACCTAGAGACAGGTTTGAGTCTGCAGACGGCCTGAATGGGGTTCAAATCAGGCACCTGGTGCACCATTGAGCCACCATGTCTCCACATGTCACCACATGCCTCGTTAATTCTCCAAAGCATCGATCCTGTTCTTACTCTGATAGAGATGGAAATGTGTGTGTGAGCTTGCGTACACTTAGACCAAATTAAATTATGCCGCAGCCAAAATGAGCACATCCATAACTGAACGCTGTCTACTCTGGGCCATTGAACAAATGATGTTGTAAAAACTCGGGACGAGAATTTCTTATTATACAGAACATCTAACATCCCATCAATCTGAAAGGAACAGTGTGCTCCATTGACGAGGAACAACACAGCAAACGTCTAAAGCTCAGTGAAAGAAATGTGAAAAGTGACTTGAAATTGCAGCGCTCGGAACTGAAAACCGAAATCGAAATTAGTCACAATAACATGTTCTTAAAATGTTTGCCTCAGACGTCAATATTAATGAGGCTCCGCTTGTGTATTTTCTCTTCTGAATAGGGGAAGATGAATATGCAGAAACACAGACTAAAGATAAGAAGCAGTTGTTCCTCATAAACCTACCAGACCATGGATGCCCCGTTATCAAAGTGTCACGCCCTCTCTTTCTCTGGTGGTGTATTTCCTATTTCCAAACCTCTACAATTTACACTTATCTTTTATTAATTCACCAGAAATTAACAACTGAATACACTAACTTACTCACTTAACCTTAGTTTCTTCCCTTAGTTTCCATCCTTTAGATGCTCGGGCCAAGCAAACACCTCACTCTGTGTTCTCTAACGTTTTCTCTCTGCACATCTACTCCTGCCACCCTCCGCACTCTCTCATCTTTCATTTGATGTCTTCTGCACAGTTGGGTGGCCCCGCTGTTAGGTGTCTGTCAATACCTCAGTGGGAAGTGTCCCCGGTTTGCACCAGTCATATTAACACTGCTCGGCACAAATGGTTGTCCAAGCACTTTAGGAACCTGCGGGAAGACTTTGACACAATGAAAGTGATGCAATTCCCTTGCTATGTTTCGTGCTTGCCTCCGCTCTCTTTCGATTTGCTTGTGTATCATTTTTCTCTCGGTTCGATGCCGCTCTGGTGACAGAGCCGGTGAAAGGACCCGGGCCTGCGGCTGAGAGTCCAACTCTTAGCAACCCCTGACTGGTGTCAGAAGTGACAATGCCTCCTGGGTGATCAAGCCGTAACTCATTTACATGACATACTGAGGTTTTGGCATAAGTGTAATATGAAAGTTGGAAAGTCTGTAAAGTCTAAAACTTGGATGAAATGCACTGAAACTTGGTCTTAATGCTTGTAGCTCGTATTTAATTTTGTCTTTTTGCACATAATGACTGAACATTAACTTATCAAACAAAATTTCTGATTTGGCCAAATTATATACAAATACCAGTGCAACTAATGGTTAAAACTAAAATGGTTGAAGTTTTCACATCTTTGCAAGGCCTTCACCTCGACATACCTGCAGCCTACAGCTTATATTGAGCCTCAGACAGGAGCAATAATGGCTGTAAACTGTTTACTATATGTGCAAAAACCAGATTCAGTCTGACGACTGTTTTCGTTTCTCATCCTTTACTCGATGCTTCAAATGTGATGGGAAAAAAAACCCATCACCAGCTGGATAGGAAATCCTGCATCAGATGAGCTTATGAATATTATGGTAAAGGTGCAATTCAGTCAGCCCTACCACACAAATCCCTGACAAAAAAAAATTGATGCCCTCTCTGCCTCTCTTTCGCCTCCCAGCCCTGCCACAGTAATTCCATCCCTCATCCTCTGTGGTGCCTCAGAAATGCTGTGCCTGTGCGACCTGCGCCTTGCAAGCTGTGCACGTCTGAGGCAGCACTGTGGCAAAGAAATGCTTGATCAACTCAATTTCCTCCCAAAGTCTCATTCTTTTTACCTGCCACCGGCTTCCCATCCCCTCTTCCCTCTGTTTCCCGCTCTCCTCTTTATGGGGTTGCAGATTTATGGAGCAGCCCCGACACCGATAGCCACAGTCTGACTTGAGAAGTGATTTGTGACAAGATTACAGATGTAGAAGACAGTGAAGGAACTAATGAGGTTACATCGAGACCACCAGGTCTGTCTATGTTTATGAAAAAGACAGAGAAGATAGTGTTCCACAGAGTGTTACTTACAATCACAAAGCTTCATTTTGCAGAACAAGTCTTTAATTTAAACAACTGCTGCATTTAACATAACCTACAACTGTTGAATGGAATATTTATACTACTTCTGTGGAGCTAATACAGAAGCTATGGTGTTTTGTCACTGGAGGTGGCTAGCTAGCTGGGTGTCTCTTTGATTTTGCAAGAGGCACGACAGCACGTTTTAATATTGATAGTCTAACAGAGTTTGGTTGTTGGGTCCACATGCCAGCAGAGCAGCCAGTCACATTTAGGGTTGTACATGTAGGTTTCGAACTGACTGGCAGGTAAATAAATGTTAGTAATGTTAGCGTAGCACAGTACAAAAGGACTGTTCCCATACAGGGCTGCTTGCACACTAGCACATCTAACATGATATTATGTTTAAATAGAGGACAAAAGGTGGCAAAAGCAACATAGTTACTTCAATTTGCCATCACTGGTTGTAAATCGTCTGATTCAGAGCTGTGACAAAACTTTGACGAGCTTAAATGCGACTGAACAGTGAGTTTAAAGGCAATGAAAATCCAGAGAGTGTCAGTGCTTGTTATAGACAACAGAATGCAGACAATGGTTGCAACAGCACCCGTGCTCCTCCTGGGTACGCTTTAATTCTCTCCCCCCATGTCACATCCGACTGGTTTTTTGTTTTTACTACTTTTGGAACTGACCAAGGACACATTGGAGAGGGCACCTTGAGTCTCCTCCACCCAGACCTGTAGCCATATGTGGCCTGGTTTAACGGCAGCACCGACAGGGCCGTTGGCGGTGGGAGACGGTGTCCCACCCGCTCTGCTTAATTACCTGCGTGATGGAGTGGCTCCCCCCACAGCACATCCAACATGCCACGCTGTGTCAGGGGCGGTGCGGACACGCCGAGGTGACCAGTCGAACCCGCTTCACCTTTTTCTGCCTCAATTGTCAGAGCAGATTAAAAATAAACCAGCAAACAGAAGAAGATTGTGTTCCTTTTCAAATGAATATTTCATTATCACTGCTATTCTGCCATCGCCTTTGCCCTCCCCTTCTGTGATGTTGCTTGTGTGTACGCAAAAAATACTCGATATCAGTTATTCATTCCTTCTTAATACAGCCAAAGGGGCATTATTGACTGTCCCAGGCTTCATTAGCAAACCTCCTGGTGCTCTATCGGATTGCACAGAGCACAGAAGTCTGTGAGGAAAATAAAGTGGAAGGCAGGGAGAGTCCAAACTGTACCCGCTGAGGCTACGCCAGACCACGTTAACTGTTGCTGTGGCAACCGTCTCCAATCAGAGGAGAAAAGTTGAACACTTTGGGAAGGAAAATTCTTCAATATGCCCTCATCCGCTGTGTCACTCCCTCAATCCTCCTCCTCCTGGTCCTGCCATTTCGAGGCCGATAAAATTATTCACGATTGCTGAATTCATACAATCAAAAGAGATAAAAGATAAAAGCGTGGAACTTAACGAAAAGTAGATCTAAGGAGGAGACGCAAACTCTGAGATTTGGACGGCTTTCAACAATACGCTTTCATTAAAATTCAGCGCATGACTCAGAAAAATAAAATGACATTGAGAACTGAACGTGAGCCTTACTTCATGCCTACATAATGAAGAGCACTGAAATAGAAATGCCACTTTGTGAAAATACCCTATTGCAGAATAAAGTCCCTTATTTAAAACCACACTCTCTGTATTGCAAAACGCAATTGTTCGAAACATAATGCAGTAAAATGTCCTCTGGTCCAAGCTTTACTTTTAAGTATGGTTATAGTACTTCTGCAATCATTAGCATGCTTTAGATGTTTCTGGTTCAACTAATTTGGCCTGCTTTATTTACCACTAGTTAGTTTCATCATGAATTATTTACTATATTCTTTGACATCATGCATCATCTTCATAAACTCATAATGTTCTGGTTCAAGCTTTTGACTTTAGCTATGCTGTTCATGCTTATATTTTGCTTAGCTTAAGATTTTTTTACCTTTTAAAATTGTGAAATTAGCTCAACAGGCACGATCAATCTTCAGCTTTAGCGTACACCAAATGATTAAAACCTCAAAATCAAAGGAGATAAATCATTAAATGAAATAAATTAAAATGGAATATGAAATGAATTTCAAGCTGTCGGACATATGAGGCTGCAGCTGAGTCACAGAGGGGTAGTAATATACTGGAAAGCTGCAACCAGTGGAAATTCCTTAAATTTGTCACTGGGGAAAAGTTTCAGAATAGGAACTTCCAAACTTTCTGTGTCCCGAAAGAACGGCATTACTCCATCACACGAGGCATGCGATAAACAGAGTATTTTTAGGGCAGCTTTTAACATAAATCGTGATTTACATAGTTCTCCAGTCTGGAGTATGAGCGCTTTTTAATCAGCTATGCTAATATATTCATGAATGATGAGGCAAGCAGCTGTCTGAACAGAGGCTCGCAGTGTGTTCTGAGTGGGTGTGTGGCTGGGTTTGCTCAGGTGAACAGGGCCGCGCCTGGGGAGACGCTTATCACTCGCAGCAGAAACCGTCTCATACACAGCCAGAATCCTCAATGAATTAAGACTGACATGGAGTTTCAATGAAAAGTGTGTGTGTGTGTGTGTGTGTGTGTGTTTGTGTGTGGCAGGGAATTTTCAATCTGGCTCTTCAAATTAAAGAAAAGCTCATTTTGGGTCAGTGGTTAAAGGTGTGACTCCATTAAAGGGGACTTAGAATTAAAAACTTTGGCTTTGTTGAATAATGACAAACTATCGCTGGATGTACAGCAGGTCCAAAATCATAGCCACATCCATATTTTCAACGCTTTCAGAATGGGATATAACATACAAGTGTCACTGCAAGCAGACAACCAACCACACTGCACATGACTGTGATGCAGCAGTTTGTCGAAGTTTCTTGTGAAATGTCAACACACGCACCCTCGGCTCTTCCTCAATGTCTCATTCCTCTTCTGGTTTCTGGCTCAAACATGAAAGACTGGATGCATACACATGCTATAGCTGTATTGCTCGTTGCCACTTTGTTCAGGAAAAAAAAAGTTGCTGAGCTTTGCTGTTCCTGTCAAGTCACGTTATAGTTCAGTTGAGAGTGAAAAGGAAATCAGCAGAAACAGACTGTAACTTCTATGTTTAATTCCAGAGAACAAGGACAAATACTCCATCCAACCATTCTGGGTTATCTTTACGGAAGGTAAGGGTGTGGGTCAGGTCAGGGGCGCTTGTGCATAGAAATGATTTGAGACAATGTGGATTTCTCCCAAACTGATCTTGATTCATTTCTGTATTTATGTGTCAGACACACACACACACACACACACACACACACACACACACACACACACACACATATAGAGGAGCCACCACATTTCTTCTCCCTCATGAAAAGTTCAAATTGCCTCTGTGTCATTTATAGCTGCATATCAACGCCATCATTACATTTCTACATGGCAACCGTCCATGGTTACCTATCTTACAATGCAGCCCCAGTCAGAGCTGTTTGCTCATTGTTCATGCCGCCAACATGTTGATTGTCGGCTGGCTGCCTCATGTCAGACGGGTCACGTCTCGAGTCAGAGCTTCCACACAACACAAAGTTTCGTGGCCTGTGACACAGAGAAGCAGGAAGTGAAAGTAAGAGGGCGAATAGGTGTGATGAAGCATGAAGTTCTTACTGGCAAAGACACAAGGAAATAAATCTGAATCTAAATACTTTTAATTGTAGTTCAAGTGACTATAGTAGTGCAATTATAACACAATTGAACTGTACCTTTTAATGTGATTCTGGTTGACCATAGGAGTTAGACACTAACTGAGGATGGGTAACTCTGACAGGATATGCTGTGCATTGGAAAATAGGCTCAATTCTCCTTAAAGGGGACCCTGAATGATTTACTGGAGTATGACTCCTGGTTCTCAGGTGCTAACATAGAAGCTATTTCATATATGGCCCACGGCTTATTCCACAAAAAATGTATTATTTATGGCCCATCAGCACCATCAATCCAACACTGGGCCATGGTGGAGTTCACCCTGGACTTGTATTTGGTCCACTACAGGGCCCATATACATAGACACTAAGACTCCACAAAGTAAGTCCCCCTGGTTTGGTAATTGCACATATTGACAAAGTATAATTAGTTTTGATATTCTTGTGTTTGTCATTTACACATTTTGTGGCTTACGTTGGCTGTGCTCTTTGCCTGTGGCAGCTTCTGAGAGGGACAGGGTAAATTCAAGACTCAGTGGCAGTTAAATGGAGTTACAATATAGCCAACTGTGCAAAACATTCAGTTAAAAACTAAACATACAACATTAAAAAAAAATCATAACAAATGTGAATATTTCAATTATATCTTTCTATATCTACTATATGAACATTACTATCTGTATATTACCAATAATAGCAGCAGAAATAATCAGTGACCACACTAGAGACAGCAATACATACTATAGCCTAAACGTTGTAAATGTTTCATAAATATACATAAATATATAAGAGCAGGGTGAGGAAGAACAGCTTAGTCCTGGGCTGCCCCCTGGACACAATGGAGGAGGTGGGTAAGAGGGCTCACCCTCGGTCATCATGAATAACACACTTCTCATCTTCTATAGGACTGTAGTGTGCAGGACTGTGTGTTCAGCAGCAGACTGTTGCAATCGCGGTGCAAGAAGGAACAGTACTAAAGGTCACTCATCCCAACAGCTGCCGCCAGACTCTCCACCAGCCAGTCTGTCATCATTCTGTACTACTGTCCATTTTATGTGTCAAGCTATCATGGTTTTTGGAAACTGCCCTCCCTGTCTGTGCCCTCATGTCCCCATGTAACAGATTTTAATCAGATGACTCCCATTTTTACAAACTTTTATTTTCTGCTGGTAAACAAACTCCACTGGTGGGATGACTAAAGTTTAACTGAAAGATTGATTCATCTGGTAAGTTGCCAGTGTATAGTTCATAAATGTGTAGCATAAAAATCCTTTTTTTTCGGACACATAGGGTCTCTCGCCCTAAATGATGAAATGAGCTGTCTGTGTACGCGTTGTGCACACGTTAAGCTCTGTCTGACTGAAGAACCACATCCTGGTATAGAAGCAAACAGACGTCGCATCCGCATCCTGCCTGCAAAGCGCGACTCATCGCCTCTCTCTCTCTCTCTCTCTCTGCTTGCGTGCGTGCTTGTTTGTGGTGCACCAGGTTCCCCATCGTCTCCTAACCCTGCAAGAGCGCAGCTCTGATGCCCAACTTGACCTGACCCAGGTGTGTAATCCCAAGAGTCACACTTTGCTTTACGCGACAAGGTCTCGACGGATCGCTTCGCCTCGTCCCCGACGGCTCATCCGCAGGCGCGACGCTCGCCGTTGCGCACAAGAACAAGAAGACGCGACTGACTGAGAGGGAGAAAAACGCGGGAGGGAGGTGGAGGAACTGTGGGGAAACGAAGTCTGTCTGCAGGAGGAGAGATACAGGAGATACGGACACACACGCTGAGGACACACAGTCCTGATCAGCGCAGTCTTTACGCACAAACGGTGAGGCGCACCTGGGAGGCGCACCGTCTGCCTCCAACATGCCCGCAGCCACGGCTTCTATCGCCGACGTGCCCAGGGCCGATGTTACCAACGCAGATGGCAGGAATAAAACAGGTAAGACTGAGGAAATATTAAGAAATGATGGCTGTAATTCATATTGGAGTTGAGGCGATCGCGTGCTGGACTTTGCACTTATTTCAGTCCTTTATTTATTAAATTATTTTGCCGTATAGGCTTGATTTTATGAAAAAAACGTATATTCCAACGCATTTCTGGACGTTTACTGTTACCTCAAAGCTGTATTTTTCGCTTTTGTGGTACACAGTACTTGCTGTGCATCAGTGGCTGCAGAGCCCAAGGTTCACGTGTGTTACTGGATAGATTTACAGAGTGGACTCCAGATTCAATATGAATTGTATTAATAAATGCACTTAATGTTCCACAACCAGGGTCCTGTGGGAAGGTTTTTGAAGGTTGAAGGGAAATTGAATAAACTCCATGAGACTTTTTCTCCCGATATCACCGTAAATAAATTAATTTATATAAAAAAAGAAATAAAAATAAAGATGAAGAGGAAGTGAGAAAGGGAGGGGACCCTACTGGTTGTAACATCAGCAGGTCAAAGCACAGCTGGCCGGTGTGTGTGCATGCAACACACCCACACATACATCAAGCACAACTCCACAACTGGCACATTATGTAAAGCTGATGCTCTCTACTTATCTGCAATGAAGTGAGAGAAGTGTTATATAATTTTCAATACAGTAGTTACACGGTGAGACGACTTCTTCCTTTCTTTCCCGGAAAACGCCACTTGCCGCTGTGTCTCTACAACCTCGTGGTGCTTAAAAGTGCACCTCATGCTTTCACCAGAGCGCCACCTGTTTTTAATAGACCCTGTCACAGACCTGAACATTCTGTCCTCAGTATCATCTCCTCACTGTCACAGTCGTTTGTTTTTAAGCTGAGAGGCAGGAGCCCGGGGTCCGGGCCCGATACACTACGTAATCACATTTTTCCTCCTCGGTCTTGTTGGAAATCACCCGCCTAATGTCTCTGTGTTTATTTGCATTCCAGCAGCCTGTGTCATGACGGAGCAGTGCTCCTCTGCTGTAAGTTCATCAAGGCAGGCAGACTGCTGGCGTACTGAGAAGACACAGCCAGAGACCTCCCCTGCTGTAATACGCCCGAGCTCTGTGTGCCGTGCACTGTGATAACCGGTTGCTTAGCGTGGCTCCAGATGGCCCGCGTGTTTCCACCCGCCTCGCAGGCCCTTTTGTTCAATGATTTATCACATTTCCTGCTTCGATACTGTTGGAATTCGACATAGCGCGTGCACTTGGCTGTCCTGGAGGGGGGGCTTCAGCGTTTTGTCACGCAGCGTTGTGTAGCCCTACAGGGGTTCAGGGCTGGTAGATGCAGAATGGCTGTCTCATTCCAGGCTGACTCGCATCCGCAGTGCTCCGTCCCTCTTTCCTGTTCGCTCTGTTCACACTTCACAACAATTGTTGTGCTGCTATTGAGCTCTGAGACGTTTGATCATCTCATCTCTGCAAAAACAAATTTCCTCTGAAGATGCCTGAATTATACATGTGTTCAAACTTTGGCTGAACTATTTGCGATTCATGCAACATGACTCGGTCACAAAATGATGTTTTTTTGATGCCTTGTATCTTCCAGGCCAGTGCACGCCTGTACCTCTGCCAGCACTGGGAACACAGAAGATCATCCAGGGCAATGGCACCAATGTGGGTACGGTTATTTCCCTGCAGTGCCCAGCGAAGCACAAACTGGTTGGAGGTGAGCTGAAGTGCGTCATGGACACCAACAGCACCCACTGGGTTGGGGAAAATTACTGTAAACGTAAGTAGGAGCATTGTTCTTAATAACTACTGTGTTTCTGTGTGTGCCGATTAAATGTTTCTGATGCTTTTACTGTGAGAATTGCAGTGTCTGCAAAACTTACCCTGAACTGTCCGTTACCTCATTATTCCAAAGCGATGGAATATATATTAAACATTACGAGATAGGCATTGTGGCTCTGGGCAGTGTTACATGCACCAATTAATGATCTAAATTAAGTGAGAGCACATTTGAAAGAGAATAATTTGTTGCTGCAGGATAAAGCTCATTTAATGGTGAACATTGACGCTAATGCCGGTGGACAGGGACACTTTAAAGGTGATGCACAGTTAGTCATTGTTCTGTGGACAGAGTGGAAAATGTTTCATGATCAATCAGCAGGGGAGACAAGGAGCTGTCTGACGTGAAAGTGAAAGATATGAAAATTGACATTTATCGTTCACCATTCTCTCCATGATGAGCTGGCACATGACCCTTGATGGATTTATTTTTCCCCCTCTCTCGTCTGATGAAATGATGAGCCCAATTAGGAATTGTTGGGTATAGATCCCCGCAGCATGATGAATGGAGTCGTCTAATACGTTGAGTGCATTACATGGGAATAAAGTCGATAAATCAGTCAATACTCCCCTTCTCCCCCCCCCATCCTCTGGCACTCCAGCGCTGTCTTCCTACGAGGACTACGGCTTCCGCGTGGCTGTGCTGGCATCTATCGTGAGCTCGGCCATCATCCTGCTCATGTCCATGGCCTTCATCACCTGCTGTTTGCTCGACTGCATCAAAGAGGAGCACAAGGAGAAGGAGGAGAGGTGTGTGACCAACTCGATCGTGTGAATCAGGCTCTTTTACTTGAGGTCTAACAAACATCGATGACAGTTTCTCATAAAGCGTCTTCAAAACCAAAGACTTTTAGGGTTAGCGTAGAGTTTTTAATCATTGTCAATCAAATGTTGTTTATGTTATGGAAAAATACATGTTGCGCAAGATTTATGAATACTGATGCGTCGGGCACAATTAGCATTTGAGAGGCAGGTGGAGGTAGTTTCATTCAATGGGTCCCAAATGTAGGGTCTTGGCATGAATAATGCAGCAGGAAAGAAGAAAAGTGCATAATTGAGCTTTGCGTTTTTGTGAAATATCGGTTCCTAAGAAGTTCAGGGAGGAAATATCTTTCTGGTAACAAAGTCACACACCCAATCTGTCAAAAGTCATTCACTCCCTATTTCACAAGCGTATTGTGACATTAATCAGTAAATGTGGCAGGATGATAATAGTGTTGCTCTCAGAAATGGAGTAAAGCAGAAGTCCCTAGTAACATGACACATACACAGGTTTACGCTCCAGTATCGAAGCAACGTTACTTCTCCTTCCTATCTGTGGAAAAACAAATATGGCGTGTGAGGTTTTAAACCGGTGTTTTTCACAGGGAGTCGGACAGGTGGCAGTGGGAGGAGCCGGCCCAACATCAGGAGGAGAGCAGGTCTCGCTACAGCCACAAAGGCAGGAACAACAACAACAACAACGCCCAGGAGAAGATGCTTTCTCTGTGGGACTCTGGAGCTCCGGCACTGTTTGACAACACGCGGGCCTGCAGGTGAGCTGCAGATCAAAAGAGCCTACTAAAAATAATCAACGGAGGACTGATTACAAAAAACATTAAAAGTGTTTCTTTCTGTTTTTCTTACAACCCCTAACAGATGTCATCAGCAGTACGCCTACAACCCCGCCTGCACGTATGGCCCCGCTCCTCCTATGTGTGCTCTCCCTGGATATAGCTACGATCAGCCTCTTTTACCCCGACACCCAGAATCTGCCCAGGTTTGTGGTCCTCCGCCTCAGTACTATGAACCACACCTTCAAGCTGCAAGTCCAGGCCCGGGCCACATGTCTGGAGCTGGTCCTGGTCCTGGTCCGGTGTGGCAGTATGGAATGAACCCTGATGAGTCCAGTGCAAGGAATATGTACCCTAACAAAGACCCGTCCATACGGATTATATCAGTGTGAGGAACACGTGCAGGAGGTGCACACCATCAAGAACTTGTTTTACTGAGCGAATGTGGACAGGAGAAGTAATATCTGCACAGAGCTGCAATTGAAATGTCTGCAGTTCTTCACAGGCTCTGCTAGCACGCTGCTCTGACAGACTCATGTGCCTTTCGTTAAACTCTAGTGGCACACTGCCCTCTGTGGGAAAAAGGGACACATTGCACCTGGAGGACGTCGACCTGTTTGTTCTGAGACCCTCCCTGTTCTCACAGACACAGTTCACCACAGGCTGCTGACCACTGTATACAGGATGTTCTATGGTATCAGTGTGGCAACAGGAAGCTGTGGCCAGTATGTAAATATCACTTTTAAAGATTGTAAAGTAATTAAAGATTTCAGCTGATAACAAATGGGACTTTGTGTGACAGTGGGTGCAGTGCTGCTGTGGGTTTTTCTTTCACGTTTACAAGGCAATGTGTGATATTGTATCTGTGTATGATATTGATGTAGCCTACAAACTACAGTGTAGCTTACAAACGGGACGTAATGTGATAAATAATGTATACTGAAAATTCCTATTATTCATTCATTTTCTTGACCTGTTTTATACCGAGTGTTGTGGGTGTCTGCTGGAGCCTGTCCTACTGCACATAGGGTGAAGGCAGGGAGGACACCCTAGACAGGTCGCTAGTCCAGCACAGGACACACACACACACACACATCATCATTCACTTTCACACTCATATTTTGGGGAAATTCAGAGTCTCCAATCAGCCTAAACATCAGCATTTTGGAGCCTGAGAAAGAAACTAGAGTGCCTGGAGAAAGTCCACCCAGACCCAGAAATGCCCTCGTGCAACCCAAAAGTCAAATCAAGGTCCCCCTTGCTTCTTCCATCCATTCATCCACCCATCCATCCATTCATCCATCCATCATCTAACCCAATTGATACCAAATAGCATCACAGGGATCTGCTGCAGGCTGGGAATGCAATCTGGACAGGTCGCCAGTCCATCATAGGACACACACAGACCATACACTCCCACACTCACACCTACAGGGATGATTTAGAGTCTCCAATCAATCTCAACATGCACATTTTTGGACCGTAGGAGGAATTTGGAGAACTCGCACGCATAATAATAACAATAACAGTTAAAACAACAATAGTAATAATGATAATAATCATGGAAACATCAATTATTCAATTATTACTATATAAAAATTGCTATTAACTGTATCAATTATTAATAATAAGTAATGGCAATAATAATTGTTGCAATAGCCATTGACAACAACAACAACATGGTCATAATAATTGTAATGTGTATTATTATTGTTGTTGTTGTTGTTGTTGCCTGGCTTAATTGACCCAGTGCTGAATAAATAAAAACTAGATGAAACAGAGCGGTCAGGCTGCAGCTATGCGGGCTCAGTGTCTGCAGCAGGAAGCTTAGGGCAGATCCTGGTAATCTGCCTCTCAGTCGGGCTCATTCAGTCCGTCCACAGGGGGACCTGCGTGCTGGTAATCACCCTGTGGCAGCATCATGTGCTGCGGGCACAGGGAGGGAGAGAGGCGGAGCAGCCTGCTGATGTAACCGGGCCACGGGACGCCCGTCACACCGAGCAGGAAGTCTCACCGGGAGGAAACACGGAGAGAAAGTGCCCCGGCTGCGTCTCAGTGTTTGTCAGTATGACAGGTTTGTGAACCGCGGGGGGGGAGGTGTCGTTTCTGGTCAACGGGTGAAGCTGACTGACGCGCAGCTTCTGCAGGTGTTTCGAGGTTTATTAGGCATCGTGATCGTAGGCGCGGGTGCGAAACCACTTGTTGCAGTTTCAGTTTTGTCAATCATTCAGTCGATAAACGACGTCAGTTAGTCTGCACAAGTCTGGCCAGACATCTATAGTTTCATTGAAACAAGAGCAGATAAGCATAAACAGATTTATAATCTGTAAAATGGATTTGCATGAAATAGACGTCTGTGCAGCTGCAAGGATTCTTTCACAGTGATAATGGCCTCAAATCTCACATTAGATTGATACAACTCCATTTAATCCCGTTCACTTGATTTTGATTGTACTCGGATATCGTGCATCAGGTGTTTGCCTGTCGCCAATTGTGTTAAATTAAGACATTATACACATAATAAACATTAAAAATAATAATGCATAGGAATTTAATAGAAATTTTCTAAAGTACTTGCTGTAGATAGATAGATAGACTATTGATCCCTTGGGGAGGTGACCGTTGGGTAAATTGAGTTACATTATAAAGTGCAGCAGAGGGTAAACTTTTATCAGCAACGTTTTACTTCCTGATCAAAGGGTGCATTTCTACTCGCTACTGCAAGAATATATGCTCGAGTAATCGAGTACAGTGCATTCAGGAACCCAAGTGATAGACACCAGACATGCGAATGTCAACACTGTTTACGATTCTAACCTTCACACAGACACTCCACATCACCTTTGTGTCGTAAAGCCCCCCAACTTTCTCTCCGTTTCTGCTAAGCTCACTGTCTTCCTTAATCAGCATGAGTTGAATTACATGGAGCTAATGGGGATTACGAGGTGGCAGACGTATGGAGACTTGGAACAGGCATCAGAATCCTTGGTCTCATTTATTTCAGATAATTATCCCGACCAAATGGACCATTTTGTAGAAAGTGTATTCGACCTTTCCAAACTGGAGAATTAAACCTCTTAGTCATTTATTTTCAGAGCTCGACTGGTGCCAAGACCAGCTTACTAGGACACTACTTACGACTGGACATAAAATCTGCAGGCTTTCACAACCTGCGCATGACCTCGTCTGCGCACTAGAATATGTGAAACCAGGATGTTAGTGAGTGTGTGTGTCCTTTGCGCTGTGACACCACCTCTTGTTCTCTTGCTGTACAGACGCGGAGGATCACCATGAGCAGCTCCAGAGGGACGCCCATTTCCTTTGCTCAGACCAGAGGATGGACACTGAGCTGGTCGACAGGCTGGTGCTGCAGCTGAACAGGACCTACCCTCAGATCCTCAGTGACAACGAGGCCCCCAAGGTCACTGCAGATCAAATATGTCACCGATCTGAATGATAAAAATCACATTCAGGCTTTTATGCAGAGAAACGTTCAAGCTACGTTACAAAATGAGAAGAATGAATACTGCTCTACATTTTTCAGACCACCAAGGGATCAGAGTGCAGGGTGACAGTGACAATTAATCACAATGTTTTCTCAAGACATTTAATATTTGGAGCCAATCTGCACCAAACTCTTCATTAGGAATAAAGAAATCAACAAATCCCACAAATGAGCAAGTTCTTGTGACAGTAGCAAAGAAAAACTTCCATTTGTCAGGCAGAGAAGGGGAAGATAAGGAGTATTTATAGTATGTTTATCTAGTTGTGTTTTGATTTAAATGATGACACCAATGGTAGAAGGCATGAGGCACCCAAAGCAGTCATGGAAAATGAGTGGGTGAGGAGAGTGTCCCAAGGGGACTCTCCCCAATGATCTGAACCTATAGCAACATCTTCAGAAAGGGAATTTTTAAGTCTCCTCTTAAGTGTAGGGGGAGAAACTGTAAACAGTTTCACTGGAGAGAAGCTTGGCTCCATATCTAATACATCCCAGTGGTGTTACTATGGTTCTGTGATATCTGTGATATATGATGGTGCCAGACCATACTCAGACAGAATCCAGACCAGAAACACGGTGTGTGTGCAGTATATGGTGGTGGTTCAGGGGTCTGGTGTCTGTCCCTCACAGTTCAGGAACCTGAGCGTTCCCACCAAGGTGCGTTTAGCCGAGCTGCTGACCTGTCTGCACGGGAAGGGTGAGGAGGCCTGTCATGAGTTCTACAGGGGGCTCCACCTCCACGCTGAGGACATCTACTCCAGTCTGCCCAGCAGGGTCCTGCAAAGAGGTAAACGGGCTTGCACCCACTTTACAGTTAGATGATCTATTCTGCAGATATTTGCGTTGCATTTCTAGACCAGAAAAGTTTTTTTTGCAGCTGCCGAATTAGGTACACTCCGAACCACAATGTGTTTTACATGAGGTGAACAGCTCTCTAGCAACTTCCCTTGTGTCCTATAAAGGGCAATCCCTCGTTGTATACAGTTGTAAGTGCCCCGTCTGGCCTTGTTTAGGCTTATCCTATTTAAGATGCGGTAAGTGGCCGAGACTGCGCTTCAAGTAATAGACATTACACGCCCTGTTATTTAAAGTGTACGGTTTACCCATTAACCAGTTTTACTCTCTATTCTAGAGGCGGCAGATCCAAAATGGTCTTACAGTGTGGCAGTCTACCCCGAGAGATACGTGCTTAATGACAGAGGTAAATCTAATCTTACACTTCAGCCTTGAAACTGCCTCCTGACTTATATGTTTAATTAAATCTGCTGTCTGAGTGTTTGGCCGCACATCGAAAGCTGCTCCAGTGGGTTCGCAAATTTTTTTTGACCCATCATCGAAGCCTACACTGACAGATAGAAAGTCAGTGTATAATCCTTGTTAAAGTTGCACGTATAATTAGTTTTTAGACTATATAGCTCTTGGTGATTGAATGTGTTCGGTTTCAGTCTGTTTATCATTTTGGATTTTTTGTAATTCTGTTTTCAAAATTCATTGCAGTCAGACAGAAAATTATCATGTTAGACAGCTGATTAACTCAACTCTACTCACTTGCAAAGCACGTTTAAAACAACTGAGGTCATCCGAAGTGCCGGACATCATTGAAAGAACAAAATGATAAAATGTACAACCACAAAACATATCGTATAGTATAAAATGTGTCATGAATATATGTAAAATATGATTTAAAGGAGGATTTAAAAAAGGCGTCTGCAAATTGTCTTTTCATTTTACATTAGTGGGAAATCAGAAGCCGTTCTCTAAATGGATGTTAACATTTACATACTGTAGGAAATGATGAGCCACTGTGTAACTTAATTTTAACTATGATAAATCATGGCTTAAATCTGCAGGAATTTAATTTTGCGAGACGACTACTCTACCAGAGTTTTTAAAAGATGGTGGTCTTACAGTTTTACAGTGTGTGTATCTATATGTGTGTGTGTGTGGGTGCCTGTGTGTGTGTGTCTGGGTGCCTCTGTACCCCTCACTGATCCTCCGATAAGCCCCTTAAGCCCAACTAAGCTTTGTTCTTCAGCAAATGTAGTTGTCTGCTGAACCTTTTAACCCCTGGCATCAGAATGTGGGCCCCACAGCTCGGCCTGGCCTCTCCATTCATCATCCCTTTGCATCCAGGGCTCTGGCTTTGTGGGTCAGTTAAGCTCACGTGTAAACCCCCCCCACCCACCCCATCACTCCATCCACAACAGCTTCCTCTGTCCCGCATACCACACAGCAGTCAGGGGGCGCATCCACTGGGTCAAAGGTGCGTCGGTGTAGAAGTGGGTCATCAGTGATGTTGTGAAGTCCTGACTCCCAGTCATAAGTCAGTCAGGGGAGCTTGTTTAGCCAACAAACAACTAACAGGCCAACTGTCTCTTCACACAGCAGGGTGTGAACGTACAGTAGGCTTTTCATTTTTGGCTTTGCAGTGTTTCACACACTTAACACGTTTTAGATGCTCATTTATCTTTAGTGACCGCTGAGAAACTCATCACCTCTATTTCTGTCCGCAGGGCCAATGTTCTTCCTGAGTTGCTTCAGTTTTGTGGTCTGCATCGCCTTGCTCTACTATTACAAAGGTGGGCTACACAAATGGACAGCAACGTGTTAAGATCTGAAGCCGGACGTCTTAAATGATCAAGACATTTGATATTCTCATGCTTATTTTCATGTTGATCATCTCTGAAGCACTCTCTCTCTCTCTGTTATTCCTACAGAGGCCGAGACGTTGAGATGCACCGGTCCGTTTCTCCACTGCTCCGCAGCAAGACTTAGTAAAGATGTCTTAATTTCCTATGCCGAGGTTGGAAAACAGAAAAAATGAGGCTTGAATGCTTATGAGTGAGCCACCTGAGAAGAACAAGCAATGAATGAACTTTGCTACTTTGCTGTGCCAAAACTCATACACACTTTTGAGAACTTTTTTTTCTAACATGCTTGTTAGAAATGTTTTTCTAACATGTGGACTGCTTGAATCACTTGGTCACAAAGTCTTACAGCTCACATTTCTTTTAATAAGTGAATGAATTAACTCACTAGACGACTGGAAATCCATACATTACTGATCGCAACACTCACATGGGTGCGTCAGTGATCACGTGTGCAGAACTAATGATTTCATTGTTATTATCAGTTAAGGTGAAGTGTAATCGTAGCCGAGTTTAAGCGAGTAGCTACACACCCAGATAGTTGTGTTGTTCAGTCACTGCTGATTAAACCTCTGCCTGGAATTACAGTCAACAAACTCCAAACAATAGATCAATACGTGGTGGTGAGAAAACTCTGCGGAAAGCCAAGGTGGAATGTTAATCAATTTGCTTCCATGCTGTCCGGACAAGAGGTCTCATTAGGCCTCAGACTTGAGAGCACCTGCAGAGACTCGGGTTGCAGAAACTGACTCTGAGTGAAAATGTCCAACTTTTTTCTCAAATAAAGCACAACATTTTTTAATTTCATCATGGGTCTGCATTTTATTTTATTATTTAGAATACCAGAGACTTAAGAAGTTATCAGTATCAAGATTTTGCACAGAGTATGGTAGCTTTTGTAAATTTGTGTCTCAAAACATCCTTCTTGTGTGTAAGGACCACTCCGTCTTGCAGCATTGATAAAAACACTAGAGGGCACTGCTCCCTCATCCAGTCCTCTGAGGCGGGCGTCTAGGATGATAGAAAGTGTGCCGCTGTGTCGAAGCAATGACAAATCGAGGGCAACAAACAAGCCACATTAATTAATAATGACGATCAAATTGATTGAATGAATGAAGCCAGCTTAATTAAATGCTCGATTAAACCTTGTCAGCTGTGTGAGAGCGGCTTGTCCGCAGGGGTGGCTGCGTTTCATGCTCACTTGGAGGCCTCTCAAGTACTTTTTGTTACAGTGAATCTGTAGGGAAATGGCCCTATCGGCTCCGTGGGGAACGCTCAGGTGTCTGATCTCGGGAGGTTCGCATCACTGAGCACTTCTCTGCCTCCGGCTGCAAAGAGAGCAACAGATGAGAGAGCGGAGTCGGAGGGGTCGGGATAGGGAGGTGTTAAAGGGT
Source organism: Karalla daura (assembly GCA_029224185.1). Taxonomy (NCBI): domain Eukaryota; kingdom Metazoa; phylum Chordata; class Actinopteri; order Chaetodontiformes; family Leiognathidae; genus Karalla; species Karalla daura. Next base: position 9,303,123 of record CM055193.1, on the reverse strand, counting down.
GGGGGGGGGGTTGGAAATGTCACCGGGGTGATTGTCCAGTTTGAATACTAGCCTCCACATTCCCACAAGGCAACTATTAATAGTCCGGCTTCACGTGGCTCTAAACTCCTTGTTTCACATCAGCATCCTCTGATGTCTGACCCCCAGCTGGGGCCGCTCGGTTGCACTTCAGGACTGAGACTGAGCCAGAGGATGCAGCCGCCATGGTCATGCATAATGTATATAAATATATATATATATATATTTATATATCAGTCTACAGATCTGCCCAGAGCTCTGTGTGTGTGTCATGAATCTTGCTCTTGGCTCGTCTGGCAGTTTCCACGGTTACCAATGATAGTTGTGGAGGAGGGAGAGGATGGATCAGATTGTGACGTCGGTTTGTCATCCAGAAGGTGCTTTGTCACAGTCACGTTGAAGAAATTACAGACACGACACAGGAAACGCACTCCAGGTGTTCAGCGGAAGATCGTGCGGAAAAATGGTTCATTTTAATGCTCTCGTGTGTGTGTGTGTGTGTGCGTGTGTGTAAATTTTACCATTTGCCAGAGCTTTAATTGAAGCTCCAGTGACACCACTGAAACACAGTCTAATTAAGGCTTTCATGTTAACGAGCAGTTCTGCTGGGGTCCGTGCTGTGCTGACTGAATCACCAGCTGCCAGTCCAGAGACGCACAGGCCCTCCGCAGCCTCAGCCCAGAGAGAGAGAGAGAGAGAGAGAGAGTCGTGGTACAACCAAACATTGTTATAATTGAATGTTGGGCCTGACGCCTGTGGTTTTTTCGCTCAGGTTGGAGCAGTTGGAGGCAGGTCGGCGCTTTGAGTCACACCGAAGCACGCCCCAGACCTCCCTGAGCCTCCGAGTCTGTCTGGGCTCAAGCAGCCGTGACATCTTTCGTCAAACGTCATCACTGTACTTAAAAATTGATGCCTGCTCAGCCGGGCCGCCTCTGTAAGTGCGGTTGTGCGCTTGTGTCTGGCCGATGCTCGGGTTCACTCCCGGGCAGCAAAGGAGACAGACAGAGTGAGGTCACGTGTGTTTGACTGCTGTTGTCTCCACTTTCCTGTTTGTCCACCAGGAACAAATGTTGCGTTGTGGATGCACCAGACCTCCCTTTTGTGACTGCTGCTGCCGCTCTGTTGTTTGCTGTTTTCTGCAGCGTGGGACAATGGTTTTCTGGTAAATGAGCAGCGGTTGGATTTTGTTCTTGAGCTGTTTTCCGGTGGAAATTTCTCTGAGAGGCTGGAGAGGTCAGTGTGTTTGTAGGTCAGGGAGGGGATTGTGAGAGTCAGGTCAGGAGAAGAGAGGGCCAAAAAACATGCTGACTGCACACATGTCTATAGAAGCAAACTGCACAATAAGGCCGGAGACAAAAATACCTGTTTGTATAGAGAGAGAGAGAAAGAGGGTGCGCATAAAGAATACACACTATTAAGAGAAAAATAGAATGAATAGGTGCGTGTGTGTGTGTCCTCAGTCACTACGGTTTGGCCTGGATCCCAAAGGCGGCGATCAGGACATTAATGACAACAATCAGAGAAACCAGGGCCGTGGTCACGTTTTCCAGGAGGTTCAACCGCCAGTGCTTCCGCTCATCGTTCAGGTTCCATCGAACTGTGGACACAAACAGTGAATAATATTGAACAACACACTTAATGAATGTGTCATCAAACATCGGCAATCTACTTTACTCCAGGACTCGTGCCAGTCCACCGTGTAACGGCTTTACTGTCGACCATGGGTCAATACACATTTAATTCTTGGGGCAGGCAGCGCTCATGTCTAAGTGAACCCACAAAAATGCTGACAATTAAATATTAAAATCTGTCAAGGGTAAAGATGCTAACTTAAAGTCACGTTGAATGCCTTGAATGATGGAAAGAAAACCACTCCTGCGTATTGCTTGAACAATCTCCCTTTGGGGATAAATAAAGTACTTGTCTACAATTATTTTAAAATGTCTAGAGCTATTTCTTCAATATGTGCAAACTTGTTTTGATTTGATGGGATTTTGGTCAGAATCAATACAATACCATTTCAATTTCACAAAGGATGAAAACATTTTTCAACAAAAAGCTGATAAAATGAGACAGTGTGTGAATGAATGTTGGTGTACCACTTTAAACCTTCCAGACTGACTTTTGCTTGAACTTCCAAATACTTGTTTTATCTTTTCATCTAACTGGATTCACTCATTTGAGACACACCAAAACAACAAGCCGCTGATTCAAAGTCAGCAAGCTCAAACAGAACAATACAGGGAACAACGAATCAAGTGATCACGGGAAGCTCGTATTTCCTGTATAACACTACCTCACTTCACGTATGCAATGTTAACAGTGTGACCCAAACAGATCATTATAAAAAAACATCTGATGTGTGTGTTGTAATCATGATACAACTGGCCTATGAAAAATGTCAAAATTGAGGTGTGATGAGACAAAAGTGACTCAACAGGCACATGCTACGTGTGTGCGTGCATGTGTGTGTGTTTTTATGGGAGATTACCAAAGGTTAAATGAAGTAAAGACACGGTGTGTGTGTGTGTGTGTGTGTGTGTGTGTGTGTGTGTTGTGCTCGGGGTGGGGTGGACTGGGGTTGGGGAGGTGGCGGTGGTGGTATGTAGGCCACTCACATCACGCACCACTGGCTCCATTAGACAGAGCTGGATCCACCACAGGAGAGGGAGGGAGGGAGGGAGGGGGGAGAGCGGGAGGACAGAGGGGGGCAGCGGGGTTCAGAGCAGTCAAAGAAAATGAAGGAAGAGGAATGAAAAGGGCGATGAGAATGAGATGTGTTTGATATTCTGGTGGAGGCGGAGGGAGGGGTGGAGTGGGGGGGGGTGCAGGAGGATTTGGAGGATGGTGGGGGTCAAACGGAGCAGGCTTTTATCAAAGTGTGATGACTCAAACGTGCTGACTGACCTTCTTTCTGACACGTGATCTTTTCGGGAAAAAAAAGGAAATAAATCATGCAAATCTCACTTACCACTTCATTATGACTGAATGATTGATGTTAGGATGACACATCAAGGCTATTGTGAAATTTGAAAATCTACAGCACGGATGAATAATTGATGTCTTGAGTTCTAACTGGGAGGTGAAATTCAGGATGCATTTCTGATTATGAAAGATGCGATTAGAAAATAAACTATTGTCTTATCTTCACTATGTGGATGAGTATACACACATGTATGATGTAGGTCTATTTTTAGGTTTGCGGAGAATACTGACCAGCTGTTTATTCCTGCAAAGGCTTAGATGAGTCATTGTGACCCGGCTAAAGTTCACTGACCTGCTGGTCAGTTTAAAAAGCAACCTGTACAGTATATCTCATCTTAACTCCCGACCCTTCCCAAAGCATCATCTCTCCTAACTCCCTCTGACCCAGAACAGCCCTGACTCGCTCCTCTCCTGACCCTCCTCCCTGGGTAGTAGCTTCATCTCTTATGTGATGGATGTATAAATGTATGTTTTTCTTTTATGTAAGGTGATTAGGATAAAAATGTTGGCTAAAACCGCTGTAACTCATGTAACTCATATTCCTATCTTGGTAACTTTGCTCTCGCTGGTTAAATGCAGACATCCTCAAAACATCTGGATGTGAGAACAGATGGCACTTTTCTTTACAATTTTCCTTCTTTCCTTTTTTTTTTCATCTGACTCCAGGATGTGCAGACTGACACGTACAGACACCCACACACACACACACACACACACACACACACACACACACACGTAGCAGACAAATTGAATAATCTTCCTCCCTTGACTCCCAGGAACCTGGCTGAGTGAACTCTGACCTGGAGTCAGGCGTGGTTTCCACGGTAACGGCTGAAGTCTAACTGCCTGTTTGTCAGGACTCAAAGGACTTGACATTGGTGAATCGAGGTGGAGGAGGGATGAAACACAACAAGGGCACGTGAAGGTTGTAGAGCTTGCCAGGCAATAGCAATGTCACTATATATACATCTATATATAAATAAAAAAGGGGGAGCTGTTTGCTTTCTCACCTATGAAGATAAGCAAGACCCCAATCGTGACCTGCAGACAAAGGGACAAGCTGATCAGGGTTATGACGAGTGTGTAAAAGGAGACATGAGGCCCCTGGTCCAGCACAGCCTTGAGCTGGGAGGCGTTGGCCATCAGCAGAGCCACATCCAGCATGCTCTCTGCAATGCTCTTCTTATTGGCATAGTGGTTCATGTTCAGTGGGGCTGGATTGGAGGCCTGGGGAGACACAAAAATATAGCCTGACTGGCACAGAGCTGGTGTTCAGATAATACCTTAAAAGCCACATAAAGACCATCACTAAAGCAGCCTGATGCTATCTCAAAAATGTTCCATGAATTAAAGGATTTTTGTCAAAACAAGACGGAAAAACGTAGCAGTTCTCAGCAAAAATATCAATCACACCTGTCCGTAAATCCCTGTGCTGGCTCCCTGTGTGTCAAAGGATAGAGTTTAAAATGCTGTTACTGATCTGCAAGTCCGTGAATGGCCTTGGGTCTAAATACTAATCAGAGCTGCTCTTTGGGTATGATATATCATGACCCTTCAGGTCATCAGAGACAGGAACAAGACACATATTGTCAGCTTGATTTTAAATTGCAATTTAATGTCTATAATTGATTTTATTGCAAGTTTTCAGTGTTTTGATATATTCCCCACTATGATTTGCCCTGTGTACGAATGGTGCTACACAAATAAACTTGCCTTGCCTCGCTTGCCTTGCCTACCTGGACGTAAACAGAAAAGCACGCCCCGTCCTCCCAGCGGAGCAATGAAGCAGCGTGTTGATGAGGCTAGCAGTAATTTTGTGCTTCCTGTGCCTTGATGGTGAGGATCTGGTTATCATTCTGACCCAATTAGCACAACATGGAGCCATTACAGAAGGGGTGACCTTTGAAAACAGAGCCATTAGCACAAGCAAAGAGATACTGACACACTGGAAACAGACCCATTAAAGCGTGGTGGACGTGAGCAAGTCAGCATGCGCAGCGTTGAAGGTTGTCCTGCAGCTACGGCCTTTGTAAAGCATGTTGTATGTTGTATGTGATTCTATGAGGCATCTGCTCCACTTTTTTTTATCAGAATAGTGTGTCTGTCTTTTGTTTGCAAACATAGTATTAGCGGCTGACACTGTGACCCTTTAGTCATATCCTGCTGATATATCCCTGTCCTGCAGAGAAGGATAACAGAGTAAGCTCTATATCTGTTTTGATAAAACCCAGAGTAGCCCCTTTTACAACAACCTGTTATTTAATTAATGCTGATTTGTGAGACAGACTCTTTTTTTTGTAACACACAGTGTTCTCAGTATAGTCTGCCCAGCAGAGACCTCATTCCTTATGTCAACAGGTTGTAGGCAAAAACATCAAAGAAAAGAGAAATTGTAGTTTTAGGTTGAATTCTATAACCTATTGATTCTTGTGTGGGTGATTATGTAACGAAAGCTTAGCTAGGTTGTGTGCGTGTGTGTGTGTGTGTGTGTGTGTGTCTACTCCCATCCCAGTGGACTCTGCACCACCAAGAAAAAACAAGTTCAGGTCAGCAGGTGTCGGATAAACAGTCTGTTTGCTGATAAATAAGAAATCGCTCTCTTTCAAAATGTGGGAAATGTGTGATCCATTCGGAGCACGGCTGCTGAACAAGCATCCTCTGCAGCTCTGCAACGCCCGGCTCTCACCTGAAAACAAAAAGATTCGGTCGCGTGGTCAAGGCCGAAACCTGCACACTCAGTGCGCACAAAATAATCAGCCAGTATCACAGACTGTTCCTCAACAATGATGCCCTTCCATTTTTCTCAGAACACACCCCTGCAGCTGCAGAGAACATTGCTTGTTGGGGATTAACCAAACCACAGAGCTGGTACCGACTGTCTTCCCTCAGCTCCAGGCATAGAGACAAAGCGAGAGAAAAGAGACGCTGCACCCTCTAATTTGCCAAAGGGTAGGATACAGCTGAATTACAATGTCTTTAGAAGATCCACAACAATCAGCTGGCATGGTTAAGCTGATGTATGAGGGGGAAGTACAATCTGCACAGAAGGTGTGGTCATGGGTGTTGGAGGAGAGATGGTGCTCTGGCTGCAGTAATTATCACCATGAGGTTTTCTCCTAATAAGCCTTTTGGGACATACATTGCACGTTACTGGCTCTGCTTGGCACGACTGGTAGAGTATCTTCAATCATTTTAGATTTGATGGTAAATGGACTGCTTCTTTTTCTAGTCCTCATGAACACTCACTCAAAGGGCATTTATTCATATTCTCACACCGGTTGCAGAGGCTTCCCTACAAGGTCAGTCTGCTTTAACCACCCACACACATTCACGCACTGATGATGACGCAGTTTCGGAGGCAGTTCGGGGTTCAGTATCTTTCCAAGGACAATATGACATGTAAGCTGCAGGTGCTGGAACTGAAGCATCTTCCTTCTGATCCATGGATGACAGCGCTGCCCCTCAGCCAAAGAACCACATGCTATAATGTGGCTTCATGCAACCAACAACTATGTGAGACTCATAACAAGGCATTAAACAGCTTTTAAGAAACGTGATTCTTTGCATGTTAAGTGGGGGGGGAAAGGCACCATGGAGGGTTACACTGTCCCAGTGAGTGTGATTTGGGTCAAATGCCACAAAATGGCACACGGTCATGACGTGTCACGGCCAGCCATTCTGTTCTCACACACTGACACAGGCTTTTTCAAAAGCAAGCCCTTTATCCTTGAGTCAACAGACCACAGTGAGATAATGCTTGTTGTGAGATCGCAAAATGGGAACAGGCGGTCGCAGTGTTAGAAACAAGGCGGATGAATTTAATGAAATATTCACGATAAAGGCCTGAGACTGTCTTTTATCATTGTAGTCCACCAGGACAAGGCTGAAGGCAGGTGCTCAACCTGTGTTCCCACTCAGGTCATCTGGCTGAGAACATATCAGACACAAAATTTGCAGCCGAGGAGACAAAATAAAAGATACCACACAGTATGTCATGCTGTTCTCGTTGGGTGGACATGCTCCATGTGCAAAAGCAGGTATTACAGGCTGCATCGGGCCCAGGCTTTCATTTGGATGACGCCTCACATTTAAAAACACAGAAGACAACCCCAATTTGCATATTTGCACCGACCTTTCTTTTCCCATTTGGGAAACAGAGCACTTGTCTATCACCCCACCATTACAGATGCATTGTTATTTTGCACCATTTAAAACGAAGGGTTCTCATTAAGTCGATCGCTCTGTAGCGGTCCAGGGTTTCAATGCTTATTTTTGTGATGAATTATTCACAATGCATTGCTTGCCTGAAACAGACTCAGGGGACACATGGAGGAAATAGACAGTGAGGGGGATGAGGAGGGGAGAGAGAAAGGTAGAAAAGTTCTTTGAATGTTGTTTCAATCATGTGTCAGTGGACTCCAATGATCATATTTTACACGTTGATGCTTTCTGCAGAATAGGACCACCACATCTCATATTCCATGAAACAAAAGATAGCAAAACTGATAATGCCGAGGCACCCAAAGTCACCTTAAACAAACACTGGACAAGCTGTTAAAAGCAAACTGAAAAGGAAGAGTCAATGGTCCTCAGGTCAAACAGGAAAATTTTGAAAGAAATAATCAATATTTGATTGTACTGGAGCACTTGAATGGAGAGGAGTGATTGGACAGAAAAACTAGAGGCCCAAAGGTAATTTGGGAAGACACTGGGCTAAAATCGGAATTAAATGAAACATTGATCAGAAACTGCTTCCCTAATTCTGCAGCCACCACCTCCAGTACCATCTTGCTGGAGGGTCTGCTGTCTGAAAAAGATCCAATTTTCCAAATTGCAGAGATTGAACTTTAAACTTTAAACCTAGCTGAACCATAAAAAGGTTTTTCATCCTGTACTCAATGGCCAAGTAAAGATTTGGCCCCCTTCCAGGCAAAGAAATAAACCCATTCAACTATGGAGCACATCTAATCCTAAACTTTTCCCCTTTTCCCACATGGTCACACTCACTGATTACAGCCAAGCTAAATACCTGTATGTCAGTTACAGGAGAGTGTGTCATGACCACTGCTTTTTACCACTGAGCTCTGTGTCTTACATGTTGAGAGCCTCTTTGCAGAAACAATACAAGACGCCACTTAAGACACGTAGAGACCCTCATTTATAATTTAGTTCATGAACTTACTGCAGTTCAGCAACACTGTGAAAAAGCAAATGAACTTGCATCCGTAACTGTGTGTGTGTGTGTGTGTTTCCCCTCCTTTTGTTTTTTTTTTTTCAGTGCATCAGCACTTCTTTGCTTTCCATCCATCATGTCCTATCAGCAGGCTCCCTCTCTCACCTCAGTCTCTGGCCCTCGTCCAGATGAGGATCGACCCAACTGTAAATCTAATTTCCATGATTCTCTGTAGAGCTTTTAGCTTCACAGCCACACACAGCGCAAAGCAAACATGGCTGTTGCACAGCGTGGTCTATCACTCAGAGACGGAAAGGGTTTCTTCATCTGGTGAAAGTTGCAACATAAAACCCACTGATAGTCTGAGAAGACAAAAGGACATGCTGAATGAAATAACTCTGCATGGAAATCTGACACTGTATGTTGCTGGGTTTAGATTTCAGTGCAACACGGGCACAAACATTAAAAGCCCCTGGAAATGTGTGTGGAAATATGTGTGAAATCCTCTCTCCAAAAGGAAACCATGGAGTGACTCCAATCTTATTGACTCACAGAGGTGGCAGAAAAATGGTAAATGAGAAGGGTTGCTCGTTTTATTGAGCGTAAGGGTTTTACATCCTGTATCTGTTGGCTGAGCTCTGACAAATGTAAGGAAGTACTGTACTGCACCTCAGGCTGCCTGGGTATCTCTCTCTCTGTTCCTCCTCCCATCTTCCTCAAACACACACACACGCACAAACACATCCATCCGAAATTAAATGGTGCTGTTGAGACAGCACGAATGAAAATGATATAGTGAAGAGCATTTTATCCGCCTTGTAAAACTGGGTGCGACTCTGGACCACCACGTGCTGTAATTACTTGTCAAATGGCAATCACCACATAAAATACAATTAGAACTACGGTAGATTGTTGTCCTGTGACAATCTAGTTGTGGCATGTTGGTGAGATGCCATTATATGAAAGTAAAACTGTGTGTGTGTGTGTGTGTGTGTGTGTGTGTGTGTGTGTGTGTGTGTTTGGGTTTGTATTTGGCCAGTCAAGTGGAAACAAAGGAGCGCATTCATTATTTATAAGGTTGTTCAGGTGCCAACAATGCATCCGTCGTCAGCCGAACCAGACTGTCACCTGACCCGGGATGCCTGTAATAACCATGGAGACTCTGTATGAATCTTTGTTTTTTTCACTGTCTCGCTTCTGGGTAAACAGGGTGTCTGTCTGGTAACAATTATTTCTGTTCTGCAAAATTTCTACTTAAATAGATGACATGTCATATGAGAAGAGGCCAAATGTGACATTTAAGTGCGGAAGCCACATGGGCTAGAGATAATATGATCAGACACACTTCAATTTTTGTCTTCTTGAAAGCATTTGTATACAACCTGTTGCCATAAGGAATACACCCTGAATCAACCTCACAGAGGTACACCACAAAACAAAATTGAAGCAAAAATTAAGTAATGTAAGCTTAACTACTTTAGACTGCTGCATTGATTTCCAATCAATTTTCCAGGCACTCAATGTGTCCCGGTACAGTACTTGCTTCGCACTCGTCAGATCCCTCCAAAATTTGGAGTCAGCTGTTTTGCAAGAAAGAATGAACAACCACCCCTTCGTGGAGTGAAAACCTGCTTTCCGATCGATGAATTCACTCTTAGGGCATAGTTGTCACCACCTATCGCACATCAAGCTGTTCCAACTGTTCCAACACACAGTACAGTGAAATGCAATGCAGATTTGACCTGTTTAAGTAGCCTGAGCTCAGCTGTCTTACCTCAGCCCCACTCTCCCTGTTGTTGCTGCTGCTGCTAATGTTCGTCATCTTCTAGTGCGTCTGCTGCTGTGCCCCTGCACTTCTGTAGGGGAGGAGATGAGCATTCCCATCAGTGGCTGATGCATATGCAGGTATTTTATTATGCGGTTGTTCTGGAAAGGGCCATAGTAACAATCATAGCCTAATTTGTTGTATGTATATATGTGGGAATTTCCCTACATAAAAAATAATCTATCTATCTATCTATCTATCTATCTATCTATCTATCTATCTATCTATCTATCTATCTATCTATCTATCTATCTATCTATCTATCTATCTATCTATCTATCTATCTATCTATCTATCTATAATGTGATGGAACCTTACATTATTTAAGTTGGGATCAGTTAAGTTTCCTTCTCTCTGTTAATCCAGTTTTTAAGATATTCTAAGATGTGCATAAAGACATTTTTTTTTACTTCTTATCTTGTACTTTTGCGGGGCGCACCTCAGCTGCTTACAGTCCTGATAACAATGCGGCTTAGTTTTTTTTTTACATGTGAATTGCATTGTATAGCAAGCTGTTGAGTCTCTTTCTTTCTGTGTGTGTGAGTGAGAGAGAGAGAGAGAGCGAGAGAGACAGAGAGAGAGAGAGAGCGAGAGAGAGAGAGCGAGAGAAGGGAGACATGTGATTGGATGAGTTGGAGAAGGGCGTGAAATACATTTCTTCCATAGGCGATAAAAGGGCTCTTTTATTGCAAAGGGGGGGAACTGGATATTCAGCCCCCTTTTTTTTTTTTTAGCGGGGGTGTCTTTTCATGCAGGATGCCACTCCTGCATGTGCACCTGAGTCCGTCCAGTGTGTACCAGCGTGCTGCGTTTGAGGACGCTCCATCCAGTCGTTAACAGGGGCGTGGATCCCAACCAGCTGAATGTGGGAGGGGGAGGAGGAGGAGGGTGTCGAGAGAGAGAGAGAGAGAGAGAGAGACGGGGAAACGCGTTTCAACGCCTCTGCTGTCGTATTATAATAACCTGATGAAGAGAGGAGACGGGACACGATGAAAGCCGAAAACAGCCGTCCGCGTAAATGAATCGCCGAGGAGGATAAAAGTGTGATTTGTCGTTCCTTGGGGCTTCCGTGCCGCTCCTGAACTCCGCATTGGGCAGAGGAGAGACTACATCGCTCCGGTGTCCGCAGGGGATGCTGGGACCGCAAAAGGAGATAAATATCCGTATTTTCTCCCTCAATTTCACTCTCTTTCTCCGCAGCGTGTGCGCGGTTGAAGAAAAACGCGTACGTTTATTTTTATGTTATTTTTGTACGTAAATAACTGAACGCCTAACATGCAGATAGAGAGGGCGTTTTGAAGTCCACCTTTCTGCCGGATTTCTCTTTTTTTTACCCCCATCCAATGGCATCGATCTCTGGTGTCGTGTCATCTTTGCCAAGCTCTCCTCACTCTTGTTACTGAGCCAGGTAAGTCACATTTACACTGTGGTGTGTTTTAACCCCTGTATTGAAATGTTTGAGCACTAGATAGGGAGGTATTGTTACCTCAAACCGTCAAACGTTCGATTCCGAACCGCGGAACTTGACGTTAACTTGCGTGCGTCGACGTAACCTGCGCGTGCACCTGGTCCTTAATCATGGCAACTGCTTAATGTTATCGCGTTTCTTTTTTATTGTCACTTAAACTCTTCGTCGTCTTTTCGTCCACCTGCGTTAAACTCCGCAGAGTGAGCTCCATAATTGTCCGCAAAATGCTGTGTTATTATTTCACTTAAAGTGGCTTTTTTTCCTCTCTCTCTCTATCTCTTGCAGCTCATTGATCTCGCATGGGATCTCGTCTATGTCCTCCATCCTGGTGTTGTTAGGGGCCTCCACTGGCAAACTGCGTCACCGAGTGGGCACTGCAGGTACTCATCTCCTCAGAAAAAAGAAAAAGAAATCTCTGCATGTTGGGGAAGTCTAGCCATGGCAGGAATAACCTGGAAACCAAAGTGACTGAACTCTTCAAGATCTCCAAATGGAGCCGGAGGCCAGTTCCAACTCCGAGCCCCACCAAGAACTGAAATATCCATCTTTACCCAACTCTGTGGCTGCCAACTTGTACGAAGCCATGAGTGATGGAGATGTGAAGCTCGTGGACTCTGTGGTGAGAGGCGGCAGTGATCCCAGTGCGTACCCTTCCTCCAGTTATCAGAGGAACGTACACCAGAGGTTCATCAGAAGAAGCCTGTGGTTCTCAGACAACGACGAACAGGCCTTCGAGACCCCTGAGACACCAGATAATAGGAGTAAGATCCTCAACATAAACCTGCGAACAATAGTGGACAGGACGCGGGGGACTAGTTGTGGGATACAGGAAGGTTCCAGCACTGAGAGCCAGGGGGGTCAGAAGGACAGCGCAACTGAGAGCGCCAGTGCAGACGAGGAGAAGGAGAAAGGTGGAGATGCCTTGAACCTCACGTGCAACGATGGTGGCAAAGCTACCATCAAGGCGGCCAGCGAGGAGAACGAGGAAGAGGCAGAGATGAAAGCGGTCTCTACGTCTCCGGGAGGAAGATTCCTCAAATTTGACATCGAGCTCGGACGAGGGTCCTTCAAGACAGTCTACAAGGGTCTGGACACGGAGACTTGGGTGGAAGTCGCCTGGTGTGAGCTGCAGGTAAAGAGCTGAAACTCACGCGTTAGATATGCCATTGCATATTTGCTCTCTCCACTCTCTTGGCGCTCCGCAGGTTCGCACAACACACCACAGCAAAGATGTATTAAGACCATTGTCAATCTGCCAGCCTCTCTGCAAGGGCGTCCACTAAGTTGCAAATGGGCGACCACTACGTTTTTAAATGATTTACACCGGAAAAGTGATTGGAAACGCATTAGGCACTGGCCTGGAGACTGCATGCAACCACTGTGGCGATCAGCAGTTTTTAAGCAAATGCACAAGGAGAGAGAGAGAGAGAGGGCTATCTTGTCTTGCATTACACAGACGCAGGAAAATCACCAGCTTAGACTGTGCAAAGGTATTAACTAATTATTTCCGTCCTTTGGAGACTGCAACAGGGATTATCTCTCTCCCTCTCTCTCCCAGGAGGCTTATGGGGTGGAAAGGGGGGGGGGCAATACAGTAAGCATGACCGGCCCCCTCAGAGAGAGAGAGAGGGAGAGAGAGAGAGAGAGAGAAAAAAAAACCTGTATTGTCATTTGTTTTTCTTTTGTGTATTCAGATAAAGTGCTACAGATTCATTTCCAGGGATTTATGTTCTGTAATCGTCGGTCCAGGTGATAATGCGCCGACGCCGGACGCATGTGCGGCACTTCCTCCCAGCGGTGCGTCTGCATGTCATGAAGCGCTGCTCCCTCCCTCTGTGCAACAGGAGGCGGGCGGACAGGAAGCAGCTGAACTGCGCTGTAGCCTGCTGGGAAGTGCGCGGCGGTCCCGCGGCCTCAGTGAATGCTGATGCCCGGGCTACCGAAAACACGCCGCGTCACTCACCTGAGACGCATGAACGATGCAAAAAGCGCAGGGCGCTTGAAATATGCGCTAGGTTACGTATGACTGCAGGTTCACAAGGCACAGAGGGCGGCGTGATAGCAGGTCGTTGATCAGGAAAGGGGAGAGATAACGTAGGAACATGACTTAACGGAGGTGATGTCACATAGGCCTGTATGATGTCTTACGTCGAATAGGGAGGGAATACACCCAACATCACAGACGCATCAGTCAGTCTCATGCTCACATCTTAGAGGCAATTTAGGGTCTTTCATCAAGCCAAACGTGCAAGTTTTATGAACTTTTTGGTCTTTTGGGTGCTGAAGAACCTCAAAGCAGACACATGAAGAACATCTACTAAAACTGGTACTTTCCTACAGTGAGGTTGGAGACTGGTTAGAACTGCCTCGGTTCCCTGGTTGGGAACTCCTGGTTGGAAATGGCAGGAAAATGTACTTTCATTGAAGCAGGAGTGGCAGGTGTGATGGATATAATTATGGACTTGTCACTGTACAACTAATAGTTTTGCATATTTTCTGGGTACTCAGGTTTAACCTTAGAGTTCAGAACATGCTTATTTAGGTTTATTGGAGATTCTAAATTGCCCTTTGGAGTGAGTCTGAGATTGAATGGACTGTGATGGACTGTTGACCTGTCCGTTTGTATTCCCTGCCTTCACCCTGTGTGTGCTAGCATTTGGCTCCAGTTAAGAAAGACCATTTAAGGTACAACATGGATAAGATAACAGATGAATGGGCAGCTTGCCTACATTTCATCATTCTCCTATATATTGTATCCTTGTGCTGACATGTTTTTCATAAAATCAGCCAGATAAACCAAATACTGTGCTGACTTGATCGGCCTTTTTCGTCAGTGCACACTCAGAAACTGTAAGTAAGCTGAGACTTTTTGTGCCTGAATCAATACGGACTCACGTGCTGGAGTCTGCAGTTCATCAGAGTCGCTCGTCTCACGTTGCCATTTCATAAAATTGATTGTCGAGCTGCTAGTTGAACTGTTGGAGTGGTTTATGATATGCAGCTCATAGTATGGAGCTGTTAGAGGTGGCAAATCTGTGAATTCATAACTATGGAAAAGTTATTTTTGGGGACTAAAACATTCTTTCACTGTGCCTGGTGAGGGTCAAGTCTAACGTTTCCCATACTGTCAGGTAATATCTTCAGTATACATTGATTGTTTTCCTGGCTTTGTACCTTAATGGTGTTGTGGGGGATTGATGAAGCCTTTTCAAGGTATTTTTACATACCATTTGTGCACAGACTGTCCAGGCACTTACTGATCATTGAGTGTGAGTTAAATATAGCAAAAGTGGCAAATACAAAAGGAACACAATGCATGAGAAAGCATTGACACTATAGAAAGCCAACAAAATATACATAAAACAGCCAAGTCACAGTACAGAGTATACTCAAGGGAATATATGATACATTTCATCACAGATTTGCAGAATATGTATTGATAAAACAATTGGTTGACTTAAAACATAAATAATTGTCTGCATTTGCACCACTGGCCATGCAAAACATATTAGATTGTGGCCCCCAGCTCTAAGCTCGCTGCTGTTTTACAGCCCTAACAATTACTCAAGAAAATAAATCAGCTGACTGATTCAGGTGACCTGTTTTATCTGGTTCTCTGCCCTACTTTGCACATTTGTACCAGGAAATTTGATTTAAGCAACATTTGATTCATCGCCGGTGTCTGATTCACCTGTAAAATTTTGACTCTTGCCTAAAGTTATCAGCGCTAATCATTTGGATATGTCACTGCACGCTTACTCGGCCGCCGCCAAAGTGCCTTTTAACTTGGAGTAATTTTAGGTTTGGAGTTGCCTCATTGTGTGACGGTGTACACTGAACACACGCGTAAATCCCGCGTAGGTGCACTAAGCTCTCCCACTTTACTCTTCCTCTGAGAGCGGCAAATTGTACGTTTTTATTGACTTTCTCAAAGGGAAATTTGGAGCGTATCGCTCCAGGGGGATTTATCATCATGTTTAATGTTGTTGTGCGGTTTTGTCAGGAGGCTGGTGGTCTAAGCCATGAACCCACGTTGCCCACAATGAGACAAAGTCGCATTCTGCAGCAGGTTTTTAAACGCCCCTCTGATGCGTGTTTACTTTGTAGGATTGCATGTATCTCCTTGCTAAAAGTCACTGTGGTGCTGGAAAAGGGGCAAGAGAGAGGAGCTCTATGTGAGGGCGACGTGACTGTGATTTTCCACTGTTTTCCCTCCTTCCAGCGGTCACATGGCTTTCTTGCCTCGAAATTTTAATCTGGCCTGGCCCTGTGTTTATTCTTTCTGTCTATTCTTCCTCGCCTGCCTCCTTCTCTCTGCCCCCCCCCCCCCACATCTCTGTTTTTGTGCCAGGCTTGCTGGCATAACACAGATGGCCCTGGCTCGGGCGAGGATGTTAATCTGTGAGAACGATGCCTGTTGTGATTTTTTTTTTTCTTCCTCATTGTTGAGAGGAAACACTTCTAATATTTCTCCTCGCCTTGTTCTATTATCGCTCTGCAGAATTAAACATTCAGACTTTGGAAACTTCCCCTTTCTGCCAATCTGGGCTCTGTGTATAGATTTTAATCTCTGCATTGCTCAGAGCCACAGACTGAGTTTACTTCTGACTTTGTGCAGACTTCTCTATGGTATTTGGCAATGAGCTTGTTGTTTTGTAGATTAAATCTGGTTCCCAGCTCGTGAACACAGAGCTGGCGACGATATCATTGCAGGGGATATGACAGTGCCTGTCTTTTGGTGTTTACCAGAGATTTCACCATTCCTGGACCTGACAGGCCTGTAATATGACACCACCAGTCAGTGGGTCAATGCATCCAAACACTGGAGCCTCCTGTTCAGCTTCCCAAACATCATGCGTTTCCTGCTTTTTCTAGATCAGAATAGTGACATGTTAAACGTTTGTGAAACACTGGTCAAGATCTTGGAATTTGGAAATATCCCAGTGTTATCATACCATGGTGACAGTGTTGAGCAGTAATAAGCTCTTTTTGGAAGTATTTGTCCTGTTGTGCCTTCATAGTCATTTTTCTCAATTTTCGAAGCAGTAACAAAGCTTTTCATGACGAAAACATGTCAAGTTACATCAGTAAGAAGAACTGTGGTGAATTTTGGTCCAGTTTGGCCTTCAGAACTATGATATGTCTCAAAGAACACATTTTTTTGATACCCTTTCTACCCTTCTTTTTCAAAAATAATAGTAATCAAAATAATAGTAATAGTATTTGAAAATTGCACACTGCAGTAAAATTATCTAAAAATGACTCGTGTGATAGGTTGAAACGAATATTGATCTATTGCCCAAGCAGGAAATGATCCAATCAATGAATAGTTACCTTGATATTGTGTATTTGAATGTTTTTTGCATGTAGTGCAAGTAGTTATGTGTAAGTTAGTAGGGTCTTGACGTTTTTCTCCGATTATAGATGTAACAGCAGGGACTGTATCGTCAGTTTTGCAGTATCAGTGTCGTGGACAAAGCTAGAATTTAATTTGAGCTGCGGAGCAGAGCTGAAAGGACTTAGTACTGCATCTATCTCCCATTGCGTGCTTAGCCCCCTTGCTGCTCCTGTGCTGCTCCAGATCTTACGTGACTGTAGGAGAGAGAAGAAAGGGGGGTGAGTTTAGGGTTTCTTGGCTTTTAAATCTGACGCGTGGAAGCACTTCAGTTTCCACTTGTCATGAAATAGTAGAGGAGAAAAAAGGGACAAACAAACAAAAACCAGCGGTGACTTGCATGTCAGAGAATATGAGCAACATGAGAGGCTAAAAGACTGCCGGGTTGAGCTGCTTTCACACCACATATTTCCAGGAGATTTTCATTCACAGCAACACTGGGACCTCTGACGTGATGTCATTCCATGCAAAAATATTGTGATATTAAATAAAACTGCCATTATTGGAAACGCGGTATGGTTATAAGCCTGCAATATTGCAACCGATACCATATTGTTAACTTGTTACCAAGGTATCACAGTTACTTGACACACTGATATTCTTGCATATCACTATGAAAGGGTCTAAAATATATGACGAATATAGCCGTGACTCTTTCATTCATTGGCATTACGCCTTCATAAAAATGGAACTTTCCTAACTATATCTGAAATGTTTTTGAGATTTTTTTATTCTATCATAGAAACGTTCTCTCTAGCGTACTGTGGTGTTGTTACCATAACAGTGGGCTTTTGTTTACAGCTCCCTCTTTGGATTAAGAGGTAAACTGTTCATAATAATGATGACAGGCCCTTCTTGACTGCCCTGATGGCAAAAACAGCACTGGAGATAATCAAACGGGTCATTGGTTACAGCCCATTGAGCACTTGAGGCCCAGGGAGGCAAGGGCAGCCAGACCTAGTGGCCGATGGTGCTTCGCCAACGACCTCCTCCTCCTCTTCTGCTTCCTCCTCAGGCATGTCTCAGCTCCTGTGTCACTTAGCCAAACCTGAAGACCCCGCGGAATGGAGGACAAACCTGTTAGAGCTTTAGTGTAGCTCCTACAGGCTCAGTGGAAAGGGGTCAGCTAATAGTGTTGTGATCTAATACATTAAAAAACAACAACAACAATAGAAAGTGTCACAACAGCTCATTAGGATTAGAAATCCCTCTTGGAATTTAAGATGTTTATTTGTATGAACAAATTTGGAACGCCTCAGCATCCTGTTAAGGCCTCCTGCTTAGTCTCTGTGGTATGAAGACAAGGGTTACTTTCAATGCACAGTCTCAATGACCTCGGCATCACTAAGCTATTTATGTAATAATGAGTACAAATTCATTTGAGGCCACGCAGTAATGCTGAGCTCTCTAAGAATCAGAATTGATGGTATACTAGCATGTATGTAGTTAACAGTTCAAGGCTCAGCTCGGATTAAGAGATAGGATGAGGAGCTCAAATGTCCAGGAGGGGCTCAAAGTAGAGCCGCTGCTCTTCCACATCGAGAGGAGCTAGCTGAGCTTTTCAGGTCGGAGGAGACACACTGTAGAAATGATATCTCTTATCTTGGTTGGAAACGTGTGGATCGTCCCAGAGGAGCTGATGGAAGAGGCAGTGGAGAGGAGTTCTTGGGTTGACAATGAGATTGGTTGATTTGTAAGACCAATACATAACTGCTTTAAAATCTTGGCAAATTAAAGGCGGTTTTGTGGAGTGAATTATAAGTTTGTTTGCCAGCACCATTAAGAAAGGATATCCTGCTGTTTTTCTTAAGTGTGGCATTGCAATTACAGTTCGGAGTGACGCATTTTATAAGTAACACAAGTAAGAGGGTTATTTTTTAAGACCTGCTCCCTGCAGGAAAACCCTTGGTTGAATTCTGCCTGCGTGGTGTTTCGTCTGGGTCAGGGTATTATGCTGAATCAAGGCTGGCTCTCTCTCTGGCTCTGTGCCCCCACACTGCAGCGACTGATAGGGAAAAAAAGAAAAAAAAAGGTCAATGAAGGCGGTGGCAGCCAACGGTCTGGCCACCCAGGCTAGTTCGGGTGAGGACATATCCCCAAAGCTGGTTCTCCGCCACGTCTCATCTCGGATGCTCTTCATCAGGGATGAACGGATGAACTGCTTTTTATCACTACTACTCCAATAACCAATAATGTCCTGATTCTTTTCACTGCAAAACATTTTCAATAGTTCACACCTGAGGCAAAGAAAGATATACAGGGTAAAGACAAATTTGACATGCCAGCTCATCATGCCTGCATTTGGAAAAAAAAAGTAGCAAAAAAATCATGACAAAAACTAGAACGGCTATGACTCAAAACAAGCATGTATTGTTTCATTGCATTAGCTGCATCAGTTAATGCAAAACAAAGTGGCTCAAATGCCTCATCAATTGGTAGAAGACTAGCTGCAGGTGTCTTCTTGTTGGTTTTAGTGTTAGCTTTAGCATTAGCATTACCCACAGCAGCTTTAGCCTTTTTGTATTCTTTCCTTAAGCTGCTCCTTTGATGATGCAGTGATGAGATGTGTTGAAATCCATCCTCTTTGAGCATCTACTGTATAGCAACCTGCATGTACATATTCTTTCTCACAAACGGTGAAAAAAAGGCCTACTGGCAGTGATTGGTGCCTATAATCATCGTGAATCCCTGCTCCTCATCCGTGATGTGGGAAAATGGGTGCCACACTGCCCACCCACCGCACTCTCACTCTCTCTAGTTTGCACCAGTCCACGCTGGTTTGGCCAGGCCAGAGCCATCCACACGGGGCCTTGAGCACATTTGTGGATGTTAGTGGAGCTCATGTTCTCCGTCATATCTGTCAGGTTCAGAGCAGCTGGATAAAAGGGTATCACAGCACCACAGCTATTCGGAGCTCTCCGTATTAGCTACTGGAGGGTATTTACAATGGGTCTGCGTGTGAGTGACTCACCATTAAGCGTGGATGATTGCCGTCTAGAGGAGTGTGTGTGAAAGATGTCACCACCACCTGTCGTCCCTCAAGTTCTGCTTGCCTCTGCCTCCCGTCGTCTATGAAGCCTTGTGAATTAAAAATGGAACAGCAAAGGGTCTTTGCTCTTTCTGTAAAATAATTAGGACCAATTGTCTGCGATGATTACTCTACAGACCGATTTAGCAGCAGATCCTCTCACTGGCACGACCATTATAGAGGAGTGCTGGTGACTTGCAGTCTTCTAAGGTGTATTTAGATGGAAGTGAACAGATTATCTGTCTGTTGTATGTTTGATGGAAACACTAACAATCATTCAGATGAGGTGCTGAGCAATTCAGAGTTTGGGTTAGGAATTTGTAATTCTGCTCTTAGACCATAGTCTTAGCAGCAATTACTCTGATTGAATTTGCATCATATACTGTGTGAAATAGAGCCTTCGCTTAAGATTGCCATCACAGAGATCCTCTAATGTGCCATCAGGTGATAATTCTTTATCGTGTGCATGCAAGATAATGAACTATGAATTTGTTTTCGTCTCTGAGGACTTCTGATGGTGGAAATGCTACATGCTCATGCACGTGATGATAATCTTGTGCCCACAAGAAAATCATTTGCGAGACAATTTACTATAATTTCATTTACGATGGGTAGAACTCAGTGCCACCATTTTGTAATGAAGTTGGAGGCGTGTTTTTATGAATCTAATGCTTGGTTAGGTAATAACGTGGTGGTGTTTGCCCGAGTGTCTGTGACTGTGTGTTGGGGCTCTAGAGGCTACGAGGCCTATCAGTTTTCAGCTGCCTACGACAGTGACTGGAGGTATTGTTTTTGTGAGAGGGCGTTAGTTTACATTTTCCTGTTTGAGACAGCAAATGCCACACAGGTTCAGCAAACCGGTTCAGTCATGTTCATGTTTTGGTGCTGGCTGCAGCTCACACTGTAGTAGACTGCGATAGTTTATAATTGAAGTGCCAGTAACCACATTAGAGCCTGGGCTCTCATGATTTTGTGTTGTCATCATATAATGGAATGAACTCAGCTTAGTTTGTGTTTTCACCTCTACGTCATATAAAGAAATGCTATATACTATACATAGCTATCCTGTGCAAGAGCATGGAGCATTTTGAGCATCATACAGTACATCCTCAGAGAGGCACGCATTTAAATGATCT
This sequence comes from Karalla daura, assembly GCA_029224185.1. Lineage (NCBI taxonomy): Eukaryota > Metazoa > Chordata > Actinopteri > Chaetodontiformes > Leiognathidae > Karalla > Karalla daura. The sequence continues at coordinate 9,282,095 of CM055193.1, read as the reverse complement.
TATCCTAACTATCTGAAAAATGAAAATCGCCTGATGAGACGGACTGTAAGTGGCTCCATTAGGTCTTAACTCTTTAAAAATACCTACATTTTATGTGTTAAACGAGGAGAATGTAGCAGACGATAGGATCTGTGTTATCCTGTGATTTAGTGTCTCCAGTTTTCGATTATTGGAGTCCAGCCAGTACTTTGGCAGGTCTGCGTTATCAGCAGATATTGGCTCTAGTCCTGCAAAGATTAGTTGAAGAATCAATTACAACGAGCAAATCCCAGCAAAATCGAGCGTTCGTTGGTTCCAGCTTCTCGCATGCAAAGGTTCGTCGTAGGTGAATTGAAAATATATTTTTTTCCAAATTGGTGAATGGCAAAAACCAGAATCGTGTAGCTCATTACGTACATGAATACCTCTGCAAATTCTGCCTCTTTGGATACGTGACTGATTTTTCAAAGCACAGACATTTCCATCAGTGTCTGCCTCGGAAAAAATAAGCCGAGCGTCAGTCGACAAAGATGTGTTCACTTGGCAGTTGTCAGGGCTGTTGCATAAGCAGCATTAGTCCTTTGAGGAAGTATGTGGGTAATCATAATTTTTGTGTTTCTTTGTCTCTGTCTCAAAGAGCTGTTTGTCAGTCTACGTATTTAGTCTGTGACAGAAAAGAGGTTTACAGGAGGTTTGAATGCTTTAATCCATGTTGGCTAACTCCTCCGTCACAATCAGCCAGACACACTCGCACACGAACACTCATGCAACAAGTACTTTGCACCATTGTCCATTTGCAGTTCATTTTTTCGTCACGAGTGCACGTCTGACGTAACGGCTCGTACGCGTCCCGTTGAACAAGGCTGCTGGGGGTGTGTTATCTCACATTTCTTCCATGCAACTCTTCTTTTTTTTCCTCTCCACATTCTTATTTTTAGCTCACTCCCTTTGCACCCAAACAGTGAGATTAGTCATTGATCACTGGCTGATTTTAGCAGTATTGTTTGTTATTCTTGACATGTCCCTGCACTGCAGGTTCCCGCTTGTTGAGGCGAGGTGATACAAGCTAGGTTTTACTCTATCATAACATGCTTTCCTGGGCCAGTATGAGGGCGACGTGCACATGCTGCATCCCCAACCATTTTGTCTCAGGGCTGCAAAGGAACGAGTTTCTTTGATGTTTGAGTTTCATTGATCAATGCAGTTGAGTGGTTAGTGGCCTCACCTCACAGTAAAAAGGTCCTTGCTTTGAATTCTGGTTGGACAGATGACCTTTCTGTATGGAGGTTGAATCTTCTCTCAAGTAGTCTGGTTTTAAGACATTGTTTAGGTTGACTGGAGACTGTAAATCGCCCCCAGGCATTTGAGTGAGTTGTGTGAATACCTACACAGTGGTGTTGCTGAATCCCCAGCTCACCTTAGGTGAAGGCAGTGAGTACACCCTGGACAGGTCACCAGTCCACTGTTGACCTAAACATGCATGTTTTTGAAGTGTAAGTTTGAAAGTACCCAGAGAAAACCAACTCAAACCGCACACAGATATGCTCTCGGCCTGACCCACTTGGAGCAGCTTTCAAACAAGTTTGAATGTTACGTCTCAACCACAAAAGACCACAGAACTGGGAGGGGATGGATTCGTGACCCATTTGTAGAAAAAAGAGGCTCTAGATTGAAACTGATGGTGAAATGAAAAGTATTTGGACTTCAAACTTCAAATCTCCATATATTCTGGATTAAAGTCAAGGATCAGCACAGAAGAACCAAAAAAACAAAAAAAGGACCCTTCAGTTTGTGAATCAACCCTAAACAAAATGAGATCAGGGGGAAAACACGCTTTGAGTATCACTGATACTGCATTGTATTTTATTTTAACAGTTCAGTGTCACAGCAAGAGTCTGGCTGAAGGCTAGGAACCTGACTGCACGTCGGGGTAAGCTCTGAAAGCGAGCGGCCGGCTGCTGTTGTCCACATCCCTCTGCAGTCCTGACTGATGGGACAGGACCGAGCTGCGGGCCACTCCGCTGGCTCGCGCCTCAGCCTGCACCAGCTTTTGTTGTGCCGCTGCAATACTCATCTGTCATTAGGGACTGGTGCAGAGAGTGGTAGCAGAGGGTGCAGCCAAGTAATTTAGCATGCCCCCTCCGCCCCCCCACCCTTCATCCTGGCAAGCAGGGTTCATTTCCTGTGACTCCAGCCACGGTCATTACTGAGATGTCTAAATAAGCCGTGCATGAGATACAGCCCGGGGCTGCAGCTGTGTATCAATCTGAGCCCCAGAAATGCGTGGATCGTTAAAGAATCACAATATTACTGGGACTGGGTAAAAAGCCTGGTATGCATGCCGTGCATAGGCCTGGTTACCCCCTATTTTCATGGTGATTTGTTTAGCATCCTTGCTCTTAAAAGTCTGATGGATTTCATCAGACTTTTCCTTTTCTTTCCTTTTTTTTTTTTTACAAATATGTACAACTTTTCTCCAGTATTTCCTCAATCCTGCTTACCGTTGTGACACATATGTCGGGCTTAGCAGTCGAGGTTTTACAGTACAGGTTGTTGACAAGTTGTTGGAATATACGTAAAGCTCTGTCACACTACTGTTACTAAAACCAAATGAAGCTAATCTGCCTCTTGTTAACCACAGATTAAGAAGTAGCCATGCTAATAAGCAAAGTAGGAAACCGTGATTAGGAACGCAAAGCTGCGTGGTAAGAACTGAATTAGGGAGGAACCTGTCAACTATTAGTTTCATTAGGGGTTTTACAGTGAGAATAAGGAGCTTTAGATTTTATATATTGGATGGTGTTTAGATTGTAACTTTGATCAGCTTCTTTGACATTTTATAGACTTATCCCGGCCAAACATTATCGTCCAAAAGCTTTTTAACAGGCCTGTTAACTTTGGCCTCATACGCTTTGGCCAGCAGCTACAAACTGATAATTGACATGGCATAATCGACAACATTTAATACATATTTTCAACATTTTTTAGACATTTTATAGACATCACAACTACACAATTAATTGAAAAGTAATTGAAAAAGTAATCAACTACAAAAATAATCACTTGTTGCAGTCATAGCCCTGTAGATTGGCTCAAAGTGTCTTGCCACGATCCTTTACTTCCTCATTTGTTTCCCAGTCAGACAGCAGCAGCATCACACACATTTCTCCAATATGTATCAGAATCAGAATAGTTACTTGATCCTTGAAGGAAAATTGTTTGTCACAGTATCTCCTTCAAGAATAGAAATCTGATAAAATGGAAGAAAGAAGGAAAAACAAGACATTTTTAGAAAATAAATACATACAACAAGATGAGGATGAGATGAGAGGAGTGTAAACAGAATGCAAATGAAATAGGAAAATACAAAATAAATATGCAAATTAGATAGATATAAACTTTATTGATCCCTCTGCAGTTGGACCGAGGAGACTCCTTCGGGAAATTCAGGAGATTCAAATCGTAAAAACCGAGACATGCACAGACAGTAAATGCAAGAGCATAGTTGCACAGTTGAATGACTGTGGATGTGTTGATCAGCAAAAACAATCACTCAGTAGGGTTTGCGCATCCACTCTGGCCCAACTAATAGACAACTGTGTGCGGTATAATTGCCGTTGTACAGTTTCTGTGCCCCACTCGGGAGCAGTATGCGTAAAAACACGGCTCTGGCAGTAATTGTTTGAGGCACAGAGCAGAAAGAAGTAAAGAGTCAAAGGTTCCTGATTGTCGATTCACTATATGTGCAGGACGTCGAAATGCGTTTCCTCTCTCACCAAGTGCTTGAGTCTAGAAATGATCAAACTATATGCTCAAGCATTGACAGAGAGTGAGAGAGTCAGATGTCTCTTATATTGACGCACAGCTTCGCTTCAACACTCTGAGGCCTGACAGTTACCCCCCCCCCCCCCCCCCCCCCTCCTCCTCCTACCAGGGGCAATTTAACTCTATTTGTGTTTAATCAATTGTCGGTCTCCCCATATCACTCCTCAGTCCCAGCGGCACTTGACGTTTTTTCAGATCCAGCAAAAAGTGGCCCCCCGAGAACAAATTGGCTCCATCATTATATAAGTGAAACAATCCTTTGACTATACACACACACACAGACAGTTGTATCTGCGTTGGGTGTTTGTTCTCACAATTAGAGTTTGCGCTGTCATTTGAGCTTTACAAGTTGTCTTTTCCTCTCTTTCATGGAAACTCCCAATTTAGTGGTAAATCCTTTGATATGCTGGCTGAGCTCTGTGGTTTACTACTCAGCTCTGTTTGATACGTCTCGACTGTTTCTCACAAGAAGATTCTCTTTGTTGAGTCTTGAGGCGTGTGTTGAGCTGTGCGTTTTTCTCTATTCTGCCTACGTTTGAAGGCGATGATCTGAGATATTCAGGTGTTAGATGCTCACCAGTGATAGGTAGATAGATGGGCAGAGAGATGCAGTAATAAAAAAAACACACAGTTGGTATCGGGCTAAAATGAGCAGGACTACAAAATGACATAAAAGTCCAACATTAAAACAGATTAATTTCCCTGATGTGACAAAAAATAAGTGTTGATCTTTAATTTGAAGCATATTGTTGATGTTCAATAGTAGCAAGGGACTTTAATGTAAGCAGTACGTAAATACTGGATAAATTAAGGACATAGTCAGACTCAGACTCAGTCTTGTCCTATGTGTTCCTATTCATTTAAACTATCTTTTTTATTTCATTGCATACGTTTGTGTGTCAAACATCATAAACTTAAAATAAAATGCATTGTTGCCCAGAAAGACATGGCTGGATGCAGCTGTGAATGGTCCTCAGCAACAGACTGTCCACCCTGCTGGCACAGTAAAGCACCTGGAGAGATAGCATCTCCCATTCACATACCGTACATTCTGTAGCATATTGTAGGGGACCTCGATCCCAAAACCCAGGCAGCCTCTAGGTGTTGCATGTTACTTTGTTGTCCAGACTGAAAAGGTCCTTAAGGACATTTCTGGGTTCTGGCAACCGTGGGTCTTCCAGCTTTCGTGAGGACCCTTCAGATCACCATGTGAATCAGCAGAGATGATAAACGTCTCTTCACAGTACAAACACTAGCTCCTGTGCATTGAGGAGGACATGTGACTTCACTTAGACAAATAGTTTAGCAATTACATGGTTACATTTGCCGCCACAGTTCCCAGGACTAATGTTTAAACCTATTACCTGGTTCACTGCAATGCTATGTTTTTTTTAGTACATTTTAAAGCCTTATGTGACCCTTCAACTTGTCTAGCCTGTGTAAAGTGGATACAGAATTGGGAATCAAACCTAAACAAGTATAGGTCAGGCATCCAGTACGCCTGCAGTAGTTTTGTTTTAAAGGCGACTGCTTGTTTTCCCATATAACGATTGTGTGTTCATGTCTGTGTTCTCACGGTAACATCAGGATATTCTGATTGGTTTTTGGCGCCCCCCTCTCCCCAAAAAAAGGGAAAAAAAAACAGTCCAGGACCCTTGTGTGGCCCATCCCTGTTATAGCAGCACATGCTGAATGAGCTGTGGAGCTATAGAGAGCTGATGTAGTGGGTGGCAGCTCAGTGAGGCACAGCTTTATAGATTACTTCCTGCTTGTGTCACAATCTATTCTTCCCTTCCACACTGCTCGCTATGGGTTTTTCTTCTTTTGTCTTTGCGTTTTCACCTCGCCTGGACCTGCTGAGCTTTTTTTAATATCAGAAAAAGACATCAAAGATGATCTGTTTGTATCACTCAGGCTCCAGGTGCAATAATGAGCCATCCCTTACGGTAACCATGCAGCACATAATGAGTCACACACACGACGTAGTGACGCTCGTCCGGTGCGACTTCATGCATAACATTCTTACGGTGTCTCAGCGAGCACATGTGTATCGCACACCACCTCTGAGCCCTACATGTGGCTTCTGAATTATGCAGGAGCCTCTGTGTGTCTGCAGGGCTGGAAAGAGGTGGGAGAGCAAATGCTGATGTGATTGGGTGGGTGGGTGTGGGCAGGGGGGGTTGTATTGATGTGATTGGGACTTTGAGGGGGGTGTTTTTGGAAAAAAGCTCCTGAAAATTGAGATGATGAGAGGAGAAAGATGCTTTTTTCTTGCTCCTTGCTGTCTTTCTAGAGGTGCCAGACTTGAAAGATGCCCTGACATTTTGAATCGATGCAGTTATGTCCTACATTCAGTTTTTTGATTAGGAATAAAACAGTGTCCAGGGTTGCGTTTCCCTCTCCCTACTTCTGCCGCACAATGAAGAATAAAGTTGTAAATTGAAAAGGAATCGCTGCATTCATTATGGGTTAGCTAGCCGCCTCTAGCTGTCAAACCACGGGCTGGCAAAAGCAGCTGCGATATTAAAAAGCCCACACCATTTAAGAGAAGATAGCTGGCAACACTTTGGGTTTCACAAGGTACCTGGTAAGCAGCAGTTGGACCCACGCTATCTGCAAAGCGTGTCAATATTTGGGAAACATGATTAATATGAGGAACAACGTTGGCTGATGTCACCCTGAGCTAATGTTAGCTTTGGCTAACGGTGACAAAAAACTACTCACTCATCTAAGAGTTCATGAGAAAGTTTCTGCTCATGTTTATTAGAGTCCGGAGGATAACTGGATGTAGAGGAGCTTTTTATAGTGAACAACTAGAGGCCTTACACAGTGTGTTAATTGATGAAAAAGCCATTTGCGGGAACAGAAAATCGAGGCCGTGACGAATCGAAATGCGTCGTATAATCGACTCGTATTGGAAGCGTGAGGCCGGTGAAGATGCGCACCCCTACGTCTTCATCGTCTCATCTCATCTCCTCATCTCAGACCTGTGGTTCAGGTGCGTGCCGGGGTCCACGTGTTTCTCGGGCGCAGAGCAGAGAACACGTGGGGATCACCCTGCCCCGGCTCCTGTCCCAGCCTGCCATCCATCGCTCAGCGTGCCTCTGTAGAAAGCCTTCTCTGCAGAGCTGAATAATTCATTGGACTTTAGAAGAGTGCAGTGAAAATCCCCCACCCCCCACACACTTGCACACAAAACCTGATATGCCACATTCACTCACACACATTCACACACACACACACACACATTTTCTCATCATCATATCACTCCACTCCTCAACACAGTGCATCGCAGCACGTCCCCTCCTCATTGTTCACTTCTTAAGGGCTGTTCCTGTGTGTTTGTTTCAGCCGTAGCATCTCGTAGGGGAGTTGATGGCGGTTGAATAATTAACTAGATTAGATCTCGCTGGGTTGTGTTCGTTGCATTCCACCGCCGGTGTCGTCCGTCTCAGCGAGGGTGGGGTCGCGCTTCCAGTCCATGCTGCACGTGTGCGTTGATTACGTAAGGTGCTGCTGCTGCTGCTGCTGCTGCTGCTGCTGCTACGGCAGCAATAAAAAAAAAAAGTGGGGGGAAAAATAGGCGTCTCACAGAGAGGAGACCTAGAGAAAGGTGCTCTGCCTACAGGGTCAGCCCAACAAAAGGCGTGAGGAGGAGGAGGAGGAGGAAGAGGATGCTGCCTGTGTCTTGTCTGCACGTTTGCTCCAGGAGCAGGGAGTGGTTGATGCTCGGGGTGCGGAGAGGGAGACAGATTGCAGATATGGGGGGAGGGGTGTGGATGTGGATGTGGAGGGGTGTGGGAGAAAGGTAGTGGATGAGAGAGAGTGAAGAAAAGATGGAAGAGATCGATGACACGTAACCTTTCGCTGCAGTGGGTGTGGCCACGTTAATGTGCGGGTTCAGACTCTGTCTCTCCCCTACCCCCACCCCGGTCTGTGGTTTGTCACCCATTAATGGATACACCGAAGCCTACTGAGACGTCACATGTGACTGGCGTAGCCGGGAAAATGTGCTTTGAATATTGCATCGATATTTATGTGTGTGCCGTCTCTCCTCCCTCCCACAAACCAGCGCAGAGACATTTAATTCATGCTTTTATTACCTGAAGAATTGACTGTTCCTAAGATAGAATGTTGCACTTTGCAGCTGCTGCCTTCTCCATTAATGGACTTGTTTGCTCTATAAAATGTTGTTAAAATGTTGAAATGAAGGCTGAGACGAAGATATTCACCGTAGTCGGAGACTATTTTACAAGTTGATTATTATTAGATTAGTTGTTGCAGCTCTATTCTCCGCCTTGGTCACCTGTGCGTTTCAGTATCAATTTTAAAATTATTTAATTGTTTTTTTCATTTATTTTTTTCACCAGATAAACATCAAACTGTGCAGGCATTACTAGATCATTCATGACGTAATATTGCATGGCAACCAGAAAATTATTGAATTGGTATTGGTATTTATGAAGTGGGTATCATTACCTCTTTGTATATAATAATATATGATCACAAGTGCTTTATAATTAAAGTGTGATTGATTGATTTAGACTGCATCTTAATATTATTTGGAAGAATGAAAAAAAACAAACACCTGGTCTGGTTCTTCCCCCACACACAAACTGCTGACTGTCATCAGCTTTGGTGTGCATATGGTCGCTCAGACTGACACTATTCGCCTCCTCACGCGCTCTCTCTCCATCTCTCCCTCTTACTAAAGCGAGCTGGGTGCATCATTTCAAAACGTGCAGGGAGTTGCCTCCGAGTGGGGGGGGGTGGTGGCCTCCATCCATCTGGTGGTTTCTGTGGAGCAAATATCATTTCGCTCAAGTATCTTATCGTTATGACCTCGTATGAGTTATTTTCCGCTGCATCTGTCGCCTCTCCTCCAGGATCGCAAGCTGTCCAAAGTGGAGCGCCAGCGCTTCAAGGAGGAGGCGGAGATGCTCAAGGGCCTCCAGCATCCCAACATCGTCCGCTTCTACGACTTCTGGGAGTCGCCCCTGAAGGGGAAGAAGTGCATTGTTTTAGTCACGGAGCTCATGACATCAGGAACGCTAAAAACGTGAGTGGCGACAGCAGCCGGCGCTATTTATACCCCTCTGACTGCAAGCTTAGCTGTGCTCCGGCACAGATCCTGTCTCTTTTTTGTTTGTTTTTTTCCTACTCTGCAGTTTTTCTGAAAATATAGTTTGTGTGATTGTCAGGTAATTTGTCTCGCTCCGCTCCTCTCTCCTGCAGCTATCTGAAACGCTTTAAAGTAATGAAGCCCAAAGTGCTGAGAAGCTGGTGCAGGCAGATCCTGAAAGGCCTTCACTTCCTGCACACCAGGACCCCTCCCATCATACACAGGGACCTCAAATGCGATAACATCTTCATCACTGGACCTACAGGCTCCGTCAAAATAGGAGATCTGGGCCTGGCAACACTCAAGGCTGCCTCGTTTGCTAAGAGTGTCATCGGTAAGTGACTTTTAAAGTAAACTGTCTATGTTCTTGAACTATAAAGAAGAAAATGATGTGTGAATTTATGTCCTTTCTCCTTTCAGGTACCCCAGAGTTCATGGCCCCGGAGATGTACGAGGAACACTACGACGAGGCTGTAGACGTCTACGCCTTCGGCATGTGCATGCTGGAGATGGCCACCTCAGAGTATCCCTACTCTGAATGTCAGAACGCTGCTCAGATATATCGCAAAGTCACAAGTGTAAGTCCAGATTTTCAGACCCATACATGCATCATCTTACCTGCTTTGTACTGTAAGAGGGGATGGGAATTGATATTTGCTATTTATCAATGTTGCTTCCAGTTCCTTTTTGATTCCGTATTGATTCTCTTAACAATTCTCAATGGATGAAGGAAGAAAAGATTACAAATGCATTGCCTCTGAACAGTAGAAACAGCACACTCACATACTGCTTAATTGTGTAACACGTTGCAATATTTACACCGTCATTTGCATTCAACTTGGAACTTCTACAAACTTCAACTGACATAAAAAATACAAAGAATTAATCGTAGATTATTCATATAGTGAAAGTTTACACTGTTTCTAATTCAACTTTATTCAAAGGGCTCCGAACAATGTTATCTCGAGACTCTTTACATAAAGAGACAGCACACCTAGAACTAAACCAAGCCCAACAAACCTTATGCATGAGCAGGCTGAAAGCGATTCCACAGTGGATTGGTCCTAACATTAACTAAGTAGACACAGGGCCTGGAGAGTATTAAACACGTGCATCCGGTGTGATGATGTGGAAACTTTACAGGTGTTGCAAGTGGACTCAGACTCGGAGTCGTCTTTGTTTCTGTGAAATATAGCCACACTTTACAACACTTTCTGGCGTCTGTGTTGCATTGTCTTGCACATTTGCAGCACAGCAGAACTCATGAGGACAAACAGTCCAGGCTGGAGCCTGCACACACAAAGTAAAGGCAGGGAATACCCTCTGGACAGGACACCAGTCCATCACAGGACATGCACATAAATATTCATTCTCACACTCAAACCTAGGGGCAATTTAGAGTCTCCAATCAGCCTAAACACAAGAGGAGATCATGCGAACTGAACACAAAAGCTTGGACTGGGACTTTTCTGCTGTAAGGCAACATTGCCAACCACTTAACCACCGCATATTCATAGATAAGAACCTCAGCCCTAAATGATTAAAGATAAATAGAATTGAACTATAATGACTGAACATGAAGAGCTACGACAACACCCAGATAATGAATTGTGCTATTGTTGCACAGACACAAAGTGGTAACAGATATATTCCTCATTTTCCTCCACATAATGCTTCTCAGTCATTTCTAAAAATGTCACAAAAAAGGATGCATTTTTAATACCTGATGGTCATGCTCAGTGACCCTGTAGCATGAGACATCATGATGTCAGCAATGTTTTTCAGCTGCTTCACCACATAAATAAGGTATTTTTTTTTTCTTCCCAAAGTGCAGAAAAGCAGCTTTTGTCAGAGCTGCTCAGTTGTTTTCAAGCTATATGGATCCTCAGCCTTGAATTTCTTGGGTGAAGGCTCTAATGAGCCATATGGAGTCACAGAGGGAGTCCAAAATCTCCTTTGTTTTTGTAGATAAAGCCTAAAGGCTCTATTCCACTCCATTTCAGAGCTCTGTTAGCGAAGCACGCTGCAGAAGGTTTCTTAGATTAAGGAGCGGGGGTGTCTGAAGTCACGATGGACTTCCCGATTTGATGAAAGCCATTGATTTTCCACTCTTGAGACTCTGCGAGATGACTCTCTCACCTGCTGCCGAACGGGAGACATCCTCGAAGCCCCACACCCCCACGAGCAGCCCCGGTCTCCAGATACTTTTTCTGCATTGTTACCATATGCATATCAGAGTGCCCTGCAGGGACCACTGCAGGATATTAATAGGAGATTGATCAAAGAGGAACTCTGATAGCTTTCTACTACTCCCAGAGCACATTCAGCATACAGTTGCATAATAAGTAGTCACGTTAATCCAGAGGATGCATATGCGTTATTCCATTTATCGTAAGATGTGGAGCGCATTAATGACTCTGCAGTACCGTAGCTGCACCACGAAGAGCATAACTAGGTCCGTAAAGGTGAATTACACCTTTGTATTCTTGGGAATTAATTGTCATTCACAAGTGGAGGGAACAGGCATTGTAATTACAAGGAAATCACTTTGAGAATGGACTCCATTCCGCATATTTATGTATACATAGTTATGTATACATAATTGCTCCATAGGGTAAAAATGACACCAGTGCCCATGTTGCACCAAGACTGAAGTAATAGGTGTCCCTCTCCTCATATATCCAAAGATTTTCTCCATCTCTTCTTTTTTTGTGTCTATATTTTGGAGGCAGTCCCAAAAAATACCCCTGATCCCCATCATATCCAATATTTGTTTGTCAAACCACTGTTAAAATCACTGCCAGAGTCGCAATTCCACCATTTTTAAAGTAATTTTCCAACTTATGCCTGTCCATCGCTCGCTATTATAACGACGGTATGAGAGAGACTTTCAAAACCTCTTGAAAATTGCCTCTTTCAACAGCCAAACACGGTCGAATCAAGGCCAAACTGTAGTCTACAGCAGAAACTGGGACGGCGGTTTTCTAAGGATGCTGTTTTGAAATCCATCGTGCGTGACAGATGTGGACTGACCATAGCCGCTGCGTTCTGTCAAGGTCGACGAGCCTGGCGGGGTGCGAGTGTGTGATACTTAAAAAGATAAGGTCCGGAGCGGAGTGGCAGCGGCAGCATCGCCTCCTTCCCTTTTGTTTTTCCTTTATGATTGTGTTTCCATCAACAAAATATCCCCGGCGTCCGCATGGCGTGACCTCAGCCGCTCTGTTTATATTTCCTTTCCTCTCCCCTCAGGGAGTGAAGCCAGCGAGCTACAACAAAGTCATGGACCCTGAAATCAAGGAGATTATTGGGGAGTGCATCTGCCAAAAGAAAGAGGAGCGGTGAGTGACCTCCACACACCAAGGTGCCCCCCCCCACACCGTTCTTCATCACGCCTCGCCTCCCACCAGATCTGCATGAGCCTGTGTACAGAGAGGGGGGGAAATAACCCCTAATTAGCTTCCAGTGCCATGTTTTCTTCTAATTGAAGCACGATCGGGTTCAATGAGTTTCTCTGCAGCAGGGACGACAGTTCGCCTGTGACGCGTCTACTGCGATGAGGCACAAGATGTGCTCTCATTAGGAATGCACTAGGATCTCTCTACCACAGTTAATGTGCCATCGTAGAGATGTGAAACATCATGATGGTGGCATCAGTAGTGGACGTTCAGAACATTACTTCCACCGCAGGGCGTCTTGCATACGGGCTCTCATAAAGTCTGTACCCGCAAAATCCCATCATCTCATAAAATCTCATCCCACAAGACGAACCTTTTGATGAATGTCCAAAACACTGATTTTTTTTGTCCAAAAATACCTAATAAAACAGTCTTGCTACAGACTGTAACATCCTGTTTGAAGTGTACTGGTCATGTGACTCTGACATCACATAAGGCAACGTCTAAATTACAAATAAACAGTGTGTTCCCATTACACTTTTAAACTTGTTTTCAAACTTGTTTAAAGATGCCTTAAACTTTTTTTGAAAGTTTGAATGTTTTTTTTTTACTTGTTTCAAAACTTGTTTAAAAACATTTAAAAAATGTTTTTGCAGTAAGTTTTTGGAAATTTCAGTGTTTCCATTAGCTGTTTAGTTTTTGTTTTTGCACATTTCTAGGGGTGAAACGTCCGCACCTGCTGTGCATCTCACCGTCTCCGGTGTTCCTTTCCTCAGGTACACCATCAAGGACCTGCTGAACCACGCCTTCTTCGCCGAGGACACGGGCGTGAGGGTGGAGCTGGCCGAGGAGGACGACGGTAAAAAGGCCTCGATAGCGCTGAAACTGTGGGTGGAAGACCACAAGAAGCTGAAGGGCAAGTACAAGGACAGCGGGGCCATCGAGTTCACGTTCGACCTGGAGAAGGAGGTCCCCGAGGTCGTCGCACAGGAGATGGTGCGTGAACGCTGTAAAATGTCCATTCAAAGTCTTGTGGCTTCGTTTTGTTTTGAATAGTGTATTTTTTTTCTTTTGATCGAGACACGTTTGACCTTTTTTTTTTCAAAATCCTTTGCATGATTTGGGTTTCAGTGGTTTGTTGCGTCTTGTGTGTCTCGGTGTCTCTAGCGGTCGGCTCTGTTCATATCTCATCATGACGGCATGCGCTCTGTGCAGATCGCCAGCGATAACCGCTCTTCCAGGAACACACTGATTGCAGTTTTTACTTTTTTTTTTTCCCTCCCTGTTGTTTACATGGTTTTCCCCGTTTCTCCGAGTCTGGTTCTTACTGCAGGGCCCTTATCTGATGAGGAGCATTGAAGGGTCCCAGTGTAAAAGGCTTTAAGGCTTCGAGCCTTTATATCAGTCATCTCACATTCTGCAGAACCACAAAAAGATTTATTGGATGCAGGGATTAAGAGAGTGTAAACACTCTCATGCTGGTGCATTGTTCGTTAATGGCTCTAAAAGGAGTTTTGATGTTGGGAGGGGGAAAAAAATGGAACTGGTCCACAGTAATGCCAGTAATACATGTGGCTCCCTCCCAAGATTGTTTAGACACAAGTGGGTTTCCTCCACTGGCTTTTAACTTGGCTCCATGTCAAACCGTGAAGATACATAGACATCAAGATAACTATAACAATAAACACAGCAGATAAATAATAAATAGAATAGAGTAAGCTTTTATTTGTCATAGTTGTCACATTTTCTACATTTGTCAGCAGCAATAAAAGTGTTGGAAAATACGGCATTGAATGTATTGGTATGTAGAATAAAATCAATATAGTGTAAAAGAGCGATTGTGGGTCTTGTTAATGCCAGAACGGCCTTAAAGAAAAGATGAAAAAAATACCTTGTTGGCTGCGGAAATGTTAAGGTCCTCTGATCATTGAAGAAATAAAGAAACATAAGTCTAGAAGCATTCATCAGTCATACTTAGGCTATATAAGAGCTTAAAGTTATAAGACCTATACAAGCTATATGAGAATGTGAAACATTACCTGAAACAAAGTCCTACCAATAAATCATTGTCAAACAGGAAACCTAGGTGAAATAAACAACTTGTGTAGCAGAATACTAGAGAGGGCACGTGGTAGTTTCACTCACTGTTCGAAATGATTTCATGCTCTGAAACAGATTTTTCAGTATATCACTTACTGTAAACAGTATTTGCTTGTGGATCATGTGCAAGGAGAGTGAAAGACAGTAGGTTGTATTAGGTGAGAGGTCTGCAAATTAATCACGGCTCATAAAATGAAGAGATGTATTCTGTTAAATGCTTCTTGGACTGAGCCCGAGCCCGAGAGCGAGAACTCGCCATCTTGTCCTTGCTCTCATTTTTAATCAGCATTTTCCTTTTCATCGTTACCGCCTCTTTCTCACCACACATCTTTCCCTTGTTCTTGTCTTTTCTCTCTCTGTCTTTTCTATTTCTCTCTTTCTCTCTCTCTCTCTCCCTTTCATTTAATCTGTGCCGTTTTGGCCTTGACCAAGCGGCGAACCCGGGGAACAAAACCTTAACATTTCTCTCTATCTAATAATCGCCCTGGGGGTGAGAGCAGACAACACAGACCATCAGGACAAGGACACCGTATGGTCAACACGCTCGCGAGAAACGTTCAGTACATGATTAAGTTCCATTTATAATGTATAATGCTGGGCTAATGATGCCTACTTGCTCTACAATGAGCTTTAAATGACGTTTTATACCAAGCATGGATGCTGTACCATAAGTGTTGCACAGTGAATGATTGAATTCACTTCATTCAGACTGCAGTAGTTTTTAATCTGCACACCATGTCTCTGCTCCATCGGCACTTATCATGTATGGTTGTAAGTACAGAGAAAGCTAACGATGTGTGGCCGTTCCTGCTCGGCTTTACATTGCATTGCGTTCAGCTTTTTTTTATTGCCCTCCAGTTTGCGTGTCGTATGCATTGTGCGAGGCTTGTTACGAGCAGATGTAACAACCCCGGCAGTTCTGTTTTTGAACAATGAGGCGAGCTGCGGAGGAAAGGGAATAGTTCCCCACCGCTCTGATCCCCTTAAAATAGATTCCTCTCTGTTCTTCTCTCTCTCTCCCTCTCTCTCTCTGTCTCTCTCTTACATGCTCCCCTTTTTGATGCTCCCTCTTTTCTCCTCTCACATGCTCGGTGCTAAAAATACCCCCTAAGTCATGCTCCTTCCTCCTCTTTGTCAGGTGGAGTCTGGCTTCTTCCACGAGAGCGATGCTAAGACCGTGGGGAAGTCGATCAGGGACCGCGTGGCACTGATCAAATGGAGGAGGGAGAGGACGGTATCCGCGGTGGCGGATCAAGGCGAGGGGGGGCTCAGGGCTCAGACGGCACCGTCTCAGGGCCTCGCCGCCGGGCCCACGCAAGTAGGCCAGCCGCTGTTAGAACCAGAGGAGCCGGAGGTGGACCAGTACAGCAGGCTGAGAAACCTACCAGCCAGCGCCACCTCAGTGACCTGTAAGAGGTTATTTTCTTTCACCAAAAACACAAAAAAGTGGCTTAATTCTAGCCCCCTTTTTTAAAATGAGATGTTATTTCTGTGTCCCTGCAGCAGACAGCACTCTCGACAGTGGCATGGGCTCCACTGTGTACTCAGACTCCCACAGCAGCCAGCAGAGTGTCCTCTACCAGTCCCTACTGGAACCCATTGCTGTGGCAGCACAGCAGGTCTGTACCAGGCGCGTACACAACATACAGGAGATGTTCAGAAATATTAGAAAACACACTCATCTAGGCTGGGAACAAACCACAGGGGCTGCATTTGAAATGACACGGGCAACACAATTGCATGATATGATGATATTTGTACAGTTTAAGAGATAACGCTACATCCATGGTTGCAATGGTTCGGTCCTTTTTGCTCCATTTGTCTATATTATTTTCTTCACATGAAACCAGAGCTCATATAACTGCACAGAAAGCATTGAGACGGTGCATCGATTTTAAGTTTGAAGAAATATATTGATGTGTTTCAAAACAATACACTTTCAGTGTATTTTTGTTTTACTTTTTCCAGCAATCTCTTCATTTTGAGTAACGTTTGATTTGCTTTCGGGCTGCTCCTCCATCAGTGCCGGAGCAGGAGCCCTTCCCTGACAGACAGGCCTCACTCCTGTGAGAAAGGTGAGGTGTGGGCTGCGACTCTGAGCCCAGAGCTCAGGGGTCGTTTGGGAGCTGCGGCCCGGAGAGGAAGCGCCCCCGTTATTGACACTCAGAGGGCGACCAGCATCGCCCAGCTCCATGCCCTGGCTCAGCCCCAGAGATCGATCAGTCCCAGCCCGGCAGTGCAGGTGGACCAGTCGGACGTCCGCCAACCCGGGGGGCTCTACTCGGAGGTGAAAGACTGCTTCCCCTTGCAGAGCGCGGTGCCTCTGCTGCAGGTCACCCCTGTGTCTCCGCCCTGTGAGTACCGCCGCCTCAGCGACACCAGCATCAAGTCGTCCCCGGAAGCCTCCGGCGAGAGCTTGAATCTGCCGGTGTCGAGCGGCCGCAGACACTCCGACCTCAGCAGCCTCTTGAGCCTCGGCTGTCATCCGTTGCCCCACTTTGCGATGCACAGGAGCCACTCGTGCCAGGCCTGCCTGTCTCTGCTCCTGGCCAGGTCAGGCCAGCGCACGCCCACCCACCCCTGTCCGTACGACTGTCGACAGCACCCGGCATCATCGGCCGGGACCGTGACGCCCCCTGCCTACGGCCGAGCCAAGGCTGCAAACGATTGTTCCGACTTCTCGCTGCTGCAGCAGTCCCTGTTCAACATAATCAGCCGCAGAGCGGCGCCTTGTCACGCCCAGACCTCCGCAGCTCCCCACAGGCCACCCCCCAGCGGAGACGCAGACGGCGGCCTGAAGAGCCAGCCCTCAAGCGGCTCTCTGCTCTGGGACCAGGAACACGTCCGGGACTGGGAGGATAGATTCTGTGCCGGAGAGCAGCAGTTTGCCAGGGCTGTGGGAGGGGTAGGTCACAACTTAGCAGACAGCCGCTTTAGTTCTCTTCCCACGAGGGACACCCACCCCCCCTCTGCCTCCAAACTCCTGCTTTCTACTGATCTCTTCCCAGCCTGTAGGTGATACAGCACTTTTCTGCATGGAGCCGGTCTGATCAACTCGTCCTCGTCGACCGTTCTCTAAAAAAACAAACAAAAAATGGCTTGTTCCTGTTGGACGGCAGAGCACCCTCTGATTAACTCTAATCAATTCCTTCTAGAAAGATTTTAACCTTTTCCTTGTGTGCTTCACTGACCCCAATGCTGCAGCTGTTTCCGTGGATAGATGGGCTCTGATTGAAGGAGAAGCGCTGGTTTTCTGATCTCTCTCCTCCTCTCCTTCCCTGCCATCCTTATTTTAGCACGCGCCGCCTGCTCATTGTTGAAACAGATGTTTTATTAACTTATTTTTATCCCTCATCCTCTTATTATGCCTGTATCCTGTTTGACCCGATAGAGGAGTCACGTTCTCTCCACGACCGGTTAAGTACGCGACTAATCTTTAATCTCATGCGACTTTTCTCCGCTCTGTGTCCTCCAGGCTGCCTCGGCGGGTCACCAGAACCAGCAGCCTGTGCAGGGCCTGCCCTCCTCCAGCACGCCGGTGCACGCGGCCCTGCAGTACCTGCAGCCGGGCCACAGCCACCCGGTGGCGCCGTACGCTGGCTCGCACGGCGCCGCCGCCACGCCGGCTCCCGCCAGCGCCGCCAT
This sequence comes from Karalla daura, assembly GCA_029224185.1. Classification (NCBI taxonomy): domain Eukaryota; kingdom Metazoa; phylum Chordata; class Actinopteri; order Chaetodontiformes; family Leiognathidae; genus Karalla; species Karalla daura. Next base: position 9,264,029 of record CM055193.1, on the reverse strand, counting down.
GGCCGTCCAGCACGCGGCCGGCGGCGCCAGCTACACGCCCCCCGGCCTGCAGCATAGCCAAGCCGCAGCCAGCCTGCCGGCCTCGGCCGTGCCGCAGCATGTCGCACAGGGCTTCCAAGCGCCGGGCCAGCGGGCAGCACCACCATCAGCAGTAGCAGCTGCGAGCTCTCTGCCTTTCCCACTCAAAGTGCAACAAACAAACCCGGCAGCCCAACAACAGACTGCCTCTGTGTCCGGATACTCTGCAGCGGGAGCAGCAGCAGCAGCAGCAGCCACTACTATGCCAGTGCAGCAGTCAGCACAAAGCTACTCCCTTGCATCAGTAGCCACAACTATGGCAGCCACAGACCAGTGTCACCCCGCACACGCGCCCAGCGCACTGCAACAGGCCCCGGCCGCAGCCAACCTGCCGAGTCAGCAGCCCGCCCAGAGCTCCTCCACACCAGCACTTTACAACCAACAGATACCTATTCAGCAAGAGCACCAACAGCCCTTACTGCAGAACACACAGGCCAGCGTGCAGGTCGCTCAGCACGCCGGGCAGGCGTACATCCAGCCTCCGCTGCAGCAGGAGCCTCTGCACGGCATGCACCAACCAATGGCCCCGCAGCCCGGGCCCCACCCGCCAACCATTCAGCCCCAAGTTCACACTCCGACCCTCCAGAAGCACAGTCAGACCAACATGCAGAGGCAGCAGAGCCACGACGTGTGCCAGAGTCAGACCCCGCCTCCCGACCTTCATCCCGTAGCAGCTGCAGCTGTGCCTCAGAGCTACACTCCGGCTCCGGGTCAGTACCTCCCCGGGGGAGCTAGCCTGCTCGTGACCCCTCAGAACCTCCAGGCGTCATCCTCCTCTCAGCTCCACCCGGCTCACATCGCGCAACAAGTGAGTAAACGACTCTGTGCTACATGCAGATCACATGTAGTACATTGCAGCAAGGTGGCATACATGGTGCCCCCGATGTTGTGTGTGGGCCCCGTCCCCTGACCTCGCCCCTGTTTTCGTTTTTCATCAGTTTCAACCCTATCTTTACGCCGCTGCTTTCCTGAACCAGGTAGAACGTCTTTGTCTCAACACACCTATCACTGGGAGGGGTAGAGATAATACATGTCATCGACTTCAGTGTTGCTCTTAGAGCTGCTCATATTAAATAGCCTGGCTTTGACTTGGACGCAGCTTTTATTGGAAGCAGCTGTGCTGGACAAGGTGGATGAGAAACACACGAGCAGCCCAATAAACAGGAGTTTCCTTTGACAAGAGCCAACAGAGATGTAATTGAACAGTAATGAAAACAGTATCTGTGGTTTTAGCCGCTGCACTCGCCGTAACCTCTCAGACTTGCTCTGGCTCTGGTGAAGCAGATTTAGACTGATTCCAGGCTTTAGCACAGGAAGGAAAATGTGAGCTATTCTCATCTCTGTCAATAGCAGGAAATGCAGATTTTTCCAAACTGGGAGTATGAAACTGGAATCCATCCCGTCACTGAACTTCCTCCTCCTTTTTCTCCGTCTTCTTCCCCTCCTCCCCTAGAATGGTCAGAGCATATCGCAGCTCGGGCAAGACCAGGGCCTCGGGCAGAATCTGGGCCATCCGGCTCCCACCGTTCAGCCTGTCCAGCAGGTGGTGGCTCAGGCTGCTGTCCATCAACCGCTCCAACCTCTACAGATTTCCAACTCTCTCCCACATCCATCCCAGGTATTGCTGTTCAGTCCCGGACAGGATGACTTGCAGTGTGCTCGCTGCAGGTCTTCGTCCATTTTTTACACTTCATCTTGCCCTGTCCCACCTCCTGTGGCACCTTAAGGTGAAGTTAAAGTCGGATGATGTGATTCAGCGTCACATATGATTATATTTCTCTGAACTCTTATCGTGGATGATGCAGACCAGTAAAGATAGACGTCTTATGTTTTCCTCTGTTATTTGCACTTTGTTCTTTAGATTACTTGATTTGCCTCTGTTTTTTTCCTCTTTATTTCCCCCTGTAGTTTCCGTCACAGTATCCCACAGTCCAGGTGATGACAACTGTGACTGACTGTGACTCCTCCTACCCTCACTCTTGCACTGCTCCTCTCCCTTCCACCTCCCCGTCTCTCAACCACATCTTCCTTTCCCCCGGACAGAATCTCCCCATCACTCCCTCCATCTCCCCCATTTCTCCCCTGCACAGTGAGAACCTGTTAGTCTCACCCGCCCCAGTCTCCCTCTTACCTTCCCCCACCCCCATAATGAGCAAGATGACGCCCACGTCTCCTCAGCACCATCCCACGGCTGCTCTGCAGCCCAGTGTTAGACCCGAAGCCTCTCATATGCAACCTGCATTCTTATCAACACTAACCACACACCCCGTGCACGCACACACTGGCCTGTCCCAGAACACACACCCTCCCACAAATGGCACAGCTCAGCCTCTGATACAGGTAATTATGATGGCTGCAGTGGAGTGAGCATGTTTACCAAGAGGGCGTGAGCTGGAACTCCATCAGGCTGTTTTCCCATCTTTGTTCGCATTAGAAAAGTCTCTGTAGAGTCACTGCTGTGTTGCCGTCAGACTTGGTGGTAGTGAATATTGCAGTGCTGGTCAGAGAAGAAAATTAGAGAAGAAAAAGACTCGAATGCTCATTATTCAACAGTTTTAGTCTTGAAGTGCATTGCATTTCATATATGTTGTTTGGTTGTGTATGTGTTTGTACATGATCATTCATGATGGTCATTATGGTGCTGCTAATAATGCATAGCATTGTTCAAAATGGCTATGCATTAGATGTGGTTACCCATTAGGGACAATATACCCATGCTGCGTGACAATAGGTGCGTTTCCATAACAGTTTTACCACAAAGACGAGAAACATTTGTAAAGTTGCAATCTTACCCTGTAAGACTCCACCTTGAGGAAGATGGACGTCCAAAATTAGACCTTCTGTCTTGTTTCATACCCCTGTGACCCTTAAACAATTAATGTCTTGTCAAGTGTAAATGTGAAAACAGTGTTCCCATGACACATTCTGGGTTGAAATCTCTGAGAAACCACCTTATGAGAGCACAAGAACTGTTTTGGTGATGTTTCAGAGGTTTTTCCCAACTCTGTTTCTACTACAAGTTGTTTTTTATTGTGATATTTAGGATTTGTGCACATCTAGGGGTATTGGAAATGTGCCTACTGCGAACCTAATTCGGTGTGAGAAGATTTCTTGCTGAGTCACACTCATGACATTTGCTTTGGCAGTAGCTGCTGTTTGACAATATCTCCATCATTTGTTTTCCTTTGTTTTTGTGTGTCATTGCTTTCACGAGCATGATGGTGATTTAACATTTCCTGCAGAACTTCATCTGTGGCGTATTGATAATAATAATAATGATCATCATGATAATATCATGATAATAATTGCTTGTCTGTCTCTCCAGCAGGCCCAGGTCGGCCATCCCGAGCTCGTCCCCTCCGCTCAGATGTCCCAGCCCGCAGTCTTCCCCTTGGTGCAGAACGGGGCAGACCCGGCCTCGGCCACCTCTCTGCCCCAGCTGGACAGCAAGACTCCATGCCAGCTGCCCCCGCAGGCCCAAGCCCTCAGTCAGGTTCCGAGCCAGATTCCCGTGCTGCAGCCCTCTGACTCTCAGAGAGCGTCCTCTGCCTCTGCCAGTTCCTGTCTGAGTCAGCAGAAACAGCTCACAGGAGCTGCAGGTCAGGGTGCCACAGAGACCAGCAAGGAGGTACGGACACATGACTCACTCATCCACTTTTTGCATATTTGCATAAACAAATGTTGGTTTATATTCCATTCTTTATTTGTCCGTAGGATCAAGCCATGGAGAAACACAGTGCTGGGCAGAGCTATGACAGGTACTTCCTCACCTCCTCATAGCAAGTCACCGCTGAGCCAATATGCATTTCTTTTTCTTTTTTAGAAAGGCAGTAATTCTATCCAGCACTCAGAGGCTGTCAACAGACATTTAGCTCTTGGGGGACATTTCCGCCCAAACACTCGGAAATTGAAAGTATTAATGCAATAATAATAATGCATTTGGTCTGGGACAATTTTCTGTCCTGTCTTATTTCAGATTTTGTCGCCAGACAAAGCCCCAGAAAAGTGCCATGTTGAAAGAATACACATATAACAAAAGGGAGGGAGGAAAAAAAGCTTAAAACCCTATTATAAGCAATGGCTCTGCCAGTCCCAGTGTTTTGCTTCAAACTCCCTCAGGCAGAGACAATTACCCTCAGAAAACACTGAGAGTTCGCTGCTCCTTCTGAGTAAAAAGTCTTTTTTTCTTTTTTAAATACACAGTTTATTCCCTTCTTCTGGCTGTGTGTTGATAGTCCTCCAGTTAGACACAAGTATTTTTGTGAAACCACCGAGCACTCGGATGACATGTCTGATGCCTTTTTAATGCCTTTTTTATTCACCAACTCGTTCTTTTATAACTGATAGCAGTTGGCAAATCATCCCACAAATCTTTATCCACTTTGAGCTTATGCGGAGTTTAGCGTCACCCATGGTTGACGTATCAGACTTTGCCAAATCCTGCGGGGGATTCCAGAGCAGCGATAAAATACAAAACCTTTTCACTGAGCTGCAGATCGAGCAGGGGAGGTAAAGACTATTAGCTTCTTTCCATTTCAGGACAATACTTCCAGCGCACCCACAAGATTTTGCAACAATAGTTTTTCCTTTGCACCTGAGTAGCTATTTCTCCCAGTGCCAGTTCACAATCTCGGCTTGAGGCTGACTGTATTGTACGCATCTATGCACATTGACTCTCATAGCTGAACTCTGCAACTACGATGGATAGATATGCTTTAGGGCTGCAACAGTTCTTTTTGTAATTGATTAATCTGGATATACCTTTTATTTTGTATATTAATTTTATTCAAGTTTCATAAAATCTCAAGAAAACAGAAAATATCTACGTTTAAGAAGATGTAACCAGAGAATTTTGACTTCATTTCTAGAAATCCGTTTCAGGAAATGCATTTTTTGTAAATTCTTGAATCAGTTATTAGAATTATTGTGTATTTTCTAAGTCAACTAATTTATTGAATTGTTGTGGCAGCTTTAAAAACGTTATTGATCCCATAGGCTTTAGTACTGCACCACAGGCTAGAAAGAGCACACAACTTAAAGGGAGGTAACAAAAATACCCATAAGGAACATTAAAATGTCAGTGCAAGAATAGCCAAATAAAATACTTATTAACTATCTATCAGGGTCAAAATTACAGACACAGAGGATCTGTGTCTAAAAAAAAAAAAAAGATTAAAAAAATAAAAAAGGCAAGATATAAAGAAATGTAATGCTGTCTGTTCTGTATGCAAGTATTGACCGGGACTAATCCTTCCTTTTCCCCTCATCACTCCCAGTGTGAACTCTGACGCCACGTCGGGTAAGGAGATGAGCGACGGCTACGAGGGGACGCACGGCGGGAAGGCCGACGGCAAGGTGCGCAAGCACCACCGCAGGTCCACGCGCACCCGCTCCCGGCAGGAGAAGATCAGCAGGCCCAAGCTCAACATGCTCAACGTGGGTACCCGGCACGTGCCAGGAAACCAGAAAACGCGTTGTTAAAAGCGTCCGTTCCACGCAGTCGTGACACGGTGCTGTTTGTTGCAGGTGTGTAACACGGGCGATAAGATGGTGGAGTGTCAGCTGGAAACGCACAACCACAAAATGGTCACGTTCAAGTTCGACCTGGACGGGGACGCGCCGGAGGAGATCGCCACATACATGGTGTGTATGGAGGGGTGTGTCTGTGTGTCTGTGTGTCTGTGTGTGTGTGTGTGTGTGTGTGTGTGTGTGTGTGTGTGTGTGTGTGTGAGTGAGGCTGTGAACTGCCTGAGACGATGATGCTGCTCTATAGCTCAGAGCTCTGAAACTCCCTGTGTAGCAACAGTTTCTCAGAGAGCTTTCAGCTGCAATGCAGCAAAGAAAAAAGTGTCTGTGTGTGTCTCTCTCTCTCTCCCCCCCCTCTCTCTCCTGCCTGTTCTCCCTCACCCAGTCCAACCTATTCATATTTGGCTCATATCCACACATAGATAGATAGACAGATGCATATTTAGGGAATAATGTCTCTGCCCTCAACAAATTGTGCAGACAAAGGATTGCACTATAGCAAAGAATATCATTACGCACATTTTAAAAAATTATAGATTGTCTTGCTTTCAACTTTTCAATGAAAAGTTTTTTTTCCCCCAGATTCAGCGTTTTTATCTTGTTTTTACACATCCCTTTTTGCTGCATAAACCAATAGATATACATTTGGAATTTCAGTCTTTTTGTTTCCCTCCAAACATGCCTTTACATCTGATGTTTTTGGCACGGTTTAGACATCACCCATCGAGCTAAATCCTTTAATGTTCTGGTGTCTTTTTTTCTCTCTCTGTCTCAGGTGGAGAACGACTTCATCCTGCCTCTGGAAAAAGAAGTTTTCATCGAGCAACTCAAGGACATCGTGGACAAGGCCGAGGACATGTTGAGCGAGGACACGGAGGGCGAGAGGAACTCCGACCAGGGTGGAAGCCCCAAGCAGAGCGAGGCCGGCACTTTGGGGACGGAGGTGAGAAGAGACTCCGGAGATGACTCTTCACGCTCACACTGCATCGGCAACAGCTGCCAAAAATACCTTTCCTGCTGATGTGACACTCTGATCTGACTGAATTTATTTCAAAGAGTCGCTTCTTTAGAGAGCAACTTTTCTTTTTTAAAGATCCGTGTGAAATTGATGCACACGTGTCAAACCTGCTAAGTAATCCTCTCCCCGCTTTTCTGCAGGGTTTGAAGGCTTCCACACCCAGCACCCCGCAGCTGGTGTACCAGCAAAACGGTAAGACCCGGGGAGGGGGGCCAACCGCTCCCACTGCAGGTCTGCTTCTATTTTCACTCCTAAGAACCCTGGTAAAGGCTGCGACGCCAGGATGAGGAGAATTGAATGACTTGTTTTTAACTATTTTCAGATTTTTTTTTATTTAGCTGCACTTGTCTTTCAGCACTGCAATTACTATAGACACCTTTTTCACACCTTTTTCTGTTTTGTTTTTTTCAGTCCTCTATGACAAAAATAGGCATTTGTGGAGCAGACACGAATGAGAAAATTAACCCAGAAAGTCATCGACCGATCGATCACTACAAATAGAGTGGTTTTGTTGCGGCCCTTATGTCCTCCGCTGCATTGATTCTATGGTAGACGTCTATTTACGAGTGTTCCTCTCTCCGTCCTTGACAGTCCTGCACACCGGCAAACGCTGGTTCATCATCTGCCCCGTGGCTGAGACGCCTCTGTTAGAGAAAGAGAAGACTGCGTCACACACCTCCTCAGCCCAAGGTTTGCTGCCACTCACACACACACACACACACACACACACACACACACACACACAGCATCATCGCTGCTTCCAGCTTTCACTACTTACTTAACAAAAGTCTTCATAGTGAGGTTCTTGCCTGCCTCAGAATTTCATCTATAGAACGTAGCGAGCGCTTCCTGCCTCGCTGGCCGCTGCTGGTAGCGGAGAGGCTGCGCATGCATTAGAGCCGGGGTCAGTTATGTAAGAGTGCTTCTGCAGTGGTTCCAGGCAGGAATGAAGGGCAGGATTTATACTCCGGCTGACAGAGCCTGATGGGGCAAGGCAAGCAGTGATGTAACACCCTGGCACCCACAGGACCTCAGCTGCCGTTCTGCGTGCCCTCGGCTGAACCGAGAGCAGCCTCAGAAAATCGTTCACAAATTCATCATTCATTCATTCATTTTTGTTCCTGTCCAGAACCTGAGAGGTCTGTCCCGTCGTCAGTCAGACCCAGCGCTCCCGTCGCATCTTTGTCCACCCAGAGGACCTCGTCCTCCTCTTCCTCCTCCTCCTCCATGCCTCCGGCCGCTCCGACCACTGTGAAGCCCCCGGACCAGAGCGTGGACCAGGCGCGCGTCCAGCAGCCTCAGCCCTGCCTGGCCAACCACGCTCTGGCCGCGGCCGGCTCCGCCCTCCATGCCGGCCCCCGCCCCGCCGACGAGCCCTGCGTCTCCGCCGTCTCCATGGTGACGGACATGCCGTGCTGCGCCATCGTGCCGCCCGTCTCGCTGGACGTGAGCGCCGCAGACAGAGGCGTGGGCGGCGCCCCGGCCTCGTCCCAGACCGCCCCGACCGCTCAGAAGTCCAGCCCGAGTGCCGAGGCGCCCCTGCCGCCGCCGCCGCCGGGCTCCCACCAGCCCGTGGTGCTGCAGCAGCCGTACGCCACGCCCAAGCAGCCCGCCCCGGCCCCGGCCCCCGCCACCGTCACCTCGCAGCCCCAGAGCCCCGCCCACCACACCGGACAGAACTCCCACCAGCAGCAGGGGGCGCCGGGGGAGTCGGACGGGGAGGGCCCGCGCAGGGTGGAGTTCGTGGACCGCACCATCAAGACGCTGGACGAGAAGCTGAGGAACCTGCTGTACCAGGAGCACGCCCCCACCCAGCCCTCCAGCACGCCGTGCGACCAGCAGGCGGCCGGCGCCGAGGCCGTCGGCTCCCCGCCGGTGTCAGACGGGCCCGGAGCCGAGGGAGCACCAACGAAGAAGAAAGTGGAGCTGCTGGTACAACACACACTAGGGCGGGGCCATAAGGGGGAACAAATCTTATCAAGATCTTATCAAGCATTTTTCATATCATCCAACACTGACATATATCACTACATAAATCAAATCCTAGAGGTTTCAGAAGAGATTTGAAGACACCAGAAGGCTCTTTTTGATTTGAATATTTATTTTCACTCACTTTGATTTTTCAAAAACTAGATAAACAAAACAATGCTTGCATACAAATGAAGTAGATCCACTGGGCTGGCTATAACCTGCATTGTCATTGGTTATTATTATTCCTTGTAAAAACATGGAGGAATGAAACCATATCATTTTTATACTATGCAAGTCTCATATTTATATCAGGGAAATTGAAATCACAATATATGTTATCGTTTTATCAATCAGCCCGATAAAATACCTTAGAAACCTGAGTCCACAGATGTTTGTCTCGGAGCTAAGTTAATCATTGCAGCATCATTGAATCGTACCCCCGTCCCCCCACACACACACTTATTATTGATTTGACGATTGGCTGTAAAGAGCAAGACCAATAGTGTGCTTAGAGAGAGGGAAGGATAACAGAATTACCGCTGTCAGCACCATAATTCATCATGATCTCCTCCACCCGTCGCTTCATTTTGTGTGCTTGTGTGTGTGTGTGTGAGTGTTTCTCTACCAAAAACAAATTAGGGTCTGACTCATTCAGACAAAACTGAGGTCAGGGGAGGATAATAGCTAGCCTTACCACACTCATCCAGCGCATTTAGCCGTTTACCACTTGCCACTATTCAAAATAATTGTGAACCTCCCACACTGAACGGCCTCCTCTCCGTCTCCTCCAGCCTCAGATTCCTGAGCGAACAGATAGCGTGGGTGCGCTGAGTGACTCTGCAGTGGCAGGTAGGCAACGCTATCACACGTCCGTGTCACGCGAAGGCCAAAGATACTCCAAGATTTGCTCAGTGAAAAACTTTCTCCCGCCTTCATCAGCCTCCAGCAGGGTCCTGAGCAGACGAGATGCAGCCGCCAGCTCCGGTTCATATGGCTCCAAGAGCCGCTTCCAGGTAAGGTTCCACTTCCAGAGCTGCTCAGTATGAATGCAAGTTAAATCTATTAACTGCAATGACAAATGCTGCTGCTTTGTATGTTCTGGGTTCAATTTTGTTACTCAGACCAAACAACTAATAAAAAAGTTACTTTTCAAAAATATGTTTTGATAGTGATTTAGTTGATTGAAGCACATTATTTTTCAGAATAATTTTAGCAAATTAAGATAAAATTCTCTGCTTTCCACAGAAAAAAGGAATGAGGACAAAAAGCCATTCATCTCTGCAGCAGCTTTCACTGTTTTTGCATCATTCTGCAAACCAAATAACTAATCGATTTGTCGGCTACAAAAAGGATGGTTTGTTGCCGGCCGGGTAATCACCGTTGTGTCTCTGTCCTCCAGATCGTCCCCACTCCTCCAGACGTCATCTATCGCATGGAGAAGAGCAACACCAGCTGCAGCACCTGCAGCTCCCCGGCCCCCTCTAGTGGCTCCGGGGGGTCGTACAGCCTGGCTCAGGTCAAAGGGTTCAAAGACAAAGGCCCGGCGGCTCGGGGCAGATCCTCCCTGGCAGCAGCCGGCGATAACGACAGCGCGGGGACGTCCAGGCCCCCCGGCAGCAACCGCTACTCCGCCCCGCCCAACTTCTACCAGGCCGCCTCGGCCTCCAGCCCCGACCTGACCCCGCGCCACATCCCGCGGGCCCAGACCATCGACGGCCCCGCCCACCAGCACTACCAGCGCTCGTCCCGCCTGGGCTCTGACTCAGCGGACGAGGACAGCAGCAGCGTGGCGCTGCCCCCGGCGCCCCCCGCTCCCTCGGCGCACGCCCTGTCGGAGCACAGCGGCAGCGACCTCATGAAGAGGGCCGTGGCCTTCCTCAGGCGCTCCGGCCGCAGCAAGAGCGAGCAGAGCTCCGACTCGCCGGGCCGGCAGCCCGCCATGGCCGTCAACGGCCACGCCGCCTCGCCGGCCGCCGGCCACGCCCACTCCTCTTACATCAGCAGCGACAACGACTCGGAGTTCGAGGACGCGGACATGAGGAAAGAGCTGCAGAAGCTGAGAGAGAAGTAATGCACACACACACACCTTCAAAAATGTGTTGCATCCTCTAACAAAGAGTGGATGGAGACTGAGGTCCCAGTAGCAGCCAATGAGAAAACATAATAAAGAACAATATTGCAAACAATAGGGACGAGGTACTAAAAAAATCAAATCGAGCGAAGATTAAAGCAAAATAATAATCCAGCTGACAAAATGAATGATGTGTAAATATGATAGATATGACCACTAGTGTGCAAGTGTGAGGCTTGTCTCACATCCCACATATCTACATAAGAGATACGCGATGTCTAAGTGGCATAGTGCGACACATTCAAGCATTGGCATCAGGCATGCAAGCATCAGTACTAGTGCTTTCCAGTGCTTAAGGTTTTTTCTGCCGCCATTTTTAATTTTTTATTTCCATTTTTCCCTCAGTCTTGCAGTTCAGGCTCTATTCACTTCCTGCTCTAATTGCAGTTTTGAAGGCACCATGCATTAAGCCAGTTAACACTCAGTCCTCTCTTTGCCAGAGGAGGCCTATCTCCTCTCAGCGTGATTGATTGTAAAATCGATAAGATCCCTCACAAGCAATAGATGTGCTTTTATCACTTGGTTATCTGTTGAAATATAGCTATTACAAAGCAAAGAGGCTTCAGTTAAAGTATGACTCATTTAACAACAGTGAAAATTTGTGTAAGATAAGTACGTGTCTATGACCTCAAGAAAGGTCCAAAACCTAAATAATGTACACACAGAAAATATCTCAAATATCACAAACCAGTTTTGCCCTCTCTGATGAAGGGGGGGTCACATGACCAGGTTGGATCAGACTTTATTGTGGACATTCATCCTCCTCAGAGACAATAGTTTCTGTTCTTGTGCAAGACACCCGTCAATGGAAATGTTACAATTGTACATCAGAATACATTCTTTTCGATTCACTTATTCAATAGAGATGGAGAAAGATCTCAGCTCATCTCATTTTCAGTGACATTATCACGTAGATAATTATACGAGAATGAAAAATGCAGGCATCACTGATGACTAACGAGGCTAATGAGACACTAGACCTGATTTTTTTTTTTTCTTTTTTCTCCCACCTCTCTCTCCTCCCCAGACACATGAAGGAGATCTCGGAGCTGCAGGCCTTCCACAGGAACGAGATCGAGCGCCTGTACAAGGAGCTGGGCAAAACGCTGCCTCCCAACGTGGGCCTGCTCCACGCGGCGCCCCCTAGTGGCCGCCGGCGCCGCGCCAGCAAGCACAAGCTGAAGGCTGGCAAGCTGCTCAACCCCATGGTGCAGCAGCTCAAAAACAACCTCAACACCTCCACTGACAGGAAAGGTGTGTGGGCGGGACAGATATGGGATTTGTGCTTTTTTTTTTTCTTTAAGTCTGAAGCACAAGTTGGAAACTCGGGAATCGGGCTCAGGCTCAGGAAAGCCGTGGGAGTATGTGTGAATCACTCCGACTCACACTTGTGTATTTATTTATTTATTTACCCCGTTTTTTTCCCCTCTTCTTCTTTTTCTTCACGCCAAGGTGAGAGTGCGGCCAGCTCGTCCAGCTCCCCGGCCAAAAGCTCGGTCCTGTCCGACGGCTCCGCCCACTCCAGCGCCAGCTCCAGCTCCTGCGCTCAGTCCAACGGCGCGGCGGCCGAGCAGGTCCAGACCCAGCAGCCCTGCTCCCTGAAGGGCTCCTTCTCCTCAGACAACATCTACGGGGGACTGCACAGCGATGGAACGGCCAACCAAGCCGGCCCTGGCCAAGGTACCACCCCAGACGCCCACACGTGTGTTTATGTGTGTTTATGTGTGTGTGCGTGTGGATGGGTCTACAAAGCGGCCACCAGGGTTACAAGGATCTAGAGTCATGCCTGAAACGAGCAGAGCCGCCTCACTGTATCCGGAACATGCGAATAGAGACATCTGTACCATCGTGCTATATAAAGATTTGTGATTTAGTGAACAGATGGTTTGTCATCAAGTGACACATATGGGGTTGTATATGCACCACATGAATTAAACGACTGCATATAAGCAAATTTAAGCATATTTTATAAAATTAAGCATATTTGTCACTAATTTGAGGTTGATTCTGTGTCAAAATTAGAGCTGCAACAACTCAGTGACTTGTGATTTAATCGAGAAAGCTTCACAAATGTGAATATTTTCTGGTTTCTTTGCTCCTCTTCGACAGAAGTATTGAATGCTGTTGAGGTGAGGACATAAACTAGGCATTTAAAGACTTTATCTTGGCCTTTGTGAAACAGGCAACCATTTTCCCCATTTTTACATTATCGTGTAAATCAGACAACTTATCGATTAACTGACTATAAAAACAATCATTTGTTGCAGCCCTAGTTAAAATATATATAATTTGCACACTTTAGTTCAGTTCAATTTCACCTTACGTTATCTTTTTCCCCCTGTTTTTTTGTTTTTTTTGGGGGGGGGAGATAATTGTCAGTTGTTCTCTGCTGAAATGTCCCTTCTTAATCACCAGAAACTGTAGTGAGACCCGTGCACTCTTTAGTTTCCTGTGCTGGTGCTTTTTGATGGTGGGGGTTTCTCATCCGAGTCTCTGTGCACTTTTACAAAGTGTTCTCTCTTGTTTCTTCTCTTCTTCCCTCTTATATTCATTTTTACAGGCTGGACGGTTTACCACCAAACGTCAGAGAGAGTCACCTATAAATCTAGTAGCAAACCACGCACTAGATTCCTCAGTGGACCTGTGTCTCTGTCCATCTGTTTGTATTTGTTCTTTTCTATTTCCCCGCTCACTCACATCCATCTTCTCTTTATTTAACCAACCTTTTTCTTTTATGTTTTACGCAATAGTGGATCTTCTCTCTCATCCACCCCACAGGCCTCCTCACTTGACATTCATCAGCATTTTCTTCACCCTCTACCCCCCCCACGCCCCCTCCAACCTCCCTCCTCGACCTCACAACTTTTGTTCTTTGTTTCCTGACCGCCAGAGGATTTTCCTATCTCATACACATAGTGTTGGTATTCCAAACTCACGTGAACATGTGAAGTCAAGTGAATCCAGCCGCCATATGCACACGCCACCAGAGCCCACGGCCAGAACAGCCACAGTGTTTCCTTTTCCTCCTTGAGCCAGCAGCCAAGCAGATCTTGCTTTCTGTTAGCGTTTAAAGATATCGCAGAACTGTTTTTGTCACATTTCAAAGTCGTTAATGACGCTTTGGTTCTAAGTCCGAATTGTCACTTCCTAGAACAAGCTCATGAAGCATGACTTCCATCTGTCCGCACTTGTTTTGTTAAGGAACTATTGCTGTGTGTTAATTCTGGACCTCAGCTGCAACAACAGTCATTAATCAACTACAGAGTGATCAGTAGATTAATCATCTACAGTTGTTTGTTGCAGCCCTTCTTTGATGGGGCAGGAGTCAGTATTTGACTGTGAGATGAAATAAACTGGCTTTTGACGATTCATTTTATGTATCTGCAGAAATCACTTGCATGTGAACTGATGACGGGATGCTGTATCAGTGAATGAACAAATGATGTTTATTCAGTCATTTGTTAACAGAAGTTAAATCTCAGGAGCATATATACATAATTCATGGCCTGAAGTGAGTGAGTAGGAACTTTTTGACATTGATTGTTGAAAATAGTTCTGCAGGTGCAGAGTGTTTCCTGCACGTCCTGACATCGAGGAAACCATCCCTTCCCATTGCTCGATCGCCCCTCGGATCGATGCGCGACAATGACGTTTTTGTGTTGCCGGCTCACGCTGCGCAGGTTGGGCCTCTTGTGATGCTGCAGCACTGGCCATTTCCCCTCAGTGTGTTTTGAGTAATGCTCCTCATAAAGTTCCTCCCATTAGTCTTCCTGGCATGAAGGTTGAAAAGGAAACGTGTCTGGGGGGAGCGTGTTGCCTCTCCACGTGTGTGGCCTCTAACGAGCAGGCAGCTCTTTAACTTTCCAAAGTCTCCTCTGGCATTCATCCACACCTCATGATTCACACTTGCCTCCATAATCATTCATTCGTGGGTATAATGCTCTCTCCTCCTCATACAAATGCTTTGTGCAGTGCTTCTGGCTTAAAAAAAAAAACAGCCCCCATGAGCTGGGGATACTTCTCTCCAAACATGATAAGCCTGAGGTCATATCTAAGACACTACGTATGCCTTTAGGACTAGACGTGTGTGTGTAAACATGTGAGAGAGAATACCAAAGCCCTTACACCCTATTTATTTATTGTGTGTTTCCATCCACCCTTAATTTTGATCGTGTAACACCCCCGCCCATCCCCTCCCTCCCCTCCCTCAAGTTCAGGCACTTTGCCCGAGTCCGTGATGCTATCTCAGAGACCCCCCCTCCCCACTCCCGGTCCCTCCTGATAGACAGGGGTCAGTGCTGTGCTAGAGGAGAGATCTCTCTGTCCCTCATGTTTGGACGGAGAAGACGTGCATGGTGCAGGCGCCAGGCAGGGCACTGATGGAGACTTGCTCCGCCATACGAAAGGGCTGTATCATCAATATTACTACCTCTTTTCTTTTTGTTTTTGTTTTCCCTCTCCTCCTCCTCCTCCTCCTACTCCCTCCTCCTCCCTCCACCTCCTGAGTTACCTGCATGACGAGCGCTGACTCCGACGAGCTTCAGCTAGTATCTGTGTTGCTTGTTCAGTTTATTTTATTTCTTTTTTTGGGGTTTCACGTTTCGTTTCACAGGCATTCTCACATCGAACAAAGGGATCTCTTGTTAATCCAGGCTCCAGTCTTCCTCCCTTTCTTAGAAAACATTTATTACCTTGTTACGGTCTCCTCCTTCCAACTAGCGGGTTAGAATTTCACAGTTAATCCTACAAACACCATCTGTAGGGGCGATTAAGGCAATCCCAGCTGCATGTTATCACATTTCTATCAACGCTATATTTTTGCCATAAAGAAAACCACTGTTTTCCACACTGCATCGATTAGCTTGATCGGTATGCAGCGTCACAGGCCGAGGCTCAGCTCACCCCGTCTCAGGGACACTCCGTCACAGTCAGTTTTTTTTCCCCACAACGATCGCCCATTTTCGAACACGTAGGCTCTTCCTTCCTTCCTTCCTTCCTTCCAGTCCTCCTCACTGATTTTTCAACCCCCCTTTGTCTTCCTCTCTCTCGTTCTCTCGCTCTCTCTCCCCGATTGTTTATTAGCTGAATGTGCTTTTGAAGCAGCTTGTCCACATTCCTGTGGTGTTCAGTGTGTCCTGGCCTAACTGTTTCTGTCTTGTGCTGTTCTACCTTCTTATAGGGTCCACTCTGAAACGACTATGTCTAGGCAAAGAGCGCAGTAGTAGTAACTATCTCATTTACTTTCTTACTCTCTGTCTCTCTCAACTCTGTCCTCACTATCAGTCCGTCTTCTGTTTGTGTGTGTGTTTACCTTCTCTTTTATTTTTGTTTCGTTTCGTCACTCGAGCAGTCTGTCCGCTGTTGTCGAAAACGTGGTCTCTCTTGATATTTGTCGCCTTAATTTTTTTTCTTCTGTTTGCTGTTTTGCATGGCAGTGTCGATGTCTGGATTGCTGGATTACGTCATTGCTTGCGTATCGAACGTTTCATTTGTCTGTGGTTGCTCATGAATGTCGGCGTTTGTGTTGTAATCCTTTGGCTGCTATGTTGGCAAAATACGTGTCACGGTTCTAAACACAATCACAGTTAATTTCATTAGCAGGACGGAGATTTATAGTTTTACTAAAAGCAGTGCTGACTCCACTGGTAGTTACACATGGATGTAATGCACTTTGGATAACAAAGGTTAAAATGGACTGTAGTGGACAGCTGCAGCGGATAGTCTGCAAACCGTCAAAACATGGATGAATCCACTTTCTGTGTCTCATGTCCCATATATCTATCAAGGAAAATGTATATCACGTTACATATCGCTATGGCTTATTTTGAGACGTTCTAATTTGTGATGTAGTTAGTTACCCATATGATGTCTGAACACAGTCAAGACAGTGCAAGATTTCAAGGGTTTCCTTCTAGTCTAACCAATGCAGTATGTCTAGTTTACAGGTATGAACACAGTCTGAATTATCGATACCTGTTGCTGAAGTCTATAGTAACTGATGGGTCTTATCCCAAACTGTGACAGACAGCATTTAAAAGTCATAAACTGGTTCCCTGGTAATAGCGTAGTTAAGTAACTGAAACTCTTCTAAGAGAGCTAAATTTTCCAAAACTCCCACATGCTGGTGCCATAACACAGCCATGCAGCAGCCAAGTGATTTGACCCTCCGGTCTGGCGACCTCTCCGGGTTCCTCAACGCCTTTCGTGTCCTTTCAGGGTCTTCCCTCAACACCAACGCTGCCGCCCAGAACGCCGCGGGCCAGACGCAGCCGCCGCTGCTCACCGCCGCCACGCCCTCTCCGTCCCCTCAGCCAATCACGCGGCTCGCTCAGGTCCAAACCAACAACAGCAACAACAAGCGAGGCACCTTCACCGAAGACCTGCACAAGCTGGTGGACGACTGGGCCAAAGAGACAGTGGCGGCGGCGGCGGGCAATCAGCCGCGGCCCTCCCTGAACCAGATCAAAGAGCAGAGCCGCCAGCAGGCGCTGGAGGGCAGAGCGCCGCCCGCCGGAGCAGCCCGACCCGAGGTATTGGAAACGGAGGCGACCAATCAGAGATGAAAGCTTTAAAAGGGGGAGAGCTAGAATGAGACGGCACTTTTACCTTGGCTTCGTTGCATAATGATTCCCGGCCAAAAGACCCATCCAAGGTCCAAAACCATCATCGCGTATACATTTCGGGTACTGAAATGGAAGTTAAGAAACTGGCAAATCTGGGTCCGTCCCCCCGCCCCCTCCGTCTCCTAAAGAGTGCATGCACCCGCCTCTGCTCAGGTGTGCAAGTGAACGAAGCCACAAGACTGTGAGGCGGCACTTTTCATGATGTTTCCTGTGAAATGTTCTGTTTCCTCCTTCCATTCGGGCAACATATGAGGCTGGATGGGTACGCGCTCCACAGCTGTATTTCAGGCAAAAGTTGCTTTTAGCAGGGAACATAAAGTCACGTGAGCATCCCTTTGAGTGAAAGATAGTCAGTCAGCGTTTCCAGAAAAGCAAAAAACAGATCTGCACAGTAATAACCCTGCACCAGAGGGACTTCTAATATCAAGGGGCTTGTAAAATTAAAGTTCAACCACTCTAGGTCTTCTTTCAGGTTCAGTTTTCTTGAGCTGTACTCGATTGCACTGATGAGACAGTTCCAGTCATGTGCACTCCTTTATACACGCCTCCCTTCTGTTTCAGATGAAATGCCCTGTCGGTCCCAGAAAATTCCAGCTGCCTCTTTCCTGCCCCCTGACTGCTGCTTTAGGCCCTGGCATGCCCTCAGCCCTAGCTCCCAACTCCTCCTCAGCCATGCTCCCTCCCGGGTACCTCCTGCCTGCAGGCGCCTATGGCGGGATGGTTCCAGGCCCTCTTTACCCGCAGCAGTGGCCCAGCACGCCCAGTCCCATAGGCTCCGCGGGTCCCGTAGGCCTGCTCGGTGCTCCAAGAATGATGCCCTACGCCACAATGGCGAACCCAGGGCTCAAAGCCTACCCTCTGGTCATGCACGAGCCAGAGAGCGGCCCCTGTTCTAAAACCACTCGGACTACCTAATCTGCCAACTAAAACGTGTCACCAGAGCCACACCTTGTACATAACCTGATCTTGTAAATAACATGATGCGAGTGTCGGTAGTGTTTATACATCACCTATATCTGTAGTTCTGTGAGTGTGTGTGTGGGGGTCTGAGAAACGGAGAGAATGTACCTCTGAGTGTGTGTTTGTGTGTCTGAGTGGGTGAACGTGTGTGTGTATCCTATCCAGTACATGTTCAGTCAGTGTGTCTGGATAGCTATTGCTTTTGGCTTTGGTCTCGACTAAACTCAGCCATACAAGAGGACGTTTTGTCTGCGGTCACGAAAGCATATTTCACTTTATTTTTCTTTATTTCTTGCAGTTGTCACATTGATTTCGCCTTCCTTTTTCTGTGTTACAGACACGTTAAACACTACATTTGAATCCAAATACCAGTGGTTTAGATGTATCGACGAGACAGTATTTATGACAAAGATATTTAAAGAAATGTAGTGCCTTGAACATTGATTTATATATTTTTTTTCTCTTCTGTGAAACCAAGCATGTCTGCATTTAAGTTATTTTATTTAACGGTAGCTTGAGTGCAGTCTCTCTTTTTTTATGCATTACAGACACTTTTTTTCCATTTATTTTGGTTTACATATTAATGCCCTTGTAGTACTGCACTATTAACACAGTATATGCTCTTATTTAAATAATAAAATCATGTTTTAACCCTTGTTTACTTTCCACCCCTGTGACAGATGGAATGCCATAGTGGTGAGATGTACCGTTGCCTTGCAGAAACAAATGGTTAATGTACGACTAATGGGAGAAAGGATAAAAAAAAAAAAAAAATTACGCCAGCAGCCAAAATCCACACTTTCAGGTCAAATGGTTCGGACACAGCCTCTTTTTCTTTTTTTTTTTTTGATAGAACAACCGATGCGAGTTGGCAGTGTTATGGCCTTGTGCACAGAGGAAAGGCAGTGTCTAGAGCCATGTATACTGTACATAGTTTTTTCTACAGTATATGCCTCTGGCAGTGTTCTGATCAGAATGTAGCAATTAATATGTGAAGGCTTGAGGCTTAAAAAGTGCAATTTAACCCCTCCACAAAGCTTTGACGGTGGCCTTGCCACAAGCCTTATCTCTGATGTGTGCAACAGGAGCAAGCTGAAAAAGTTGAACAAAAGTTACAAATCAACAAGCAACAGATAGACGTTACCAGGCATAGTAGAAAACACAAGAAATCACCCGTCAAACGCCGCCGAAATCACTACTGCTAAATGTTCCTTCAACTTGGCTGTCCTATATCTCAGCATACACTGTATGTAAAAATGTTTTGTGCAATCACCAGTAGGGTCTAATGTTTCCGTTTTTAATTATTTGATGTTTAAGCTTGATCTTTGATGCTGCTATCATCTGAGGTGATTCCACTGTATAGTAAAGCATCCTATTCACAGACGTTGGTATGATATAAAAGCCTCCTCGAGTTAAATCAGAAACGCTACACGCTGACGACGCAGTGTTATATCGCCTTGTTGGAATTTGTGAATTTTTATTTCCCAGGATGCTTTTTGAGTCTTTTCAGTAAAATATTTCAAAACTCTTAATAAAGACTTGACGCAGGGGATTTGCACAAGATATAGTCTCCCTTAATTCTGACCCATGTCTCAGAGTTTCCTACACTGTACATAGTGGGGTTTCACCGCCTGTACTTTTTTATCACTGACAAGCATGGCCAACTTTTCATGTTCCACAAAGACAAACAGTACAGCTACTATGGTTACAAATTTCACATCTCCACAACACATTTTGAAACGTTTCAGCACCCCAGTCCTGCCAAGCTGTGAATTGTACAGTTTTCTTGTAGTTTATATTTGTACATTTTTTGTTTTTGTCTGATTGTTCAGGGGTGTTGGTATTGGTGGAGGGGTTGCTTTGATGTATATTATTCCATCAATTCGGTTTGAATTGGACTTTTATAGAATATTATGCAGAGTCTTCTGCTTTGGTGAAATACTTCCAGTCGTAAGAGATTTCTGTTCTCTGTCACCACGTTTTGTTCCACTTCCCTCGCTGCTGACTCATAAAGGGAGCAGAGGAGGGAACCGCTACTGATGGCATATTCACTGGGATGCAGTGGTCAAACGGAGAGCTGAAATGCACAGAGGAGGAGCTCTGCTCATCTCATCTCATCTCACTTCTCTCCAGACTAAGACAAACATTGCCCCCTGGTGAAAATGCTGTGATTGTCAAATGGCTTGTATTTAAACTGTGTGGGATCGCTTCTGCCTGCTGTAGGTCCCACTGCATCACCCCACCCTACCCTGCTGCACTCTGTTCACAGACTGTATGTTGAGAGAGAAATAAATATTATTTTGTGCTTGACTGCTTGTACTGTTTTTCTTTTATATCAGTTGAGTTTTTTTTCCTAGAGTTTGTGCAGTCCTAATGGACTACAATCTGAATCATATTCACATTTATCACCTCGTAGTCTTAGAACTAGTTATACGACTATGAGCAATTTGACAATGTACACAAAGTAATTTACATATTAAACAAATGTATGCAATATGCATAGGCCAAGCTCATGGGTTTTCATAGAATCTATTGCATCTAGAAAAAAGACCATACTGGGATTGTGGAAGGGCTTTAAAGATGCTGTTCTGCTTGAACAAACCTTAGCTTTGATTTCTAACACCTAAAAACAAGGATAAATACTCAACACAACCATTCTAGGTCCCTTTTAAAGTTCAAGTCCCATGAAAAAATTTTTTTTCATTTACAGATTTCAAATTTCCGTTTTTTCCAACATTCAGCCGGATGTTCCGTAGATTCTCCGTTTACACCGGGGGACGAGGATAAACGCCCAACCATTTCCAACTATTCTAGGTCACCTTTAATGAGTACAACCTCATGGGCGTGTGTTATTGTGTTGGCTTTGGAGGATGGTTGCAGGCTCATTTGAATGTGTGACGCGCTCTCAGACCAGACCTCGATGTTTTCAGTCCTGCAGACATCTTCGAAACGCGTCCACAGATTCGCAACACTCAAACACAGCTAAACCTATGGGAAATAAGTAAATAACCTGAAACGAACAAATAAAAACATCTC
This sequence comes from Karalla daura, assembly GCA_029224185.1. NCBI lineage: Eukaryota > Metazoa > Chordata > Actinopteri > Chaetodontiformes > Leiognathidae > Karalla > Karalla daura. The sequence continues at coordinate 9,242,686 of CM055193.1, read as the reverse complement.
AACTACGGGATTTGCGGAAGAAATAACACTGGATTATGAAATGACGGCGACAAGAAACAACCAGTTCCATTTTAACACCAAAGCAGAGCTTTTGGCTTTGTGTGGCGAAAGTGTCGAGTCGCGTCTGCGCCGTAACGTTACAGCAGCGGTTGTCCCCCTTTTGTTCAACCGAGTTCCTGAATTATTCCCAACACAATTAAATGATCTGGATATTTTTACTGTCTCATTAAAAACACGTTTTTAACTGCTGGTACATCGATCACATCTTGGGGGATTATCCAATGAATTAAAAGCGACCTGCAACCTTTTTTTCCGATCCTGTGTGAGGGTTTCCGAAGCACGCAGTCCTGAGGAACGTGGAGTAGTAAGTGTCTATAACGTTAGTCTAACGCTGTAAAAGCTGCATTTATGTGAAAAACCAGGCCGTGTTTTCAACTATTATATGCTAGTTTTGCATTGATTTCAGTATCTCATCTCATCCTACGCTTCCCTGGGAGCACGAAGCTGTAAGTCAAATCAAACCCATATCCTGCGAATATAATCATGCATTGCTATTTTTATTAATTCCGAGCTAATTTGTACTAAACTAATCCGTTGATCGCTTTGATCCATTTAGTGCAGCGTTGGAGATATAAGTGTACAATCAGGGTGAGGTCATTGTGGAGGGAAACACTCCATAGGACTCAATGGTCATCTAAGTTGCCACCAGGCTGCGTTATGAATAACTTAAAACCACACATTTCACATCTTTTTACAATAAAATGTAACTAAAACGTTGCTTCTGTGGCATTAGAATGCAGCGGGAGCGGCAGTTATTAGCATTAAACTAACCTACTTTACGTCGCTAAGCTCAATGAAACGTTCATGAACGTCGCTAAAATGCTATATAATGAGGCGTGTGGTGTCCCGTTTGCTGAGGCTGGTTGTTGAATACCTGCTGAATTGTATTGTGTGTAGCACAGCCGTTTTAATATGTAAGAGGTGTTGTTGTTGTTGCTTGTTAGCTCAGGGGGCTAATAGCGTTAGGCTAGAATCTCTCATTGTTCGAGGAGGAAACAGCAGCAAAAATGCTAAAGCTAGCTGGCTGGTTAGCTTGTGGAAGATAGCTGAAAAAATATACTGATACTATGCTCGGCGTGGTTTAGGCTATGTTAAACTTCAGCACAGTCAGCTAGGCTGGTGTTTCTTGGGTCACTGCAGGTTACCCCTAACATAACTGTAGGCTGTGAAGATGCAAAACTAAGCTGCACCTGTTATTCAGCAGCCTAATATTATCATTTGTCTGCTTCTGGGACTGCACCAAAACATCCAGTGGTAGCATCCAGCTACCACTGGTCCACACTGATAAATTCATGTGACTCTAGTTCAAGCATCTAACTGCTGTATGTTGAAGTTCACAAGCACAGTTACATCTCTGGGGTTGTTATTGGTGGGAAGTGGATTCATGGTAGATGTTTCACCTCTCATCCAAGAGGCTCCGTCAGCCTCCTCGGCATCTTCAAAACTCACCCAAGTGGCTGATTTAGTTATGATCACTGGAAACGATCTGAGGAAGACAGAATGAGTTATAAAGATGGAGAAGAAACCTCTTGAATGGGAGGTGAAACATCAACAGTCTAGCTGCCACAGTTTACAACTTAATGGAACATGTTGACGATCTGCAAGAACTGCTTGCCCTTGCACAATAATTCTTGGACACTTCACAAGAAAAAAAGTTTTGCCCAGGTAAATGTGTTGAGAACAAGCTGCAAGAAATCAGTGCTGCAAGAACAAATGTCTCGCTGAAGAAATTCTGATAAACTGAAGGTGCAGTGGAAGACTTGTCGATGAATTCTGAAGAATCCTCTCGGCAGAGAGGTGAAACCTCTCCAAGGATGTACCATGAGTCTGGTTGCCTGCATTTTCAGCTCCTTTGATTCCAGAGATGTAATAGTGAAGTTAAGTTGAGAATACAGTCGTTATACCTTCACGGTAACAGTTACATCTCTGCAATCCAAGGAGTTGTAAATCATCGGTTCTTGAAGGTATTTCACCTCTTTACAAAGCTTCATTAGCTTGTTTAGAACTTCTTCAGGTGCTTTTTGGATGCGTTCTGAAGGATTAAAAAATCCAGTTGCCTATGAAGAATGGGAAACTCATCCTTGTTGTTTCGCCTTTCAGATGTAAACACGCGTAGCATCTGTCCCAGCAGTGGCTGTTGACACCATGGGGCTGGACTTTGACGTAAAGACTTTCTGTCACAACCTTCGAGCCACCAAGCCCCCGTATGAATGCCCCGTGGAGAGCTGCCGCAAAGTCTACAAGAGCTACAGCGGCATCGAGTACCACCTGTACCACTATGACCACGACAACCCCACGCCTGCCCAGGCCATGCCGCAGAAGAAGAGGAAAGGACGGCCTCCTCGCGTCTCTTTGATGGGGTCTGGGGACACAGACGATGGTGGAGGTAACGGAGGTGGAGGACCTGGACATGGCGGAAACACCCCCGGTAGCCCCAACCGGTCTGAGCGCTCCCACTCCCCGGGCAGAGAGACGATGACCTACGCCCAGGCGCAGCGCATGGTGGAGCTGGAGATCCAAGGCCGCATCCACCGCATCAACATCTTTGAGAACATCGACGTGGTGTCAGAGGAGGACAGCGATGCGGAGGACGCCCCAGCATCCGGAGCAGGCGGCGGCGGAGGAGGAGTCTGCAACGGCAGCGACGGAGGAAGCAGTGAGATGGGCGGCAGCGGCAAGGACCGCCCCGATATGTCGTCTTCCAACGGGGGCAAATCCACCCCGAAGTCCGGGAAGCACAAGAGCAAAGAGAAGAAGAAGGACGGTTCATCGCATCATCACAGCGCTCAGTCTGGACCTGCAGTCAAGCTGCCCGAGGCGGTTTTCAGAGAGCTGGACCAAGAGAGGCCTGATGCTCCCACTCGGCCTTCATCTTACTACAGGTAAGAAACAAACAATTCTGCATCATGCTCTTCCTGTGTCTTTGTGGCTTTTCTCTGGTGTTTGGGTTTCCTCCGCATAGTCCAAAAACATGCATTAGGGTTGATTAGAGACTCTAAACCGCCCCTAGTTGTGTCGATGAGAGTGAATGGTTTGTGTCCTGTGATGGACTGGGGACCTGTCCAGAGTCTTCACACTGTGTGTCTGTGATAGGCTCCAACAGACCATTATGGCACTGTTAAAATACAAAGCAGTTAAAATGGTGGATTTACAACAGGCTTTCATTTGCCCTTGTGCAGCTCATAGTTGTGCTCGTATCAGGAATTTGACATTTAATTCCCAGTAATATTGTCATTGTTTCCTCTGTGCCGAAAGCTGAAATTGGCTCTGGTCCTTTAGTTTAGTTACTCTCCTTTTCTACCCATGTATCATTCATCATCTCTTGTGCGTGCTGGATCTCCGGGGTGAAGACGAGGTATACACCCTGGACAGATCTCCAGTCCTATCGCAGGACACACACACACACACACACACACACACACACACACACCTGTCATTCTCCCACTCACAGCTAGAGGCAATTTAGACTCTTCAGTCAGCCTTAACATTACATACTTAGAGTGGGAGGAAATCCGTACAGACACTGCCCCTAATCTAAGATGTTTTTGTGGTAATATTTTCCTCCTCTCTCCGACCCCGCTCTTCAAGGTACATCGATAAGTCTGTGGAGGAGCTGGACGAGGAGGTGGAGTACGACATCGACGAGGAGGACTACATCTGGCTCGACATCATGAACGACAAGCGGCGGCGTGACGGCGTGACGCCCATCCCCCAGGAGGTCTTCGAGTACCTCATGGACCGCCTGGAGAAGGAGTCCTACTTTGAGAGTCACAACAAGGTACCCGCAAGTGCAACCTGGAGAATCAAAAAAACATGGAACATACTCGTGAGGAAATGTGTAACGCGTCCTGCCCTGCTCCTCCCTGGCAGGCAGACCCCAGCACCCTGATCGACGAAGACGCCGTGTGCTGCATCTGCAACGACGGCGAGTGTCAGAACAGCAACGTGATCCTGTTCTGCGACATGTGCAACCTGGCCGTGCACCAGGAGTGCTACGGCGTGCCCTACATCCCCGAGGGACAGTGGCTGTGCCGGCGCTGCCTGCAGTCGCCCAGCAGAGCGGTGGACTGCGCTCTCTGTCCCAACAAGGGCGGCGCCTTCAAGCAGACAGACGACGCGCGCTGGGCGCACGTGGTGTGCGCCCTCTGGATACCAGAGGTAAAGCCGCACGCCGCTTTGTGTTGTCGCTCTTCATTTATTCCTCACGGACCTTACGTCCCTGGCTTTCAAGCTCCCCGAACCTCCCCGGATGGGTCCAGTGGTACAGATCTGTTATCTGATACACGTGAAACAGATGTTGAAATGTTATTGGGAACAGAATATAAAAGAAAGTAACATCCAGTCTTATACGAGTAAGATAGATTATAAGAGGCTGTTTAAAGCTCTGAAATCACTTGGTTTATTGGTTTCCATCTCATCTCAAATGCATCTAGTTTTAGATGTAGCCTCGCTATAGTTTTTTTCCATACTAAAATTGCTTGTATTTGTAGTTTCAACCAAGCGATTGTGATTCTCTTGCTATCATGAGCATTCTCATTCTCATTGAACCCTCAGCTGTTATGTTGAGGGTAGCTCAACAATACATGCACATTTTTCCAAAAATCTAAAACTCTAAATGTCACCTGACAACTGCGCATTGCTATATTTTCAAGTGGCAGACATAAAACATCTTTACCCTTTAATCAGTTGACATGCAGGCTAGATTAGAGCTGTATGATGTTGCTGATATCGAAGCGGCCCGCATTGTGCTGTGCTGTGCTGTGCTGCTGTGCTGTGCTGCTGAGCTTTTTACTCAAACAGTGTTTCCTGCAGCGTTGCAGTTGCTTTAATATCTGCTGTGGGTGCAAATAGATATCACCTTGCATGGTTGGTCGGATGCCTGTCTGCTCAGCTCTCTAAGTCGCATGCGCTTTGATTAACGGCCTCAGATGTGTAAATGACAGAATGCAAAACACAGCTAAACAATATGAACTCCAATCAATAACGTCGGTTTTGTAGGGCTCTGGCAGAATGATTTGTACAGAGCCCCTAAAGAGGCACAGGAGGAAAAAAAGAGGTCCAGTAGATGAAGCAAAACATTTGCAAGGCTATCTTACTACGGCAATCAGCTGTAGTACTTGACACACCACGCTGGTATACGCGTGCTGGTATTTTTTGTGAAGTTCGTCGTGTTATGATGAAGTAAGCCCCCCCTCCCCGTTTTTCCTCAGGTGTGCTTCGCCAACACCGTCTTCCTGGAGCCCATCGACAGCATCGAGCACATTCCCCCGGCGCGCTGGAAGCTCACCTGCTACATCTGCAAGCAGCGCGGCTCGGGCGCCTGCATCCAGTGCCACAAGGCCAACTGCTACACGGCCTTCCACGTCACCTGCGCCCAGCAGGCCGGCCTCTACATGAAGATGGAGCCCGTGAGGGAGACCGGCGCCAACGGCACCTCCTTCAGCGTCCGCAAGACGGCGTACTGCGACATCCACACGCCGCCGGGCTCGGCGCGGCCCCTGGCCGGAGTGGGCGGGGCCAGCATGGGCTCGTCCCACAGCGATGGCGAGCTGGACGAGGACGACGAGCCCAGCATCGGCCACGACGACGACTCCAAGGGCTGGAGCTCCGAGAGAGCCAAGAGGGCCAAGGCCAAGTCCAGGCTGAAGATGAAGAGGGCGAGGAAGATCCTAGCGGAGAGGAGGGCGGCGGCGCCGGTGGTGTCCGTGCCCTGCATCCCTCCCCACAGGTACGCTCTCTAGACGTCTCATTTTAAAGCTGTGCCTCAGGGTGTACGCTCCCTCCCCATCTCCAAAAAGCTCTTGAAGATCCAACTCCTCGAAGAGCATCACAACACCACACCACCCTTTAGCTTCCCCTCTCCATACCCTTCTCCTACTGCTCTCGCCTCCTTTGAACTATAGCCCTTCAGGTCTGCCCTCACACTATGACTACAACTTTCTGAGAGCATATTCAGACCTGGGTTCACCTTCATAACGCACTTTAAACTTTGTTTTAACTTAGAAGCGGTAACAAAAAACAGCATCACTATTACCTTGGTCTGAGCGTGTCTCTCACTATATTGTCTCTGAACCATACACTGAACCTGATACCTTTGATGATAAGTGACTATACCTGGAAATAGTTGCTATAACTACTGTTGACAATAGTAATGGCAGTATGTTGATAGTATGTTATAGGTAACACAAACACTAGGTTATAATTATTGTATCTATCCGTATTGTATCTGTCCCTACAGTTATTCATTGTATGTATTTACTTATTTCTAAAAATTGATAGTTATATGCATAGGTAAGATGATAATGTATAGATAATAATACTACAAATAATATATGTAGCTGTATAGATCCCCCTAGTTAAAATGTTCCTATTCATGCAGAATTCACTCATTTAGATTGTTGTGTTGTGTTTGCTTTTTAACTTGAGCGTCTGGGTCGTTGGGTATGTGGCAACTGCATTTCACTGCCACAGTCTTATACATGGTCAGTCATTCAATATGGAGGTCTGTGGGTATGATGTACTGAAGCCTGTGCTTGGGTAGACAAATCCTGTCATGTGACCATGAACTAGAAGCCTCCTCGTGCTTCAGATCCTCAGAGGAACCCCTGTAGGCATTGGTCCTCCTCCAGGTCCAGCCCACTGTCACCCAGCCTGGCCTCCTCTTCCTCATCGAATGATATCACAATGAAACACAAGCGGAAACAATGGGTGATAGCTGTAAATGATGGCTGCACTTTTAAGTGTTTAATTAAAGAAAATGAAATACAAAGAGCTGCTCAACTATCCCATCTTCCCCTCAGAGCCACGCAATGAAGTGGCTTTGACATTTCCCACATTCAACTGGAAATGATGAATAATGAGCACTTTTTAGAGCAGGCCGTTGACCGTAAATGAATGAGCTAATGTTAATGATTTAGCGACTGGTAATGCTGTGCAGCCCCAGTTTGGGTTTCAGTGGGTAGCGTTTCTCAGATGCAGGTCTGCATTTAGTCATGTTCAGCATCTTCACTCTTCCCTCCCCGCCACCACCTCAGAACAGACGAGACGTCCACATCCCCTCACCTCTCTCTCTCTCTCTGTCTCTCTCTGTCTCTCTCTCTCTCTCTCTCTCTCTCTCTCTCTCTCTCTCTCTCTCTCTCTCTCTCTCTGTCTCTCTCTCTCTGTCTCTCTCTCTCTGTCTCTTTCTCTCTCTGTCTCTCTGTCTCTCTCTCTCTGTCTCTCCCTCTCTCTCTCTCTCTCTCTCTCTCTCTCGTCTCTTTCCTGTTTTTCATGTGTCTGATGTGTTTCTTTTCTCACTCCCCTCTGTCGGCGCCACAGCTGCGGCCCACAAAGGGCTGCATTCAGCGCTAGTTCACATCGGTTACCGCGAAAGCAAGAGAAAGAGGCGCTGGTTAAAAGCACGCGCCAAAAATGAGTCAAACTCAACGAGACGTTGGTGGCAGCTCCAGGTCTGGACCTGCCGGCCTGTGACCTCTGCACAGCGGTCTCTACTGTCATGTAACTGGAAAGCATCTAGCTGAAATGACTATATCCCCCTGGCCTTGTGTCCCCCCCCCCCCCCCCAGACTGAGCAAAATCACCAGCAACCTGACGGTGCCGAGGAAGAGTCAGTTCATGCAGCGGCTGCACAGCTACTGGACGCTGAAGAGGCAGAGTCGCAACGGCGTGCCGCTGCTCCGCCGGCTGCAGACCCACCTGCAGTCGCAGCGCCACATCGACCCGCTGCCCTCGCAGCCGCCGTCGCAGCTCCCATCGGTGAATAGAGCGGTTGTTGTGAGCGTAGATGATGCTAGCGGTGAGTGGTGGTGGTGGTGATGGCCGCCGGCTATAAGTTTGGGCGCTGTGCGTCGTGTGTGCGTGTTGGTGCTGCAGAGGGACAGCGAGGAGAAGCAGACGGCTCTGAAGGAGCAGCTGAAGGCCTGGCAGAGGCTGAGGCACGACCTGGAGCGCGCGCGGCTGCTGGTGGAGCTCATCCGCAAGAGGGAGAAGCTCAAGAGAGAGACGGTGAGAGGCAGCAGCTGTAGCCCCAGGCAACACCATCAGGATGATAGGGGGCTGTTGATGTGCTCAGAAAAGCTGTTTCAGCCACTTCATCTATCTACCTGTCTACCTACCTGTCTACCTATCTATCTATCTATCTATCTATCTATCTATCTATCTATCTATCTATCTATCTATCTATCTATCTATCTATCTATCTATCTATCTATCTATCTATCTATCTATCTATCTATCTATCTGTCTATGTGTCTATGTGTCTGTCTGTCTGTCTGTCTGTCTGTCTGTCTATCCATATGTCTGCCTATAAAGAAATTAGACAATAAATTAAATTAAGATTATATAGATATTATATATAAAATTACTCATATCTTTCTCTGTTTAATTCTCCTTTATTTGTATTCTCCCCCTGCATCTCCTGTCCGTTATTTTAGTTATTTATGACTTGGTTTAATATATTAATGTTTAAGTAATAAAAGCTTGGATATGTATTACATATTTATATTTCATCACACATTCATGCATCCTGTCAGTCATGTGTTGTTGTTCTCACTCAGTCATTGTCTGTGTTGTGGTCTGGGGCTTGCTGCTCGGAGGCGCTGACACATATGACATTTGACGAATTCACACGTAAATCAGCCACATGTACATTTCCAGCCTTCACACACGCACACACGCACACGCAGACACACAGACACACACACACACACACAGACACAGACACAGACACCAACCACTCCAGTTGTCTGTTTATCCAACATACAGGTTTATTCAGGCCTGTACGTAGTAATACAACACTTTCCCCTCATGAACCCGAAGGTTGAGAGATGAGTGTGTTCATCCGTAGCTCTGACCACGCAAACATCATTTTCCCAGTCAGCAGGTGTGCTTTGTTGTTGAAGATGTGTTTTGTGTTTGTGTGTGTGTGTGTGTGTGTGTGTGTGTGTGTTCAGATTAAAGTGCAGCAGATGGCGCTGGAGATGCAGCTGTCTCCCTTCCTGGTGCTACTGAGGAGCACGTTGGAGCAGTTACAAGAAAGAGACACAAACAACTTCTTCACCGAGCCTGTACCACTGGCTGAGGTAAACACACACACACACACACACGCACAATCCACATTCTCACTTTCTATCAGGGTGATAATGAGAGCTGATCATCATACATCTCTCCTTGGGTTTACAACCTTGGTTTGTATGTAATATGTTTGGGTACATATTGGCTGCTGACATAATGCTTCTTGCTCGGTAAACCTTTTATGGTGAAATAAAATGCTCTTTGCTCTTCTCATACAAAATCTAGCACAAAGTGCCTTGTATAATAAAAGACAGGTAATAGGACCCTCCCCCTCCAACACACTCACATTCACATACACTCACACACTTTCTCTGTCACAGCACATGCAGACACACTTCCAGGGAGGGTGTAAAAGATGGCCACTGAAATCTTAGAGACTATATTGCACTGAACAATTTATAGGGAGTCAACAGCAGCTACTTGATAAAAACTGAATCTATAAAAGCAATCAATTAGATAAGTAGATGAAAGACAGAGTCCATTTTCTATGAATTTAATAGACAAGCTGAATGAAATGCAGCATTAAAAGTCAACATTGAACACATACAGACCTCAGTGTGTCCCCCCCTGCTCTCCAGGTGCCAGACTACCTGGACCACATCGACACTCCCATGGACTTCCAGACCATGTGGAACCTGCTGGAGTCCCATCGCTACCTCACGTTCGAGGCCTTCGAGGCAGACTTCGGCCTCATCGTCAACAACTGCCTCAAGTACAACGCCAAGGACACGGTGTTCTACCGCGCCGCCCTGCGCCTGCGCGAGATGGGCGGCGCCGTCATCCGCACGGCCCGCCGCCAGGCCGAGAGGATCGGCTTCGACTACGAGGCCGGCATGCACCTGCCCCGGGAGCCCAGCCCGGACAGCCAGCGGGAGCAGGAGCGGGAGAGAGAGAGGGAGAGGGAGCGGGAGAGGGAGCGCCAGCGGGAGAGGGAGCGGGAGCGGCAAAGAGAGAGGGAGCGAGAGAAGGACGCCATGCTGTCCTCCAACGAAGATGGTAAGAGGAAGCATCCAGGATGAGGCCTGTGTCTGGGGCCAGTCTGGCTCACAGCACCAAATGAGCTTCAAGCTCATCCATGCACGTTTGATAGATGAGTATTCTAGTGACCGATTCCTATTTTGAGTGATTTTAGTCCAAAAAAAAAAAAAGCAGAAGAAAGTGGAAAGTTTAGTTGATGGTGACTAGAAGAAAATGCCTAGCGCACTTACACCTCTTGACCAGCAGGTGGTGAAGCACACTTTACTTTATTCACCTAGCACATCATCAGAGGCCACCTTTAAACATGTTGTCACTATTCTTTTTTCTCTTATCAGTTTGGTTATTCTTGCATAGCGCCACATTAAAGACGCTTGTTAAAGCTTTGCACAGATGCTGATTTTGACACAACAGATGAATTCGCACAATGCCATGCAGACCATGCATGCTTTTCCAAATCATGGGAAAAGTAAAAACTTCTTGCTTCTCTTGGCTGTGAGAGTGGATGGTTTACAGGCTTTTGTGCATATCTTTTGGATCAGACTTCACGGGTCAGGAGAGAAGTATGCATGAGAGCAACCAGCATTAACCTAAAAGTGTGAGGTAAAGCTGTAGAGAATTACGCAACCTTGGAAACTTGTCTGTCGTGCTGTGTGTCACATTCCATGCTCAGGGTGCAGGACTATATGGCTGGAGAACACACACACAGCTTTGCCTCTTAAACAACAAGAATTTATTAACAAACTGTGACCAGTAGTAGAAACCTGAACTCAAGCCAACACGAATAACTAAACCATGAAAGGAGGAGTGCGGCGAGAGACTGAGTGACTGCACAGAGCTGAGGCTCGCAGCTCAGGCCCAGTGGCCACACCTAGCTCAGGTGCCTGCGATCCATCCCGATTAGCTTCACGAAGCAGGCTGCACCTGGAACCAGCGGCCGAGAAATTGCTAATAACCCCCAAATATGTCTATGTATGATCAAATCTAAGCTAAGCAATGCACCCGGGTAGTGCTGGGACGGGTGACCAGTGAGGGGACTGCAAGGTGACATTGTGACTCAGGGGCAGTGTTGTTGTTCTCAGACCATTAGGTTGGTGGTTCGATTCCAGCCCTGGGCGGCTTACATCTGTTAACCCATGTTGTGTAAAACACTTTAGACTGGTAGGTTGTCTTGCCTCTGCCACCAGTGTATGAGTATGAGTGGTTTGAGTTGTCATGAAGACTAGGAAGGTGCTTTATAAGAACCGGTCCATTGACCAACAGGCCTGGAAAAAGGTGTTTTGGAGCGTTCCTCCCCTCAGTAGTTTCCAGTCAAACTCATCCAGGGCATCTGTGGGCTCCTAAAAGCGACCTCCTCCTCCCCCCCCGCAGACCTGCTGCTGCCGGAGAACAGGCGGCGCCTCCCCCTGGAGGAGCAGCTCCACTACCTGCAGGCGCGGCTGGACGAGACCAGCTCCGGCAAGCACAGCATCGCCCAGTCGCGGCGAGCCAAGGCGCTGAGGAAGGAGCTGAGCGTGGTGAAGAGGAAGCTGGCGCACCAGCGCGAGGGCGGCCCCGGCATGGCGGGCCGGGAGTCGGTGGGTGTGGGGGAGCGAGGAGCCTCCCTCCCCCACCACCCGTCCTCCGCAGGACACCACGACGAGGGCGGGGAGAGCAGCAGCCAGGAGATCGGAGGGAAAGGTGTGCAGCACTCCTGATATCAAGATAGCATTTCTTTGTGTGGAGAGATATATATATATACATATATATCTTGTTTGTTTGTGTATGTGTCTGTAAATATTTGTGCACACACTTTTGTTTTACCACCAACAAGCCAACAAATCTATTTCTATTCAAATCTATTATATATATATATATATATATATATATATATATATACAATGTATGATGATATATAAGATGTATGTTATGTTTGTTTCATTCATTGTTTCATGTCATTGAATTGAGAATCAGGTCTAAAATCTGAGGCAGTTTTATCGTCTTTATTTAGTGTGTCTTTATTATATATATACATGTATTTTTCCCAGTGTAATAAGGGGATTAGATTGTAACCCCCCCCCCCTCACCCCCCCCTGTCAGAACTGAGCGTGTCCTCGTCAGCGCTGGCTCCTGAGGTGGGCCGCCGCACGTCCGTGCTCTTCTCCAAGAAGAACCAGAAGATGGTGGGGCCTCCCAAGCGGCCCGGGCGCCCGCCCAAGAACCGGGACGCGGGCTACGGCGCCGCCGGGGTGAGCCAGAGCCCCATCGGGCCCCCCCAGCTGCCCATGCTGTCCCCCCGGCAGAGGAAGAGGCCCCGCAGCCCCCACAGCAGCTCCACCTCGGACAGCGACAGCGACAACGACGACCTCCTGCCAGGTAGCCAGCAGCAGCAGGCCGGCAGAGCCCCGAACCCCCGCACCCATGGAGGAGTGCTCACCCCTCCCTCTCTCCTCTGTCCGTGGCGGCAGGGTTGCCCAGCAACGGCTTCGATGGAGGAAACCAGCCGGTGACCGAGAGCTTCCGCGTCTACAGGAACGAGTCTCGTCTTCCTCGGTCCAGCTCCGACTCCGAGTCCACGACCAGCAGCAGCAGCAGCGCCGCCTCTGACCGGACCAGGTAACTGCTCTTAACTCCGTAGCCGTTTGTCCCGGTGAGTTCTAGAAAGATTAGTCAGTGTACACCTGAGGTAAAGACGGGCAAAGATGTACTGAGTAAGGATGAGTTTAACATTACATCATCTGAACCTGGCTTCATCAAAGACCAAAGCGGTTATGACTAAAGAATGATTTTGTTATTGTTTCACTGCATCAGCTGCATGAAAACAGGTCCACAGGGTTCTAAAACCTATTAAAAGCTGCTAAGCTGGGAAAATAAAGGCCCTTAGAAAGTATTAAAATGTCTTAATAGAGAATTTACAAGGTATTAGATTGTTGGCATTCAAGCTCTTTCCAAACAGTTTCATGGTAAAAAGGGTATTTACAGTGAATAATTGAGAGTCAGCTGATCTGGGGTCTGTTCTGTGGATTTGCTCACAAATTAGAGCTGAGAGAGAGATGTGTTAGTGATAATGAGATCTTTAAGTTTTTTTCAGCCTGTATAAAATGAAATGAGTGTAAGGATGCCTACATACACCCCCGAAAAACTCTTTTACAGTACAAAACCTAAGGCCTCATAATCTAGGGCCTCATAACAAGGCAAAAGGAGTAGCAGCAATAGACCCAAGATGAGCCAAATCCAGGCAACACTGGCTCATTGTAATCACTTCTAGTCTCTTTTTTTTTTTTTTTTTCTGTAACATGGGGCGGCTAATTATTGTGCCGGGCACCTGGCATATTTACATGCAGGAAGTGGAGCAGACGCAGAGCTGCTACATCCTGTTCTCCTTGAAGCACCAAGAAGCTCGCGCTTTTTTTCGAGAAGCCCACGCAGCCCCAGCCGGAGTCACTGCGAGCGGCCTGGTTCCCCTTTTCCCGTCAGCCGTGTCTCCGGCCAGCTGCCGCGGCCCACCAGCTTCCCCTCTTCACGTAAACGTGTTGATTCAAGGTGTCAAGGCGTCAAGGTGACAGAGTCCCTCAGAGAGTTGACGCTGACTGTAACAACACCTTAATGATAGCGATAAAAGAACCTGCTATGCAAGCAGCTTTTTGCTGTTTTGCAGCATCCTGCAAACTCCTGGAAGCCATCATGCATTCATACCAATGATGACAACCATTCAGACGGCTTCCTAGATTCACTCACACAGTTTGAGTGGCAACTCTTCTCGTTTATGTTCCTCTCGACCCTTTATATGTGAATACAAAGCAAAAAACGAATCGTGATTCACATCTTCTACCGCCATCGTGAAGCCCTGATCCAGCCAGCTCCGCGAATCTTGGAGTCAACCGGATCGGTCCGGGTGCTGGGTGAGCCACACCCTCCCAAGAAGCGTTCTCGTTTAGCAACGAGTCGCATGGAGTGTGATATGCAGCGCGGTACGTTCAGGCGGCCCCCGGAGGATCGGCAGAATCGCAAGCCAGGAACGTGCCATGAGCCTTCTCCTCTGCGGTCGAGGAGATTAAGATCGAGATCAGGCTGATGGGGTCAAAGCAGAGCCATTATTTTGTTTTTTTCTCTCTCTCTCTCTCTCTCTCTCTCCCTCTCTCTCTCTCTCTCTCTCTCTCTCTCTCTCTCTCTCTCTCTCTCTCTCTCTCTCTTTACAAGCCTTGACTCTCTCCCCTTGTGTCTCCCCCTCAGCACGACGCCCTCCAAGCAGGGCCGGGGCAAGGCGTCCTTCTCGCGCTCCGCCTTCCAGGAAGACAGCAGCGAGGAGACGTCGGGCACCGAGAACGACTCCTACTCCGTGGGGGGATCGCGCAGCGTTTCTCACTGTGAGCACGGTTTGGTTTCCCTCTCCCTCTCTCTCTCTCTCTCTCGCTCTCTCTCTTTTTCACACCATCTGAGACCCACACGTGCACACACACACACACCTACACACTCACACTTTTCACAGGTTTTCCCAGAGCGGCTTCTCAGAACGTTTCATTCTCTGAACCTGTGTCGAGCTCCGGTGTGATTAGTCACTGGAAATCACAAATTACGCCCTGGTCGCCTCGCTTCTGGATTATCTAGAGACGTTTGTCAGTGTAACACACCCAACCAAACTGGAAAAGAAGTGATGAACCAGTCAGTGCCTAAACAATGACACTATGAATGACAGATCATAAATAAAAGCCAATAAATGTGATAATACTATGGTATGGTGAGTGTAATAACGGTAGAGAACATCTGCTTAGACCAACCAAACCAAGTTTGCAAAGAAACCATTGTCTTTGTAGTCGATTACCCTCTCAGTTAATTGGAAAATTAATAAAATAACTCCAAAAACTGTTGGAGCCTGTTTCTCAGAGGCCCAGATGAGGACGTTAAAGCCTTTTTATTCCTCCTCCCTTCAACAACACTCAATTTTCTGTCACAGACGACTAAAGAAACCAAAAAATCATTCTCAACTTTTTGTAAAATCTTGACTCAACTTATCGGTTGTTATAAAACGTGATTGATTGTTTTATGTGTTGTTTAATGGATTGGAGCTCGTGTTTGTGCACCTATCCCTGACGACTGTGTGTGACTGTCCCTGTGGCCGGCAGTGGTGCGCAGCAGGGCCCGCTCAGGGTGCTGGATGACCTCTGACGACTACTCGTCCCTGGAAGCTCTGGACCTGGTCTGGGCCAAGTGCAGAGGCTACCCGTCGTACCCCGCTCTGGTGAGACCCCGACACACCAGAGAGAGCAGTCCAGTGGCCGGCCTGAGGCGTCACGGCTCATCCAGCTTCTGTTTCACATCCTCAGATAATCGACCCCAAGATGCCCAGGGAGGGCGTGTTCCACAGGGGGGTCCCCATCCCCGTTCCCCCTTTAGACGTGCTGAAGCTCGGGGAGCAGATGACCCAGGAGGCCCGGGAGCACCTGTTCCTGGTCCTCTTCTTTGACAATAAAAGGACATGGTAAGAACGAGAGCAGCCAGGCGTGTGGTGCGGCTGGCTGAACTTCAGCACAGCACCGAGCAGCCCGTTCAGAGGAAGCGCCGCGACTCAAAGCAAAGTGCAACGCGGCAGAATGTTTTCGCAGAAACGGGGGCAAACGTGGTTTTAGAGAACACGCGGGGAGGGGAAAGAAGAAGAAAAAAAGAACGAGAACAGGCTGTATTTTAGGTCAGTGTGTGCTATAGTCACCTCCGAGGCCCGGAGAAGAAGGAAATCTGCACAATAAACAGTGAAAGCAGCTTTTCGCTGATCCCAGCCTTAGTGAAGCAGCAGTTTCCTTTCAAACAGTCACTTGATGAACTCAATGTAAGAAGTCGAGAAGTGTAAGGAAATGTAGTACACTATATACTATGTCTATAATTTTCCTGCCACACTTGTTTTCTTGTCGAGGATTAAAGTCATAATATTATTAGAACCTACGACTTTATTCTCATAATATTATGACTTAATTCTTATAGTTTATAACCTTATTCTTGTAATATTATGACTTTTGTCTCATAATCTATGACCTTGTTCTCGTTACTTAGGACTTAATTCTTGAAATTTGTGGATTTTTTTTTTCTCAGTGGCCCTAGTGCTCCAATATTTTGGGGTATTGCATGTAGACTGATGAGAAAAGAGGAATGGAGTCCATACCGGAAGATACGGTGCAAGCTGCAGCTCGACATACTTAAATAAATGTGGATGAAAACACAGAGCATGCACAGTTCGTGTGCTGGGGAAGCAGTAACAGGAGACATTCAAATCAGAAGAATACTGTATATGCTGTGTGTGTCTGTCCATGAGTATGAGCTCATCACACGGCCTCAGCTCGCAGCTCAGTACAGTAGGAACGTTGGGACGGAAACCGTTGAGGAAGAAATGTAATCTAATTATTCTTTTATTCATCCCACATGGGGAAATTTCAAAGGCGCATACAAACAGCTGTGAGACACAAAACTGTCGCCTCTGAGGGCGTCGCTTTATTTCACAGAGCATCACAACAGAGATACAATCGATCTTTGTTGGCAGCTTCCTGATGCCAGAGAAACATAGAGAGAACAGTTCTGTAATGTCACACTCACCTTAGACTCAAACCCAAGGCCTTATTACCAGGAACTCATCTGACCTCCTCCTCCTCCCACTCGGCTCGGTTTATTTGACTTCACTCTGTGTGTTTAATTTTTATTTTTTTCATGTGTGTGTGTGTGTGTTTGCAGGCAGTGGCTGCCTCGCTCCAAGCTGGTGCCGCTGGGCATGGACCAGGAGCTGGACAAGGAGAAGATGCTGGAGGGCCGCAAGTCCAACATCCGCAAGTCTGTGCAGGTGGCCTACCACCGCGCCATGCAGCACCGCAGCAAGGTGCAGGGAGACCCCAGCAGCGAGACCAGCGACAGCGACTGAACCCCACCCCCACCCCCCGTCCCCCCGTCCCTGTCCCGTCCCACCCCCCGTCCCTCCGTCCCTGTCCCGTCCCTCCACTCAGCCCAGCATCCCTGGCCCCTCCCTCCACCCAGCCCAGCATCTCTGTCCCATCCATCTCAGACCACAAACAAACAAAGAAAAAGCAGTGCCAACAGCACGGAGTGGGGAGATAGGAAAACAAAACAAAACGTCCACTACAGTACGTCAGCCCTCCCAACACACACTCACGCACACACTAAAAGCCGTATTTAATCCGATGTGTAAAATATTGTATTTAAGAGAGTCGAGAAAGAAAAATAATGGAAAATATTAAAAAATAATGATGGAAAAAATATGCTATGTTCAGAATCCTCCGGCTCCTCCTCCTCCTCCTCCTCCTCCTCCTCTTCCTCGTTACATGGTCGATGGACACGTGGTCACGTGGCACGGCGACGACGGTTTACAGCCTCCGACATACAGTAACCAACCACAGCGTTGCACTATGTACACGATCTGCCTCTCCCTGCCACGTTTGGTTTCTCTTCTCTTTTTTTTCTCTGTTTTGTTCTTTTTCTTACATGCAAACAGGGAAGTGCTTGTTGTGTACATCCAAACAAAAACACAGAATGCACACACACACACACACACACACGTGTCACACGTTTAACGACACACACCCGACGAGCCTGGTGCTAAGTGTCCGGCCGTTCACCAGTGGAGCACAAAGAGACACTGTCGCAGCCTGAACAGCGAGCAAACAAATGTTATTTATTCTGATAATGCTTTTTTTTTTTTTAATAAAAAAAAGAAACGACTTCCAGATATTGCTGTTATTTTTCAACAACAAAAAAACAAAAACAATCACGGTCAAACTTCTAATCACTCCGGTTCCTCGCGATGTCATTGTGCGGCCCTGTCCGTCGCTGAGTGTCAATCATGTCTCCCGTCGATACGGTTCTTTGTTTTTTGTTTTTTTTTCTGTTGTTTTTTGTTGTTTTTTTGTTGTTGTTTTTTTTCTTAACGCGCTGCGTCTGTGTCACGCAGGTCAATTCATTGGAAGTGAAACACGATAGCCTCACTGTCTGTCTTAGTCTCAGGCGGATGGGCTTTAGAACTTTTATATATACAGATTGCATAAAGATAGACGTTTAATAAAAAGAGTTGAGTTTTTTAAACCTGTGGCTCAGTTTGTGTGTGCGTGTGTGTATGTTCACAATGGTCCTGCAGCTCTCCCCAAGAAAACTACGACTGCAGTCCTGTCTTTTTGCTCTTCCCAACACAAAAGCAAAAGGTCTTTGCCTGAGTCACGCTGGCTTATGTACAGTACCACGCCTTCAGGATAAGTGCAAGATTAGCTGCCAAAGACTACCTGACAAACATGATTAGCACGGGCTCCCCAGTACGTTGGGAGCAATACTATCTCTTTATCAGGCCTTCTAGGTAAGTGGAGTCAAGATAAATATATAGGGTGAACCTCTTTGAGGAAGTACTGCGGGATACCTTGTGTGTGAGGACATGCCGGTTACCATCAGGTCTGGTTCTGCAGGTTTGCTGTTTTGTGCACTACGTTATGGTACATAAAGACAGAGGTGTCCGTCTGCACACTGGTTTTACTGGTCGGACCGCCTCAACATACAACACAAAGGGAGGAGGTTTTTCTCTTTTTATATAATCAGACCTCTAGAGAAATATCAATCTCCCAGATAGAATAACAGAATTGTACACGGTTAAAAAAAAGTTTGACAAGATCCCCAAAATCCCAGAAAATTGGGATCCGACGTTATACAAGGTGTTTACAGGGGCTTAAAAAGTATTAAAGTTGATACAACAACATTTGCAAACTTAGGTCCATAAAAACTCTCTTGCGTTTGTCAGCTCTTTCCAAATAGTTGACTGCAAAAAGTCTGGTTTTATAATGAATAATAAGAGAACTTTGCCTTTGTTTTAGTTTCTTCTTTTGAGCTATGTTCCTTTCTCAGCTGATCTGAGGTCTCTTCTTTATATTGAATTGCAACCTACATCTCTTAATTGAGCTATAGACGTATTTCTGAGTACAGTTTGAAATGGCACTGAGGTCTTAAAGTTGTTCTGGAAAGTCCTCATGAAGTCTTTAAGAGGTACTGAGATCAACTTGAAGCTTCTGCAGATACCCGGTCATAACCAGACTTGCTTTCATATATCTCCATCTCCTTCCTGCCATTTTAATGCCGTTTCCCATAAGGAGGCTGACTGCATGCTTCTTCCTCTGCTGTACGAGCTTCACTGGTGCTGCGGTGACAAATATCTCTCAACATCTGTGTTTTTCTATCAGCTTTTTCCGGGTATGATAAAGATCCCCCACCCGACAGTGACACCCACTCACCATCAACCTCTCTGTCTTCAGAGGAGAAACCGCAGCGACACCCCGCTGAATCTAGTTTCCTGCGATGAGCAACAAACTGGGGCTCAAAGTAGGTGGAAACTGAAGATAAAGATCGACAGCTCTGCAAGTGACCTCATAGTGTTGTGGCAGCGTGGTTTTTTTCCTTCTCTGGAGCCTTGTTTTGGCTTTCCGCTTTATGTGTAATTACAGTATAGGGTAATCTGTCAGTCAGCCACGGCGAGGGAAGACAAACAAATACAGGTATTTTCCATTAAGATGAAAAGCTCTGCAGTAGATGATATATGATGGCATATATGCATACAATATCTGCAGGTCTGATTCATTAAAAATACAAGTTGAAGCAGTTGAAAGTGTACTTGAGTCACGCTAGTTGGTGCATTGGCAATAGTTAACTCACCCTTTCCTATTTCCACACTTATTCTTAACAGAAATACCAGACCTTTGTAAAGCGATCTGCATCTACAGCACCATCATCATTTGCATAAAAAAAAGCTCCTTTAAGTCTGCCTGATGGATGGATGATCTTCCTGGTTAACACCTCCCTGTACATGCTGCATCTCGTTTCGCCTGCAGGATTTGTCGCAGACAAAGCCATGTTTGTGAGGGGATGAAGCCTTCTATGGCCTCCAAAGATCATAAGTCCCGTCAGACTCTTCCAGCTGACTCGCCTGGTTGCCTACAGGCCTCATGGCAAACTGGAAGTTATGTGAGGTTGCTTGTGGCGGGAGGAGAGGGTCGCAATGACTCTCCCTGTTTCTTTGTGACTGATTTGAAAGGTTGTTTTGTTTTCTGATTTAATCAATAATGAGTCACCACGCTTGGGTTTTCATCACAATGCTGACTCATATGTGTGCTTGATTTTCCAGATAACAGATACAGGTTTGTTATAATGTACACAAACTCTAATACAAACACTATTTATTCTTTGCAAACACATAATAACGAAGCAGAGCGTGTCTGTGTGGAGTGATATATTATTGAGTTTCAGACTGAGACAAAAGGCCGTTACACATCCTGCTAAAGTCCTGGCAGCAGTCCAGCAGATCTACATAGGGGATCAGGTTTAAGAAGACCTGTGGTGAAAAAAATCTCCTAGCTCTGTGTGAATAACGACACTCCCAGCCAGCCAGAAGATACACAACGAGACCGAAAACCTTCTTATGCCCCCATTCAGATTTGCATCATGCCAGTTACCTCGTAGTGTGTGGAAAAGTTTCTGAGCTCTGTGGCTTAGCAAGGAACGCAAAGTCATGTGCAGCAATGATGTGAGTTCAAAGCGAGAGTCAGAGCCAGTCAGACCAAAGACTTTGTGTGCCAGATAAGCATGAAACAGACGTGCAGAAGCCTACCGTGATAATCTGACACACAAAAAAGGACTTCTCATCACAAAAAGAGGTGACTTCAAATTGTCTAAATGGAGCACTGTCCCGGTTGTTTGGTGCTAACATAAAAGATATGGGAGGGACTGGTTTCATCCAAACACCAGGTCCTTTTAAATTCTTATTTTTGATGTAGGAAAAGTTAGCCATTAAATACCAGGATTCCTTTCTATCGATCTGTCTGCCTGTCTCAAGTCAAAAACTTCAAAACTACGAGTGATTAGACAACACGTAATCGCTCCATTCACCATTCTGGGTCTCCGACAAAAACATGACAATGAGGCAGTATTTCCCCGTAACTGCTCCTGTCCCAGGTGGGAGGCTTTGTGTTTTCTCGGAGGAGGCGTGAACGCGCCGCAGCTTCTCACTGGATTCGTCGCGTCTCCACCCGCAGGTTTGTGGCCGACCTGAGAGGAGGAGGAGCTGCGAAGGGGGGGAAAACATGCTACTATGCAGGAAAAAAAACATGCTCTTTCTTTACGTCTCTGTCACTGAGTAACCACCCTCATGGTGGAGTCACCCGGTGGGTCCTGGGGAGCTGACTCCGACTCTCACCCCCTCAGCCCGGCCAGAGAGGACGCCGCAGGAACCTCACCACGTCCGGGATTGATCTCTCTTTTTTGTTTTGTTTTGATTTGTTATTTTACCCCGAAGCACCATGGACCAGTGGCTAGACCGTGTCTCCTAGGTGGCACAAGCTGCCAGCCTCTAACCGGGTGGGAATGGCTCCCTGAGTGAATGGGTGAGATGTCTGGAAGGAGTCTGTGCGTCGGGCTGGCGCTCCTCGCCGTCGTGGTGTGCGCGCGGGCCCAGGAACCCGCCACGAGCTGCCAGGTGAGTCCGAGCGCACCTGAGCGCACCTGAGCTCCCAGGCAGGTCAGGTGGAAGAGCGCAACACACACACACACACACACACACACACACACACAAACACACACACGGCTATCCCCACTGCACACACCACTCCAGCACTTGGTTTGATGAATCGTGCTAAAGATGAAATCTGTTGCGTCAAAAGCTCATTCATCCGTTTGTCTCCTCCTTGTTGGATGACAGTGATAGTTCTGTTGAGGTGTCTGGAGCAGAGTCTCTCTGAGCCACCTACAAATGGTCCAGAGTGATGCTGCTGACCAGGTCCTGCTGGATGAGGATGACACTCATCAACACATCCACTTTTTAGTCCTTACTTCCAGAGTAAGAGACTGATTTGAAGGATTGATATTCTGGTTTCAACTTCTCAAATGTCAATATTTTACTTTTTCTTTAGTCGTCTATGACAAAGATGTTGAATGTGATTGAGTTGAGGACCAAAAAGTCATTTTTAAAGACTTTATTTTGTCCTTTGTGAAACAGGCATTAACAGTTTTTACCGTTGTCATTTTTACCTCAAACAATGATTAGATCAGATTAATCGAGAAAGTAGTCAAGAGATTAATCGACTATGAAACGAATCGTTTGTTGCAGCCTAAAGAACATAAGATATGCAGCCTCCATGCCGATTAATGTTTTTATTCCCATTGATTTATCACTTGTTTTTATGGACTGCGTGTTGTGAATTGATCTTATATTTGTATTTAGTGTAGTGGATGTTTCAGATGGAAATATTATGCTAGATAATGTATATTGACAACAAATTATAGAGGACAGCTGATTATGACGTTTATAGATAAAAACAAACTGCACAAATGCGTAGATAAGTTGTAATAATCTACATAGCTTGTCATTGTTTATGCATGCCTTAATGCATGTTTTTATATTTTTAGTGTTTTGTATGTTTACACAACTAATCACAGCCTGCATCTTGAATATATGTAACTGAGTTCTAGGACTATAGTTTCATAGTGAACATCCCCTTAACTAATGTTTTTGTTTGTTTTTTTTTTCCCCATAGCTGGAAGATGGAAGTGGTGAGTATTTCTAAGATGTCTGGTTTGGCTTCTCTCACCCACATCCTCTGCACGCTGCTCGTCCTGAATGCTGTCCTCTGCCTGTCTGGACAGGGTTTGTGGAGGGTCGCTGCCTCGTGAACATGACCCCGGTCCGGGCCCGGGATGCTGAGTACTCTGAAAATATCGCCATCCGTGTTTGGATAAAAGCTGATGGTACTTAATAACATCTCTAAAACCCATTTGCCTGCCTGTGACATCCAGACTGACTCTCTGTGTTGCCCTCTCGCCTTGTGTCGATCCTTCCAGAGTTCTGCCGTCCTCTGAAGATTTCAGTCAACAATAATGGACTAAAGGAGGAGGACAAAATCTGGCCCATCATTCCAAACCTAACAGAGGTTGTTGTCTTAGCCCCTCGATCCAAACTCTGAGCATTCGGCATGTTCACACTTGAGGCAACAGTTCAAGCAGGTGTGGAACAATGTGCATTGTGTCTTTTGCAGTGTAACAAGAAGTGGAGTCTGGTCTGGTGTGACGCGGCTGCTGTGCCACAACACATCAACACCAGTTCAGTCCGGGTGAGACAATTCAGTCCTGCTTGAGACTCCGACAGGGCTCTTTTCATTATTAATTGATTTTTTGTTTCCATTTTGTTGCAGTGGGCGCTGGTGCATCACAGTGTGAAAGCTAACGCAAACAGTGTTGTGAATGTGTCCTATAGAAGTCCATCGCAGCGTTGCAGAGCTAGCTACAAAGTACCAGGTAGCGCATTTCAACACTTTTTTTCTCCCATTGTTTTTTTGTTTTTTCTTCATTTTTCCCCCTATTTATTGCTCACCAGAGCAGACTGCAGAGTACAAAGGTGACGCAAACTACCCGAAGTAGGAAGGAAGTAGAGTAGTAGGTAGTCAAGTTGGTCTGATTAAGACCAACAAATGGGCGCTGTCTCATACTTGTGTCTGTTTCGTACGTGTAGATCTGGTGATGGTTTTCAGAGACGTTCAGATCTAT
This sequence comes from Karalla daura, assembly GCA_029224185.1. Lineage (NCBI taxonomy): Eukaryota > Metazoa > Chordata > Actinopteri > Chaetodontiformes > Leiognathidae > Karalla > Karalla daura. The sequence continues at coordinate 9,219,040 of CM055193.1, read as the reverse complement.
ATCATCCCAGAGTCACGTTGTTTTTATTTGCATGCCTTCCACTTTCTAACTCTAAGGTGCCTCTTGTGTATCTTATATGCTCAGTTATTCTGTGTGTCTGTGTGTGTGTGTGTGAATTAGATCCCATACCGGAGTTTAATGTGTCTATGAACATGTCGTCTAAATCCATCACTGTCACTGTGGATCCTGGGGAAAAAGTTTACGCCAAACTGTGTTACCTAAAAAATGAAAACACCTGCAAGGGAAACGACAAAACCACATACACGATTGTAAGCATCACATCATTAATCTGCAGACAAATCCGCTTTTCTTCATTTGAAAATATGTTTATTTTTCCCCTGGGTTTGTATGTTTGGCTCAGATCGATCCGGCTCGTTCTCGAACGGCACTCCTGGACATCTCTTACCTGCTGCCCTGCCTCTGCGTGGAGGTACCGTCTGCTCCAGAACGCCTCTCCACACGTCCCGCCTTGTGCTCCGTCTGTTCTTACATGTTTGTGCATGTGCTCGTTTGCCCCTGACAGGTGTGGTACACTCACACAGATGCCCGACACCACATAAAGTGCCCCTTCAAAAAACAAGGCTTAACCGGTGAGTGTGACATGTGATTAGCCCCCAGAAGCTGTCCATCAGTTCCTTCTTTTGTCTTGATTCACAAAAGAAAAACAGACATTAGTGTGAGTGAATGCTATGTGTATATGTGTGTGTGGACTGGTGAGCTGCTCAGGGGTGTATTCCCTGCCTTCGCTCTATAGTGTATGTGCAGATGTGAGATAAACACAGCTAACACTGTTAATGAGGTCAAGTGGGTAAGATAATGAATGAATGATGACTTGGCTCAACTGTGCACTATTCAAAGGTAAATATGAGATCTCTGCCTTCTGTAGTGGAAAGTGAAGCGTGCGTAGGCCGAACTGAAAGGTGAGGAGACGTGGGAGCAGAATTATCTACTGATAATAAATAGATCGATTGTTATCTTTGGCAAATATCTGGTTGAGGTTGAGTTTTTCTTTAATAAATGATGAAGCACAGCTCATACCTGTCACATGGAAGAGTCACCTGTGTGCAGGTTCAAAGGTCAGGGCAGTCGACCCAGGAGAGGAGCAAGAGTCAGCCTTCATGATAATGACTTAAAGCCGCTAATCACAGATTTTAAATCTGATTTCTTCTCCTTTTTTTCTCAGTCCAACAGCCCAGACATGCTCCCTGTGGCTCCTTTAAGTGCATCAGAGTTTACTGTACATTATCTGCTTACAGCCTACGGGCTGGTGACAAGCATAGGTGTATTTATAGGGTGGTACACTGGGAAATGGCTCCTAACAGAACGCATCTTTAGACTTTAGACTTCAGAGTTTAGACTCAATTTTATCGATCTCTTTGGGATGACTTCCTTAGGGAAACTTACATTTCTAGTAGCATAGTAAAAGAGAAGCTTCATTTCAGAGAATAAATGTGAACTTGACCCTGTGCCGAGGGAGGTTTGCACTTTCTGGTCACGCGTTGAGACTGACGGAGATTTTCTTTTCGGTGACCTGACTTAGCTTCGCTCTTTGATTTGTTTTAGGGGGTTTTGAGCTGGGTTTTTTTTTATGTTTATTCATTTTAGGACCAGAGAAGTGTGCCTACACACAGCATCCACACACTGATGAACTTTAGGACTCGGGGGTGGTCTAATGCTCTGAGGGGGGATGAAGCAGGGGAGTATATTGTAAATTTCAGAGAGCTGTTTTTCATCCTTTCAGTAAAGAGCTGAAGTGGTTTGTTCTTTTCCCCTTGAAATAGGTTAATAAAATAGGCTGAAAAGCTAGTTTAAACCACAGACTCACACACTCGTGGTCTGTCTGTGGCCATCATTGATTTTGAAACCACCTCCGTTTCAACTCTCATTTAACAAGTACTACAGCTAACAGATGTATCTCTCTAGTTATGTATTACGATTTACAGGGTTTAGGATTAGGGAACCCTTGTGGCGCTTACAGCATTGAAAATTGATATTCGGGAAAACCCAAGTTTGAGATCACTGGCTGTCCTTTCACTTTTTTTCCTGTTACCCTCCATTTTTGGTGAGCGATTCACTGCTTTACCAGTGTTTTATAGTCTCAGCGTGACTGAAAGGCGTTGTCAAATTCTGAATTAGCAAATATCCATCATGGATTGCCATTGTTTTGGTTTCATTTGAGTTTAGGTCAGTACACCCTCCAAAAGAACAGAGACATGTGCTCCTCATCTCAAAGTGACAGGAAGAAAAACAAAGTTGGAGCTGGCCCGGATATTTCATATTTCACAAGAAACTTGACTTATGAAACTTGAATGAAACTGGAAAAGGTTTTGCCTGGGTGACATCTCAAGAACGAGCTGGCAGAACTCCAAAACCTGGGCTGCGAGAAAAGATTGTCATTGTATTCTCTTCTTTTCTTTTTTCTCCTTGTTAGCCTGACACTGTATTCCAACTTCCAGGGATCAGATTGACGACTTGATGACATCTCTCTGATTGATGCCTTGCGCCTTGTTAAAACTCTAAAACCATTACGTTTCCTTAGGTTTGTGTGTCAACAGTGACACAGTGACATCAGAAACTCCAGAAAACATACAAGTGATAACCTGATAACCCCGAATGTTGTTTTTATGACCTGACAAGTTAATAGTAACCAGGCCTTAGCTTCAGGTGGAATGACAGGACATAGCATTGATCGTGTCGAGTCCCCATGCCCGGGCACTTACATCTACTTTAATCAGCCCGTGTCTGTGTTTCCTCTGCAGATGCCAGTGATGTTTGGCTCGCCTCAGCTCAACTCGAACTGTACGGATCCTATTTCACATGGACAGCTGCGTGTCCGGCCAGTCAGCTGAAGATCTCTGCCTCCCTCTGCTGGAGGCAGCACGAACACCTCTGCACGCCCATACACAACTCCACCCTGCAGGAGCAGGAGAAAGAATATCGATTAGTGAGTGGAACAGGAGTCTCTGACGCTTTGACGGTTTAGTTTGAAATCAAAGAGAAAAGGTTTTCTTAGACATTCACTGTGTCCTCTCAACAGAGTTATCTCACATCTGGAGTGGACCGACACCCTCAGATGTGTTTGCAGGTGAGTGTGGAACACTGACAAAATGAATATTTTTCACACAAAAATGATACCAAATAAAGGTGCAGTGATGTAACATGTTGTGTGTTTAGTATTGATATTTAATCTCTCTCTCTATATATAATTTGTTTATTTTTCAAAACCTGCATGTTTAGGTCGAATGGATAGCAAAATTTCGAGAATAAAATGTAGAAAATATAAAATGCTCGACTTGCAAGCAGAACAATGCGTGAAGTGACTTGTTTGCTATATAGTGCAGCAGAATACACTGATTATGTCTTTTTACCAAAGCTTCTACTTGAAATGAAATGTGCAGCAGATCCTCATGTTTGTGTTTCATCTCTGCAGTTTTCAGTCCAGGATAGTCGGGATATCAGGTGCCCATTCCAGGAGGGTGAGTTATTCATCTTAACTAGAGGTGCAACGACTCATCAATTAATCCATTAATGTAATACTTGATGGCTTTTTAAAAATATATCGATTATTCGATTTAGGCATTTGAATGCGATTATTTCTAGTTTCTATATACAGGAAATGTATGTCGCTGAGGCCAAAAAAGTAATTTATAGACCATTCCATTTTCCTCACCTCTGTGAAGCACTGTGAATTACGTTTTGAAAGAATGATGCTGTTCAAACGAACATACCTCGCCTTGCCTTTCTGAACCAGGCACGAACAATTTTCATAAACCAAACTGGCGCAGCTCTAGTCTAACCGTGGTTTTCTAACTCTTAAATCCTCTGTCCTCGTCCTGTGCAGATATGTCCTCGTGGGAGGTGAATGTGGGCCTAGGCAGCCAGACTCTGCTTCTGGACATCCGCTCCTCCTCCTCCTCCTCCTCCTCCTCTGCAGAGTTCTCAGCTCAGCTCTGTGTCCTTCACGAGAGGGGATGTGAACCCTTGGGGGAGGTCCGCTCTGTCAGTATGGTAAGAACATGTCCTGAAAAAGAGGAAAGAAACGGTCCTCGAGTGATAATGTGAGTTAAATACATGGCTCTCCTTATCCACCTCACAGGATGGGATTACTACTAAACTGAGGATACATGTGGCTCCACAGTTTCTTATCCAGAAGCCGTGTGTGCAGGTAAAAGTTCAGTCAACAACATAACTTCATGCAAGGCTGAGAACCGTCTGCATGATGTTTTTTTCTCTTCTGACGCGCACTCTTGCTGTTTTCCACAGGTGTGGCAGTCACACCCTGTTCTTCTCGGGAGCAGAATCTTGTGCCCGGACTGTGAGTGTCACACACACACAGACACACACACAAGCCCAAGTCTGTCAGGACAAATTCCTTTTCATTGTCACATTTCATGCGCTGATGTGATGAACAATACTCAAGACATGCCTCTTCCTTGTTCCTCCACAGACTCGCACAACAGATGCGGCATGCTCGCACTGGCAGCTTTGATCTTTGTGACAATCGCTGCATCGCTGGGAGTTTTCATCCACCGAATGAGCACGAGTGGAGCTGCAGGTCGGCTTAGTTCTCTCTTGAAAGTTTATGTCTTCGTACCGATCATTGCACCTCTCTGACGCCTTCATTTTCAATGTTATTTTATTGGCATTATTCTCAATCCTGAGTCTGCTTGTCATAAATAACAACTCCAGGCCAGAGATTGTTATCTCTGCACATGCAGGGCAGTGGCCTGACGAACTGAGGGGAAAAAGAAATTAGGAAAACTGTCCCTGCCTCTGTTCAGATACACAAGTAAATAAAGGTTTGGCGAGGAAGTTCCTGGTGATGTGTCAGTTTACGTAGTCCTGATTCCTCCTCTGATTCCAGGAACATAAAATGATTAGATGTGTGTATGGCTCCAGTGAGTTAAAGTGGAGTTAAAAAGTTTTGTTGTGGACTGTGGACTCAGAATGGACTATGACATCCCCATGCCTAAATATAGGATTGTAAAAAGACTTGTAAAACATCTTAATCAGGTGTTTCTGATTAAACCAGTTTCATAGCTTCTATGTGACAATCAGAGGACGAGGATAAAAACTCCATTGAACCATTCTAGGTCCCCTTAACAGGGTCATATCCAATAAAGAGTCTCTTTTGCCTCTCCTCCTGACTCTCTAGGTTGGCTGTGTATCCAGAAGCCTGTGTTGCTGGTGTGTTCATCTGAGCAGTGGCCCCACATCTCTGCAGCGTGCACCCTGGCCTCCATCCTGCAGGACGAGCTCAATGCCACGGTGCACACGGCTCTCTGGGCCCTGACCTCGCACAAGCAGACCGGGACCGGGACCGGGACCAGGACAGGAGTGCCAGACGTGGGTCCCCTCCCCTGGCTGTACGGCCAGTGGGAAACGGTGCTCAAGGCTCAAGGAAAAGTGCTGATCGTCTGGAGCCCCGAAGCCAAGAAGACCTACGAGCAGTGGATTGATGAGACGGCAGCCGAGAAAATGGGAAGCAGAGTGGGGAAATGTAAAAAAGAGAAAGCTGCTGGGAAGAAAGACTGCGTGGACAAAGTCTGGTGCGACCAGAGGGAGCCGTGTGCGGTGATAAAGCCAGTGTTCACGGCCGCTCTGGCCTGCCTGCTGGGGGCGCTGCAGGGGGCCAAAGGTCAAGGAGGGGTGGCCCTGGTCTACTTCCAGGGCCTGTGCCACAGCAGGGACATCCCCAAGGCTTTCCGAGGCGTCGCCCGCTACTGCCTGCCCCAGGACTTCAGGGGCTTGATCCAGGAGCTGGGGGGGACGAGGAGGCGGACTAAGGAGGAGGGGAGGCTGAGTGGGCGCTGCTGGCCCAGGCTGCTCACTAAGGTACAGGCCGCATGGCTGGCCAGGCAGCTGGCCCGCAGGCTGCGGACCCGGCTGCCTCCGGCGCTCAGAAAGAAGACGCAGGTCCAGGGGGTTACGTCAGAATCCAGGACGATGCTGGATAAGACACCGAGCCGGCTCGGGTTCCCGGACCAGGAGCCGCTGAAGCTCCCAGCTCAGGTTTCACACGTCTGACTGTTTGTCCTGGAAACACGATCCCCATCATCCGCGCCCGATGGCAAGAATTATTCATTAACCTCACGGCATCGTTTTTTTTTCGCCACCACTTGTTTTGCATATTCAGAGAAATGGTCTGTCCCATGTTCCACGTTTACAACGCCTTCGTGACTGAAGCCGCAGTGAACACCTGTCTTATCTGGGTGGCATAGCCAAATTCTACCTCATTTACTCCATGAATGCATTTAAAGACACGTGTGTGTGTGTGTGTGTGTGTGTGTGTGTGTGTGTGTGTGTGTGTGTTTGTGTGCGTGTGCATGCACAGGTGACAAACTGCACAGGCTAGGGAAAATTTGCATAGTATCTTATAGTCACATGTTATTGTCAAGGCGCTCCTGAAGATTTCCAGGTGTGTGCTTAAACGATCATGGCAGTTAATTTGTTTGTTTTCACAACCCTCATTCAAGAAAAAAAAAAGAAGCAGGGATGCAGTGTTAAATAAAATGAATTGAATTACATTTTGTCTAAGTTTACCCGAGTCCTCCTGCACCCATACAGTCACATCTATGAGAGAAGCTCTAATCTCTAAAAGGGTTTAAAAGTGTGAAACCGGACTCCGTCCCACCATGATCTGTTAGTTCACCTGTTGTCACTAAAGACGTTTACCTGACGCAAACAAGACTTTAGGGAGCATTCAGCGACTCTCTCACGCTTATGTTGCCCCTTGCTCAAATATTAAACCAGCCGCTGAGGTAAAACGGAGAATATGTTTTCTTTGAGCGCTTGAGTGCGCATCAAAGTCACACGATCATATTCCGCTTTACTTAAATGTGATGTCCCGGTTTCATTGGAATATTTTACATGTTGACTGTTTGTCTGCAGCCCTGTTATTCAATATTTACACACATGCTACCTCTTCAGAGTTAAGGAAATCAGTTATGGCCATGACTTTGTGTCTTTTTTTTTGTCTCTTTGCCTCCTTTGCCTTTTTAAGATGCAAATACTTACACTTTGTAAATACTGGGGACAGTTAAGTGACACTGAGCAAATACTCAAAACCATTTGGCTGCAGTTTGTCAAAGATAAAGGAAGCTTACAATAAATGGCTGAAATGTGCTTCATAAATCTGTTTTCTTTGCCATGTTAAGTGTCTCGTCGGCGCTGTGCGGCGTTTAGTCAAATGACTGGATACAGACTAGGGTTTGTCATCGAGCAGACTCCAGACCTGCCAGACGACATCAATAAGGAAGTGCACAGTTAGTGAAAGGAAGCTCGCGCCTCTGCCAAAAATCTTTCAGCAAGACCACATAAATATCAAGTTACAAGAGCAACAGACGGGCGGTTTTTATAACTCCTATTAGTCTCATGTTAGGGACTGGTTAAAAATTGATATGGCATTAAATGGCAAAAATCAAGCAAACGATGCCGTTTGGTTGCGCTGATACAATGTCGGTTAAATTTGAATTGCAAATCCAAAGTGGACCGCTCACAAAGAGAGGTCCACTACTTTCACTCAGCTATCATGGAAACAGCCAAATATGTTTGAAAGCCGCAATGTATTTGCATTTACCCGAGGGTTCACTGAGCACACACCTGTCTGAGGTCCTAATGCCTATATCTGTGAAGAATAGTCAATTTAATCGCTTGGAGAGAGTTTAATGATTAAGCTTGCGATTCCTTAACTGAAAACATTTTAAATACCAAGCCCTGAGGAGAGGGAAGGACTTACGTGCCAGCCTTTTATGTACTTTTGATCTATTTTACATGGCAGGATCTTGACTGAAACAAACTTATTTAAGATAAAAGCCAGTAAAAAAGGACAAGGTGTTAGTTCTGGGGTGAAACCAATTTTTTTTTTTTTTTGGAAAGGAAACTGGCAGTGATTTGAGTGACGGCCCACAGGGCTGCAGACAAAGAGCTGAGGAGAATTGATCCGGCTTTGGTCCTGAGCCCAGGAAAAGGGCCGGCAGATGCCTGGCCCAGGATCTGAGGATGCACCCAAGGTGGTCGAGGAGAGCAACCATCCAGCGACGACCCAGGAGCTGGGAACACGCTGCGCTCTGGAGAGAACAAAGATCAAGTGGTCGAATCTTCAAATCTGTTAAAAAGCTGAACTGTCAAAAGAGGCTTGTTTCATTCGATTTCTTGTCTTAAGATAATCTAAGTAAGGAAAAGGAATTATGTGTTCGTAATTACGTCCATTTATAGAAACCTGATCAGGCAAAAACTTGCCATTGTTTTTAAGATTTAGAAAGAAATAGTAATGAATTTGATGGGGCCTTGCTGAGTGGAGGCGTCCTCCCACCATATAAGGCATTCACGTTCGATTAGAGACTCTGAGCCGCTCCCATTGTCAGCATGAGAATGAATGGTGTGCTTATGTGCGTGTTCTGCAATGGACTGGTATCAATGGATATCTAATTGTTAACAGTAACCACAGCACGCTTGACCGTTACAAATCTAAATCTGGTTTAATGATTCACTTATCAAGCTCCACACTTCTCGTTAGTGTCACTTTCACTGTGTGTGTGTGGGTGTGTGTGTGGATGTGCCCTGTGATGGACTAATGACCCGTCCGGGGTGTTTCCTGACTTCAATCCATATGCACTGGGGACCTTCAACATCATCCAGTACTTGATGTCTAATGGACTAAAAGACGAGTATGTCACATTTACTGCTTGTTACTGGGACAGAAATAAATCTCAAAATCCGGGGCCAGCAACTACTGGATTTCATGGTTAGATTTGTGATTTAGTCGGAGCGTGTTTGTGCAGATCAAGTGGTAAGGAATGAAGTACTGCACGCAACCACAAGGGAAGTTCTTTTCAATTTCTAGGATTAAAACTATTGTATCAATAAATCCTTCAGGCTTTATTTATATAGCTCTCTTAATGCTTTACAAAACCAAAGCCAAAACAAACACACACACACACACACACACACACACACAGCTTCTCTCATACAAGGAAGGCAACTGAATCACTATATTAATGTCAGCAGCTTGAGGTTTGTAAAGTAACATCCCTGAACTAGTCCCGCTGTTTATCACAAATGTATCAAGTATCAAATCCAAAATACCTGTAGTCAAACAACAGGCAACAGAAGCAAAAGGCATAAAAAAGGCAAAAGCATGAACTAAAAGATAATTTCTTTCATTAACTAAGGATTGTACTGCCAGTCCCCCTACCTGATCCATACTGTATTGGACCCCTTCAGATTCCCCTGTGACATAACCTCAGACATCTGGGAGAGGGTCAAAGTAGAGCCGCTGCTCCTTGGCATCAAGAACAGCCAAATAGGGTTGTTTGACGGCAGATCCCAGGACACACTGGAGAGAATATATCTGTCAGGAAGAGCTGTTGGTTGTAGTATCTGGTAAAACTGCTGGAACCACTTGTCCCAGACCTGGACAAGTGTTGAATAACAAGATGAGACAAGACATGATGACGATGGAAACCTGATTATGTGGAATCATAAAGAGCAGGAATACTGAGAACTCGCCAGTCAGGGTTTTACCTCTAGGCACTGGAGGAACCAGAGCACACATCATTGTTTCCATTCACTAATGACATGGTTAAGGATGCAGCCAGTATGGCAGCCAGCTAGATAGATGAAAGTGAATGATTGAAAAGTAGCATGTGTTGGACTGGTTGGCTCTTTTGTATGTTTGAGGAAGGAGGGAGCACAGCCCGGAGGATTGTGAGCTATTTGCAGTCATTGAAATCTTGGCATCCACATTTTTAAAAATCACTTTGAGAAATCTGGCAAGCCTAAAATGTGAGATAGGCTTTAACATTACACTTTTAAAGAGCACACTGATACTGTTTGCACTTAAACAACAACCTTATTCAACCCCCGTTTATTCATTGTGGGAGTTCCTGTTGAATGCTGCCAAAGAAAACTAACAGCCGACGTTCCTCAGAACTCAATCGTCAACTTATTGTGAAACATTTTACCATATTGTATGGGCTTATCATGTAATAATTGATTGATTTGGCTGCAGCAAATCAGACACTGGTTGTGGTATGATCTTAATTCTGTTCAATGATTTACTGACCTACTTTTATAGTTTCGTAACTCTTGCTAGTGCCTTACAAGTGTAAGAATGAAAACTTGAAGTTGTCCTCGATATGTGGCATATTGGACATTGAAACAGTTGTGTCAAGTTATGCAGTACGCTGTAAAACCTCCCAAGTTGTTTGTGCCCAGGTTTCAGATAGTTAACTAGTGTTTCCAGTCATCTACTGCCTCCTATAACTTTTACATTGGACTATCCAAACACTGCTGCTTGTTCATATTTTGTCATCAAAGTACTTTTTTTTAAAATTACAAAATAAAGTTAAGTTAAAGTTACTTACAAAGTTAGGTTAAGTAAGTAAAGTAAAGTAAATGTTAAGTAAAGTTAGTTACAAAATAAAGGAATCATACTTAACAATTCTCATTGTTTGTACTTTTAACACTGATTCAGGCTTAAATAAACAAGTCTTTTGAGCTGGTTCTGCTTGTTATCTTAATAATAATCCTATGTCATATATGAGTAAGGTAATTGGGAAAAGGACCTGGGTAATGATTTTACTGTTTGGCATTATTGGTATACGGCACTCAGCATTCCTGTATATGTAGGAAAGACTGAGGACGACTGAGCTTTGCCTTTCATTGTTTGTTTTCTTAAGCATATCCTACTTAAGCACCCGTTTATGTGTCTAGCTAGCCTATACTCCGGGCCACCTGAGAAAGGTGTGGCGTTGGGCCACGCCCCCATCCTGTGCTGTCACCAACGCGCGTGACGCAGAACCTCGAGAGTTACAGCAGTCGCTCACCGTAGAGGGAGCACACACACACACACACACGCACGGAAACAGACAGACCACTGTTAGAGGATTAGAGGTGAGGCCCCGCCGACATGCGGCTCCTCCTGAGCGGGTGACGGCCTGGAGATCCGGAGATGGTCCCCACGGCGGAGCTGCGTCCCGGGACCCGCAGGCTCCTGTGGGCTCCGTGCGCCTCCCTGCTGCTGCTGCTGCTGCTGTCGCTGCTCAGCGCCAGAGCAATGGAGATGGTGAAGGACGCACCTGAACTGAGCTGCAGCCAGGTAACAAGCGGAACCTCTGCTGTCCAAATTCCTTCATCTAAAGACTGTTTTCCCTCAGAGCCAGATTCAATTACGTGAATGTCTCTCGAAAATGTCTGACCATTAATGTTATAGGCCAAAAAATAAAATAAAATACATTAAAATAATGATACTTCATCAGTATTCTCATATGGTTACAGGTTCAATAACTAAACCACGGTCTTTTCTGTCTGGATTGTGAATGTCCATGTGTATCTTGACCCTGTAGGGGACCGGGGTCAACCTCTTGTGTAAGAAAAATTGCCTTTTAAACTCATGTGATCATAAAAATACACGATGATGAGGCATTCTTACGAATAGTCATAAATAATTAATATGTATGACTTTATTCACCCTCCATACGAACTTTGGACGCACCTGATCTTGGATCTTATCACATGGAGCCAGGAACCTGGAGTCTCAGGTTCACTTGTTCCCCTTAGTGGAAGACACTGTGTAGACAACACAACAGCTCAGTTGTCGCCATTCAATAGTTCTGAACGCGAATTGGTTTAAGTGGTTAGAAAAACACAAACAGATTGTCAGGACAGAAACATTTTGGTATTTCTCTTTACGATTTGCCAGTTGACACATTGATACACATCCTCCTTGAAAGCCTTTCTGTTGTGTAGGTTTTTCCCGCCCGTCCTGACCTTTTCCTATCACTTTTATCACAGCCACGACCCGAGAAAACTATTGAGAAAAGATCTGCTGTAACAACTCTGACAAATGATTTGGGGGGGGTGATTTCCTCAGATAGTACCACCTAAAAAAAGAGAGTGAAAATTGGTAAAAAAAATGTGTATATGAGCCCTAGGTTTGGTTATATCTAAATGAAAACATGAAGTGTTGGCAGATAGCCTGGTTTGGTTTATAGGTGTCATTAAGACATGAACTTTGTATGCCACAGAGATAAGATTTAGTAATAAAGGAACTTTGCATGTTGTCAGCCGCATAAAAAAAACTATGAAAACATTATCAAGTCAATAAAAATAATGTCAAGCAGGAATATGAAAGCAGTGAAAAGTAGAGAGGAAAAAGCGCAGGGAACACAGGATGTTGCACACATTGAGCAGAACTACTCCAGCACCTAAATAATGATAATTTATTGAAATGAATACACAATGTATGGGTGCAGAAATAAGGTGAGGGACATGGAGAAAAAACAATGTTATGGCAATGCCAGGCTCAGATCGAAGAGTTTGGCCTCTGGTGGAGCGGAGGCCCTGGATACAAAGTATATTGGGCGAAAACAAAACAAAAAACAAAAAAAAAATCCTGACCTCACTAATCTAGGTTACAGCTCTGTACAGAGACGGCAAAAGTGAGACTTATCCCTTTGTTTCGTCAGACAGCTGCAATGACTACAGCACTCAATCCTTATCTTTGAGGTGTGAACAGAGAAAATATTTTAATGGCTTAATTTTTGCCTTCGCCGATTGATCGAGAAGATAATGGACAACTGGATTAACTTTGTTGCAGACCTCTATGAGAGAATTTCCACAACTTATTTACTTTGGCGCCTGAGCATTAAACTTTCGATATTTCCATCCACTTTCTCGAATGAGTTTACTTTTAGAGATGTAATCATCAGTCTCTACAGCCGCAAATTAAACATTATGCGTGTGTGGATGTGTGTGTTTGTGCGGGCATGCTCTTCTCCAAAGTTGATTGTGTGTGTTCATTTTCGAGCTGGTTTTTGATTCTTTGGAAGAGGGACAGAGGTTGATAGTCTGCCGTCTGTGCTTAATGCATTATATACGATATATTAAGTGTTATGTAATAGTGTGATCACATAGTATGTTGTACTTGTTACATGTTACACTAGTTTTAGTTTTTTTCCCCATACAATATCCAACCTTAATTATATTACAGAGGGGAATTTAAGCTCTGTTTCTGTTTAACTATGTGATACTAAATGCTCATTTCTTTCCTTTCTGACTTCTCTGTAGTTTCCATTGAACAACTGATATATTTTTAGTGTATTGCGATGAGTGGAGATGAAAAATCACACTCGCCCATGTTAATATTTCATTTTGTTGAGCTACAAGAACCTGGGTTCGAAGCTGTTTATTTGTGGATTTTAACCAGTACTCTAGCTTACTCGCAAAGTCCTAAAACAGATTAGATCGACTGGTGACTCTAGGCTAGACTCGTGGCACCTGTAACACTGTTAAGGCACAAGCCAGGTAAGATAATGGATCGTTGGGCTGCATCTGCTCAGATGAAGAACCTGATTTTTCCCCTCTCCACCCAAGATGCCCTCCTGCTTATAACATTTGTCATGTCTGACTGTCGTTTTCTCTCTTTCGCTCTCATTAGGGCTTGACTGGCTGCCAGGTGAGCCCAGGTAGGAGCACTGTAACCGCTTCAAGCTCACCTCGCATACTGTAAAGACAACGACCCGACACCGCAGGCGGCTTGGCGTTGGCGTCTGTAACCGATCTTCTTTCCACAGCCTCGCAGTACGCCGCCACTCTGCCCGATCTGGACGACACTGCGGGGGTTACACAAGTGCAGCTCCGGGCCACGCTGTGCTGCTCTGACTCCCAGGACTGTGAGCTTTGCCTGCAAGTCATCCTCACCATTCAAGGTCTGTCATGAGGCATGTCTATCATAGGTTTTCTGAAGCGCAGACTTATCTCACTTTACTTTGAAGGCTGCCACAGCGTTGCATACCTGTCATAGCTGCTCTACCTGTCTGACTCTAATTTTGGATAGTGTGTGGTTATTGTTGTCGTTGCAGAGGTAGATAACGCGAGGCAGGTTTCTGAGGAGTCGGGCGATCAGGACGAGCTCAGCGCGGCTCAGATGGCAGAGGGAAGTGGTGCGTTTTGGCCTGCCGAGCCAAGAGGTGAAACATCACGAACACAAGATCGCGCACATCGTGCTCTGGAGACAACTCGTTACCTTCTACTTACTCCTCCTCTTCTCTCCTCTCTGTGTTACAGCTCAGGTGAGAGTGTGTGTCAGCTCCCAAGGTGTCACTGAATTTTGCAGGACACTCCAATTTAAAACAGGCGACTCCGGTTCACCCCGAGCTTCCCCACAGGCCACGCACCAGGTTTGTGTTAAAATTGTGAGAAACATCTGTACATAGAAAGGCAAGTAACAGAATGCTGTCATCATAGGACATCATTAACATTGCATTATTGCATTGCACAGTGGTTGTTGCTGTTGGTTAGAGTGTGAGTCTTCTCCGGTTTCCTCCATCAGTCCAAAAACAGGCATTATGTTCGATTGGAGCCTTTGAGAGGTGTGAGTGAGAGAGTGATTGCTGGACTAGGTTAAAAACTTTGTTAAACTTTTTCTTTTGTCAGTGGCAATAATAATGTAAACATTCAGAGTATATTTGTACTTCTGGATGGCAGATTTGTGCACAGAGGATTGTGTTATACCATATCTTTGTCTTTTGTTTATTTGCTCTCACCAAATGATTGAAAGTACTTGAAACTAAAATGTTTATATTTCTGGCAAATGCAGCTCGTGTTGACAGAGAAAGTGGTGTTCGGCGTTGCGGTCGTGGTCCGTACATATTCAAATCAGGCTCACATCACCCAAAGTATCACAGTTCCATCGTTAGAAGAAGGTGAGGTTTCGCTTTGTAATCAAATCCATGATGCACTGACCTGCCAAGCCAAGCACTCAGTATGAACTTTCTTTCAGTTTGCTCCATGAACCTTGAGGCCACTGTGACTAAGTGCGATGGTAAGATTTGTCATATAGCCTCATGGTCTACTTGTTCAACCGTTTGATGTGTTGGCACACGTCTGACCTTACTGATATATGTCTCTGTCAGCACCAAGACTGCGAGTGGTGACGGATCGACGAAGAAAGGTGGTCCTGCTCCAGCTGGACAACACCACCGCCAGAGAGGCGGAAATCCTGATGTTTTGGAATGAAATGCCTGGAGAGGCTCTTGCATGGGTCAGTCAGGACCAAGCGATTCACATTAATCTCCTACAACAACAACTCTAATCATCAATGAAATCAACAATAATCAAGTATTGAGTTTGTCTTCATAACTTTCTCTTTAACCTTTGCAGCCCAACGGCAAAACAGAAATTGCAATTCCACTGAACGCTGTTGCCCCATGCTTGTGCTTCCAGGTAACTTTTTTAATTGCAACTTCCATTTAAAAAAAAAAAAAACATTCAACATTCGGTGAAAAAGTAAACCTCAAAAACGTTGCATGTGCAGGTGTGGTGGAAAGGAAAAGACCTGAGGACACAATACTGCCCGTTCATGAACCAACAAGGTAAAGCAGTGTTTGCCAAGGTTAACCAGAGAGCAAGATCAATTTGCATGGTAAATGATTTTACAACATACCTGTCTTTTTCTGTTTTCCAGAGGCACTGCAAGGAATGCTGCACAATGTGTCTGTGTCTGCAGCAGCATGCCCGGTGAGGGAGGGTGGAGCGGCTCTGTGCTGGAATGTGTCTGCCCCCTGCAGACTAGAGGCGGAGGTGTGGCTTTGCAAGAAAGACTTGGCTGGAGGCCACTGTGAGGAGGTGACAGGCTCCAGACAGAGACTGCACAGCCACGTGAACGCCAGCTGGCATGCATCTCGCTATAGACACTGGGTAAAAACATTGCCTCTGCTTACTTTGCAAGCTGTCACTTCTGTGTGGATGGTAACAAAGTAAACTCAATCAAGTTGTGAAAGTTGTAAAACTACTCAACACAGTCTAAGTGAGCTTCACCTTGGTGCACCGCATTGAATCAAATCAAATTGTCGGTCATTTTATTTTTCTTCATACACGTTTCAGGCAACAGGAGAGTTCGATGTGCCACCACATCTTTCACTCTGTGTTAAGGTAATCACTGATGTTTTGATATTTTATCAAACATTTAAATGTAAATCAGCAGTAACCCCCCCCAACCCCCCAATGGATGTGTGCCAGTGATGTCATTTGTTTTTCAGATGAAGATACATGGAATGAATCCAGACCTGGAACCCCAATGTCCATTTGCAAGTAAGAACATTAATAATTGCCCAGCTGGCGATAAAGAGTATTTAATGTTTAACTTTTATCAGCTTAAACAAGCTGCATAGTCTCATTAGGAGGTAATACACAAGCAACTCACTGTACACTTTTTTTTGGCATGGCTGTATCTGTGAACCTATTTTAACATGCTCTTTAAACATTTATTTTTAAGCACCTCGATGGAGATGGAGCCTCGTGCTCCTCAGTGGATTTCTTCTGATTTGTTTTGCCATTGTAGGAGCCTATGTTGTGCAAGGTGTCCTAAAAGGTCAGTTCTCTATTTGTAGGTCATAGAATTCAGAGCACCTTGACAAAAATACTTCAATGTCTACTTTTGTGTTTTGTGTGTCAGGTTACGTGTGGAGATGGCTGAAAGAAGATGACGTTAAAGGTATGGAGAGCTTGGCTTCTTTAGACAGCTCTTTTTTTAACAGTCACATTTTTTCATTGCTTAACAAAGAAAAAATAGCCAATGACATAAAGAAAAACTGCTGTGGATTTCCCAGAGCATTTCATAAAGCTTATTTAACCCTCCTCTGTTTTAGGTGCTGTGGGCGGCGGCCACGTTTTGCTCCTTTATCCCTCTGATGACGACCGCGCTTTGCCGGAGCTGATGTGTCACCTGGGCTCGTCCCTCCAGGCCCTGGGCTTCAGTGTGTCTCTGGACCTATGGAGCAAGTGCGAACTCGGCGCCCTGGGCCCTGTGCCCTGGCTCCACTCCAGACTGAACCGGCTGCAGAAGCACGGGGGAAAAGTGGTGCTCGTCCTGACCCAGGCCGCCTGGATAAAGGCTGAAGAATGGGGGGCTCGTAGCTGGGGGAGGAACAGAGGCGAGGAGGAAGAGGAGACCGGAAGGAGCTGCGCTGCCTCCTCTCCATGTGTAGATGTTTTCACTGCTTCACTGAGCTGCGTACTAGCAGACTATTTACAAGGCCGAGCAGGGGAGAGGTTTATGTTGGTGCAGTTTGAATCGCTCCCACCTGAGCCTCCGGGCGGATTCAGGCCGCTGCCAGAACTTTTCCGTGGCCTTCATGTTTACAGCCTCCCGTCCCAGAGTTTGGGATTTCTGACTGAGCTGGCGGGGGCCCGGCAAACAGCCACCGCATCGTCCAGACGGAAGAGAGCAGGGGGGCTCAGGATCGCGTCCCGGACGCTTGCTCGAGGGCTCATGGGGTTCACAGCAGGGTCCACTGTGTTACGACTTGCAGGAGTGCCCCAGAGCTGTGTTGGGACGGGAGGTGAAGACTCTGGGGAGATGGTGCCCTTACAGCAGTCTCTCGTTACGCCTCCATCCAGCCCTGACTCAAATCCCAAGGCCTCCGAAATGGACTGGGTTTAATGGCACGCGAGGATGACGCATAGTTTCATTTCTGGGATGAATAGCCAATAATGACTCTGGGAGTTTTTACATCTGCTGGTCAGAGTATCTGGGGTCAGGTAGCCGATGAAAAAAACCAACACAAACCTCTTAAACAAAAGGCCAGTTTGTTTTACTTTGAGTTTTTGCTGCTTTGAATACGTTTAACAGCACACTGAACCTTCACTGCTAAAGGTAAATTCAAGGTGTACAGTGTGATCACAAAGTGGTCTGCCGTTAGCATATTTCAACCTCAATACTGACTCTGTTGTTTTCTGTCCTAAACCGTGTGTGCTAATTTTATTCGCTATAGTATTCTTCTTACATGTGCCCTTGAATGGCCGTCCCTGTGGAGAAATGTGAGAAAAGTGGCACAAAAATAACATTTGTCCCTGCTCTGATTTCATACTTGAGTTTATTTAAAGGTGTGTAAGTTTTATACTGTTTCTTTACAGTGGGATGGAATAAAAAACTTGTTTGAATCATGTTGTCAAATGTTTACCTGACTACAAATCAGTGCTAGTCCTTGCTTCCTTCCTTCACTACAGATGTTTAACATGTTTTAGATGCGGTCCTATGTAGTAAACTATCACTGTCTTGTATTGGCCAATTAGAAATGCATCCTAACTGAATCTCATGCCTTGGTGTCTTTAAATTTTATTTTTTCGTTTTAATTTTTCAGTTTTTTACTTAATTGGAAACTCTGATATGACGCAAATGCAGTTGGGGGATTAAACAATAATCAGTCTAATAATCTATCTCCTCCTCTCGTCTCCTACGTTTTATTCAAAACTATCCACTATCTTTCCTGTACATAAAACAAAGTGGATGACCGAAACGATTATCAAATACTTTACTTATAACTTATAACAGAGTACATGAATTCACGAATATAGTTTTGTATCATTAGTTACAATCTGTAGTGGAAAACGCTCTAAAAGCATTTATTTAGCACATGATTTGATTGACATGATACGTCCCACGCCCTCGAAACGACGTCACCGGTGCGTAAAATTCCCAGCCCTCTGATTGGTCGGCGGAGGCAGGTCCCAGGGGAAATGGGCGGGGCCAGCTGCTGTGTGGGAACAGCTGCTCGGACAACAGAGAAGCGACTGGAAGCCGTTCATTGATTCACCCCAGCCCCAGCATCACTCCAAACCCCCGTAGGTCTCGCCCAGCCTGGAAGGAGGAAGAAATGGAGCATTAACATGTGAAACCGGTGTCCACGGTGCGTGAAGCAGCAGGGACAGCAGAGAATCAGCAGTGGTGCAGCGGACTCGGTAGCTTTACAGTGAGGTAAGAACCGGGACACACCACATTAAACAGCTCGGCAGCTAATTGCTCCCGAGCTTTAATGATATTAATCAAAACAAAAAGAAAAGAACATGTGCTAGAGGGACCAAACTGGCCGCTATGTTCTATTTTGTAGACTTTTAGTGCTGCATGACCCATTAGCAGACGATGTTAGCCAGGGCTAGCAGCTATTTATTGACCTTAGCCAGCTGCTAGTGGGCACATTTGGTGCCTAGCTAACAGTGCGGGTGCAGCACCCTAGTCAGATGGAACTCCACCTTAAAGCTGGTCTAAATGAACAAGACTGAATTAATATAGCAACATTTAGAAAGCTACTTTGGGACTACATACACAGTTGTACTGTGTGTGCATATTTGCATCAGACACAGACACCAGCAGTTTACATTTACATATCATGTGCAGCACTAACCTCCCCTTCCAGATGTGCAGTATTATCTGTTATATGGTGTCTTTCCATCGTGGGCAACATAAGTCCTGGTGTAATAACACAGTTACACCCATCATTATGTTTTCCTGTCTGTATTTAAATGAGGAGTCTTCTTAATGCATTGATCACTGTCGATACATGATAATTAAACTCCATGAAATGCAATGAAATTATTTCTAGTGCACAACGCTGCAATGAAAGACAAGTACAGTAAAAGGATAAAGGATAAAATGAAATGTACAACACACATCTCAACATATCAGTAAGGGTAATACAGTGTATATTCAGTTCAACCACAAAAACTCAGCCTTAAAAGTACTGTAGATGCAAGTTATTAACAGGGTTTCTCAGGGTTTATTTATGTGTACAGGTGTTTTGATAGTTGCTGAGCTGATCTAAACCTGATCATTGTGTACATCTGTGTTATATGACTGTGTCTGTGTGTGCAGGACCATGTGGTGGGCCTGGCCGTTCCTGCCCGTTCTGGTGCTTCTC
This sequence comes from Karalla daura, assembly GCA_029224185.1. Lineage (NCBI taxonomy): Eukaryota > Metazoa > Chordata > Actinopteri > Chaetodontiformes > Leiognathidae > Karalla > Karalla daura. The sequence goes on along the minus strand of CM055193.1, from coordinate 9,199,340 downwards.
TCAGAGCTCTCCTTGGTCCGAGTACAGACAGCACCATGCCAGACCTGTCGAAAACTCACAGAGAGTTTTATCAAGGTACTTCACTTCACTTCTCTTCATGTACTAGTCACGAGTCGCTGCTTTTTGCTTTTTTTTTCAGTAATCATGAGTATCTCTCCTGTTAAGGGCTTGGAGAAAACTGCAAATAAAAACTTTGGGGGAGGAAACACTGCCTGGGAAGAAGAAAAGCTGGCCAAGTATGCACGCAGGTAGGACCCAATAACACATTAGCAAACTTGAAAATCTCATCTTTTCAGTTCTCATGTATTTGCTTGCTTTACAGAGATTTTGCTTTGCGTAATCAGCAGTTAATGTTACAAACCCTCCTACTCTGATTATTCAATCATTAATGTTTTAGATATTTGAAGGCTCCATGTCTTTCCTGTTGTATTGTGTGAAACGTGAATGAGGTCACCACTTCTTTTCTCTGTTTTTTATTTCACTTTGACTCCACACCTGTCACTGCTCTCCTCTGGTCCCAGTGAAACACGGCTCCTGGAGATCGTGGAAGCTGCTTGCGAGAAAACAGATTTTGAATGTAACCAGCTGCTGGAACAGATAGAGGACCAAGTTGAGACATGGTGGTTCCACAGGTGAATTTGACGTACCAGTATTACTAGTTTCAACTTGGTTCAGAGAGTAACACTGAAATCTGCATACGCAAGACTGTCTCAGTACAGCCGATTAGAGTGTTCTCCTTCAGTGATTAAAGTGTTGAGTCGGAGACTTAATTAAATTCCGTCTAGTATTTAATTTGCCAGGCTGTGCGTATCGGTCATTCCCTGCTTTAACTCCATGCCATGATGTGTCTGCTCTGCAGGCAGCAGGAGGCACCAGACCTGTTCGAGTGGCTGTGCATAGAGGAACTGAGGCTCTGCTGTCCACCTGGACGATTTGGACCCGAGTGCAAAGGTGTGAGAAAGATCTGCGCCTTCATTTAAAGTTTCTGAACTTGTTGTTGGAAGAGCAAAAATAAGATATAATAAAAAAACAAACAAACAAAACGACTGCTAAGTGAGAAGCCCACTGAGCTCTGACCTGGCCTGCTGCAGAGTGTCCGTCGGGCCCCGGGGGTGTGTGTGGAGGCCTGGGCCGCTGTGAGGGGGAGGGAACTCGGCTCGGAGACGGGGAGTGCGTCTGTGATCCCGGGTACTCCGGCCACCTGTGTCAGAGCTGCGCTGACGGCTACTACAGAGAGAAGAGCTCCAACGACAGTGCAGGCGCCTGTGCAGGTGCGATATCATCATCATCATGATTATTATTATTCAAAAACTCACACTTGAAGTCAGCTAACATCTGCCCAACGTCCCTGCTTCTGTTCCAGCTTGCTACCACTCCTGTAAGAAATGCACGGGCCCACAGGACTACAAATGCCTGGACTGCAAATCCGGCTGGATGCTTCACGACAACAAGTGTGTGGGTGAGTGTGGCCTCTGTTGATGCGACTCGCCGCCGGCCTTTGGGCTGAGGTGCATGTGTGTGAGTGTGCGTGCGTGTGTGTGACTGACCGACTGACTGACTGAGCCTGGTTTGTACTCGCAGACGTGGACGAGTGTGGAACGGAGCTGGCTCGCTGCCCGTCCAACACCTACTGTCACAACACGGACGGATCGTACGAGTGCAGAGGTGGGAGCCGCGGAGGAGACGGGCGTTTTGATGTGCAAATGTTGAACTTTCTATTTAGACTGAAGCTTTTAACGAATGGCCAGGGTTAAGTTTCTCTTGGAGTGTTCCAGTCGAGGCCCATGCTTGTGTGGACTGGTGTTTCCTTACCTTTGTGTCATGTGTATTATTGTAATTATTGCTGCTATTATCTGTTCCCTGTATATATTCCTGATTCTTTGTCTGTGTAAATGTTTTTAGTTTGTTTCATAAAACGGCAAAGCACAGAGGACATTTCTGAGATGTTATGGACTTAACATTCAAATGTCCACAATCTGAAACCATAGAGTGTATTACATACAGTATTACAATATACTACAAGGTTCAGCAGAGTCATAGCCAGCATTTCCCATCTCTCTCTGTGGTGTCCAGGCTGTGACACGGCGTGCGTGGGCTGCATGGGTAGCGGTCCGGCCCGCTGTAAGAAATGCTCTCGAGGCTACAGGCTGCAGGGGGCAAAGTGTCTGGGTGAGGACGGGGCCCCGTACCCCAACACCTTCCTGCTCCGCTGTGTGTTGTTCTTCCCTGTTGACCGCCTCCTTGTCTCCGCCTCCACGTGCAGATATAGACGAGTGTAACGAGCGCGCCATCGCCTGTCCGGGCCTCAACGAGGCCTGCATCAACGAGGAGGGCTCCTTCCACTGCGACTGTGCCGACGGATTCATCCGCAGAGACAGCATCTGTGTGGAGAACAAACCTCCAGGTCAGACCCCAGGAATGTGCAAAACTAAACTAAATGTCACACTAAAAATGTTTTTCCCCCAGTCTAATGAGGTGTTTTTTCAGGTGTCGATATAAAAGTTTGTCTCAAGTTTAATGGAAACACTTGTTCTGCTTGTACCGACCGTCACGTAGGGGTCACATGACCATTCAACTAAGATGGCAGCAGAAGCATACACGCACTGAGAAGGTGCTTGTATGTAAATGTACAAGGAACAGTTTATATCGAAGTTCCAAAATTATCGCTTTTCTGTCTCCACTTTTCTATTTTTATTACTATTTTTCCTGTCTAAAGATTAGCATTATTATTATTACTGAAGTGTTATTAATACTATTTTCTTACAGATTTCTCTGTTGTTACCTATTTAAACATTATACTCTATGCTGCTTATAGCTTACAGTCACTGTTGTTACTACTAATTTTCCTTCAGAGACAAATATCTCACTTATCTTATCTAATCTTATTGTTATTATGCGATTTAAAAACTGTATTGGAAACACAGCTTGTAGCTGCAGCTGCACAGATATTTTAGCAGCGTGTCAGACGTCACTGACCTCCTCCTCTTCCTCCTCTTCCTCCTCTTCCTCCTCCTCCTCCTCCTCAGCCGGGCCGGAGAAGGGCCTGTTTGACGACATAACGGACGAGGAGGTCCTGGTCCTGCAGCAGATGTTCTTCGGCGTGGTCATCTGCGCCCTGGCCACTCTGGCAGCCAAGGGCGACATGGTGTTCACGGCCATCTTCATCGGGGGCGTGGCCGCCATGGCGGGGTACTGGCTGACGGAGAAGGGAGACTACATGCTGGACGGCTTCCTGAAGGGACGCTAGGACCGCCGGGCCCGCCGGAGCCAGACTCAGAGCGGGGGGGGCGGGAAGCTGTCCCCACGACCACGCTAGTCTTTCAGGGATTCCTCTCTTTCTGGATCGGGGTGGGGCGGAGCTGGGTGGGGGTGGGGTGGGAGGGAGGGAGGGTGGGGGTGTTACTTGAAAGGGCTCGGGGGGTGGGGTGGGGGGTGTGTTTGTCAACAGGTAGGAATACGCAGGGAGGAGGGAGAACTTGAAGGCTGCGCAGCCACCAATCTTGAAGACGACTGACAAAGCACCACTGCACTGACCCCAGGGAGCTGGACTCAGCCCCTTGACCTCCCAGGAGGGGGGGGGGGAGGAGAAGACCACTACTGATTGTTAAAAATCGATTATGCATTTGGATGTCTCGTCTGGCCTCCATGTTGCTCAAGAAATGATGTCGTTTCATCTTATGTTTTTCTCCCTCCATCATGGGCCATCGTCTCCATCTCATCGGTTCTATCTCTGAAGACTGTAAGGCACAGGATGAGATGAAGGAGAAGTTCTCAGACTGCTTCCATTAGTACTCGTTATTTATTTCACAGAACGACCTTTTACCTCCATACCCGCTGAATGGTTCTCTTTAGCACTAAAATGCATGAAAATAGGATTTGAAAAACGAAAGGTACTGTACGTATTAATCCGACTTATAGTTTCATTTTAGCATGGAAGACGGACTTGATCATCCTCTGGATTACAGACATCACCGCTGCCGACCACCTAAACCACTACGTGAGGGAATGTGCTTCAATACCAGCTCTGGTCTGGATTGTTAAAACCACCTTTTGTTTGCTTTTATTTCAAAAGCAATATTTATGGGCAAGACTTCCGTGTTATCACGTTGTGTATTTCTGTGTGCATCTTCGACAGTTTTTAATGCGACTCATCGGTCATGTCAGAAAGCCATTGGAGCGCCACATCTCACCCGTCCATCTTATTTATTTTTTATCTTTTTCCCGGTGCGGAAAGTTTCCCAGCGACACGGCTCGTTATAAATGTTTGCTTTACAATAAAAAAAAAAAAGTCTGTCACCCGTGCTTTCTTACTTCTTTTTCTGAAGTTTTAATGTTTCCCCTCCTCGCTTTGCACAAACAAAACAAGGGGAAGGCAAGATGGCTCGCGGTAAGCCACTCCTGGTTGCGTCATAAGCGGCAGGGAGAAGCCTCTTACAGGGGAACTCAGCTGATTCCTCCACATCAAAGCCTGCTTGTATGTCTGGGGGTCGCATGCATGCATATGGGCCAAAAGCTGTCTATGGTTTCTCCTGGCCCCAGAGGCAGCATGAAATTTGATTTGAAACATTGTTTGGTGTGAAAGCTTACCAGTTTGGAAATGGGATGAAAGAAGATGCATGTACATATAAATGTACAGAGCGAGAGAGCGCTGGGATTACCAGAGCTCATTGTAGCCTGCTCCTCATCTTTAAGTTTAATTAAGGTAAGTCTCTGTAGAGCTACAACAACTAATCCACTATTGATTGTCAAAATAGTAAGTAATGCACATCTAAAATGAATCGAAGCATGTAAAAAAAACACTTTCCTAGGATGATTTTAAGAAATTGAGATGAAATTCTCTGATCTCAGCTTCTTGAATGTGAATTTCTTCGGCTTTCTCTAGTCTTCTGTGATAGAAGATTGAACGTCAATGATGTGAGGACCATTTAAAGACTACATCTTGACCTTTGTGAAACGGGCTTTAACAGGCACCACTTTGCAAACCCAACACCTAAATCATGAATCAAGAATGTAATCGTCAGATTAATAAACAGCAAAGTAAGTCTTACATTGCAACCTTGGGTCGACCTCAGAGGACCTTGTGAGTGAAGTTCTCCTCATGTGTCCCCTGATTTCTTCCTACAGTTCTAAAAACATCCATGTTTAGGTTGATTGGAGACTCTTAATTACCTCTATATGTGAGTGTGAGAATGGCCAACATGTATGTGTTTTCCCTGCTTTGGACTGGACAAATAAACATTGTCTTCAGTGTTCCAGGGCTACAATACTAAATATAAAACTATTCAGGATCTTAATTTACTCCATCTTAGTTTATATTCTAGAGATACCCCTATAGAGTATAGTTCCCTTCAGTGCCTATGGCGGCATCATCTGGACTGTACACGTGCTGCCTCTTCTTCCTCTCAGTCGGAGTCTCGTGCATGGTCGTAATGCTCCATCGAGGGCCTGAGTGTGAGGCTTTGGCTCTGGCGGTGGATGTCGAGGTTCAACCTATTTTAGTGTTCCACTCCAGTTAATGGGGTTGAGGCAGAGCAGCTCTCTCTCCTTCAGGGCCTCCTGGGAGCGTGTGAGTGCTCTGTCCCTCCAGCTCTGCTCCATTAGCTGCACACACACACACACACACACACACACACACACACACACACAAAGACTGAGCAGAGAGGGAGAAAACCTCAACCACTCCCTGCATTGTAACCTGAGAGCTGACAGCCTTTTGGGGCATTTTCAGGACACTATTTACACGAGGCCCCAACATAAAAGCATTAATAGTGAATGCGTGGTGTGTACTATCACAGTGTGTGGGACCGTACCCTCTTGTTCTCATCTCGATAGGCTGTCATTGCTTTCCTGTGCTGGATCCTCTGCTCCCTGTCACTGGTCAGGGCGAGGCGGTCCACTTCCCGGAGCTGCTCGGCCTCTTTGACTTTGCTCGCCAGCTGCAGCCTCAGTGCTGAGCACTTCTCCTCCATCTGCCTCTTGAGCTGCTCTCTCAAGTCATTCCTGCAGAGGCAAGAAAGACTCCTCGTCTCCTTGTCCTCATTTGGGGACGAGTGGCAAAATGATGATTTCTGACTTCATTACCTGTATTCTTCTCTCTCGCTGCTGGTCCCGTAGAACGGCTTTCGCCACACTTGGTGATACCTAACACGTCGAAATCAGACATTTTCATCTCGGGAGGAAAGATCCACATTGATTAATCTGATTGGAGGAGTTTCTGCCCCTCTTGCTCCACCTGTAATGCTCTCTCCTCTGCAGGAGCAGCGCCCTCTGGTGGTTGTGGTCATGAACAGCCGGCGTCTCCAGACTGACGGTGCGTCTCTGGACCATGGGTGGATGCAAGGGGTCAAGTCTGGGAATAGCCTAAGGTCAACAGATGTGAACAAGCCTTTTATTTACCTCTTCTCACGTTCAGAGTAAACGCTCCAATGCCTCCCTGGTGGGGCGGAGGGGGGGCGTAGAGGGGCAGCCAGGCATCTCTGCTCACCTGATTGCTCGACAGCCGCCGTGCTGAGTCTGAGATGATGGGAAGTGTCCGGGGAGTGACCATCAGGCAGCGGCTGTGCCGGACAGGAGGGGGGCCGTTGTTAGGGATCCACACCGGTGTGGAGGCTACAGCGATGGCTGCTGTGGTGGCACAGATCAACAGGATCACACCACAGTTACAGTTCTGAACCCAACAAATGGAAAATGGAAAAAAGAAAAAAGAAATCTTTCTTCTTACGTAGCTTCATCTTGCAGATTGTTAGCAGACCAGAGACGTCCAGTCATAGCGGAGCAGAAACTTCCCCCGAAGTGTCAAATCCTGCACGTTTCCATGGCCTTCTTAAGAGTTGACCACACTCCAAAAAAAAAAATCAGATCTCCGCTCCGAATGTAAAAATTAATGTCCCGGTGCTAGTTAGGGATTAATCCATGCCAAGCCTGTGCCTTCACTGAGTGTTTTGCGGTGGCAACAGTTGCCTTGGGAATCAGGTTACCCCCCCACAGAAGAAAGCGGCTGGCTGGAATGTGAGGCCATGCATCAGTACACTCATAAAGAGCGACTGTTAGACCGTGACAATGGAAAAACAACATATATATATCCATCGTAGGGGCTCACCAGATGACATAAGAAAACTCCTCAGACCAGGGGAATAACACACCCATGCATCAATTCAACATTTGAAACACTTAAAACATTTTATTGCACATTCAACAAAACCTTTTGTGTGCATTTATAATGTCGCAACAACATCTTTAAAACAATTCTGACTGAGTAGTAGGTGAGATAATCAGGTGATTTTCTTCACTCTATCTGCTATAAAAACAAAACTTCAGCTTCATAATCTGAGTTTCAGATTCCGAGTGCGTCGTGATTCTCCCACAACCAGGCGTGGTACTTGTTCAGCTTGTGATCGTCTGGTGTCACCTGTGACAGGAGGAAGAAGGAAAAGATGATGGTCCCGACAGAAAATAATACCACCCACTGACAGGGACATTGCTGCGATGGCACTGACCTGTCTCCACTCATCCACACAGAAGATCCTGTAGGAGTCGTTGCCGTACTTTCCTATACCGTGCAGCTCGATGGGGTAACGCCACTGCTTCGTTAGATACTCCTCTAGGATTACAAAGATATCACATGACGAGACATTGTGGGCATAAATAGACGACATGCAGCTTTTTAAATACAAGATTTCAAGAAAATCAAAACACTTAGGTCTCTAACCTTAAATGGCTTGCTATATTTGCACGTCTTTTATTTGTACATCTTTTTGCAATTATGCAAAACGATCAAACTTGCTTTACAGCAACAGCAATCAGAGCATCTGCGCCCCTGATGACTTAATGCCTGCTAATTTGCCGACGCCAAGAGACATCAAACAAACGTAACCATGCCAGTCACCTGAGAAGCGGATTAGTGTTTTGGCCCGGAGCTCAAACAGACCCAGCGGCTTCATGAGCTCAGACATGGGCTTCCAGTCGGCCTCCCGCGTCGCCTCCGCGGACGGGTAGCGCTGGAAGAACTGCCACAGCAGCGGGATGGCCATCTTACCTGGAGAGGCATGAAAGAGAGAGTCAGGCGGCGGCCGGAGACGGCCGGGCCGCAGCGCGGCCGGAGAGCCCGGACCTCACCGCTCGTCTTGTTCAGGAACACGGTCGCCACCAGGAGCTTCCACGGGTCGTGGAAGAGGGTTTCCTGCACCAGGTTGTAGGGCGAGCGGGGGGGCGTCCACTTCCTGAAGGCCTTCCTCCTGGGGGGGCTCAGGGCTGTGTGCAGATTACAGAAAGATGATTAGGTCCTTGAGAGGAAATCAAACAGAACTAGCTCTAAATAGTTCAAAAACAGACACGATTCTTGATAAATATAAAAATAAGGACCTTGAAACAACTTTTTCTGCATGTATTTCTTCTATTATATTCTCTTCCTCATATGCAACAGCTTTTAATGATTTGTTGTTATTATTTTGTCATTATTTTGTAGTCTTGTTTTATTTTATTCAGTTTCATTTCAAGCTGTGACAGGACTAGATAAGCTTTCTGCTTCCTCCTGTTCCCTCTCGAACAGATTATTTTGTTGTTTTTAGATTTAATGGCTATTTGTTGTTGTTGATCCAGATAAAACCAAACAATAAGCAATAAATAAACATTTAAAAGATGTACATGTGTGTTGTGTTTACTAGGCAGTGTCAATCATTACCATTTCCAGGGGCTTTCTTTCCAAAGTAAGGACTCGTTTTCCGCTTGTCATCTTTGGACTCTAGGGAACAAAGAGGAAACATTTGTAGCGACTGAGTTAAAACAGTGACAATTCACTGCATGACATTCAAGTTACAGTTTAATATAGTCACGTTTTTGAAATTAAGGGCGGAAATGAGCTAGTTTTTAAACTCAGCACAGGTGGTAAAGTGAGGGGAAGGAAATCGAATGAGAATTGATGATTAACGATCACGGGTGTATTATTCTCACTGTTGTAAATCATCAACAAATTGGAGTAATCCAGAGCATTGAGCATATGTTGTCATTTATGTGTCAGGGCTTGTATTTGGAAACCTGCAGTGGAATTTTAAAAGTGACAACTCTGGCGACTGTTTCTGCCTATGAACCTGTGGCCTTTGACAAGTTAATCAGCATTGTTTCAATCCTTAAAGGAGTGTGTTATATGAAACCTGATCCTCATAAAAACGTGTAAATTCAAACGCGTTGGGAGCTACAGGAAACAAATCACAAATGTCATATAAGTAAATAAGAATATCCCACGTCGTCTTTGACTATTTTGAATCTGCATGAGACACATCTCCATCGGCCCCGTGCCACCGTCTCATTGGTTTCTGAGTTGAGAGCTGGAAAATGAAAAGCAGCAGGAAGCTGACATGTTCAAACAAGAAACCGCATCGAAATCCTATTGAACTGTATAATGTGCTGAGATGAAAAACAAAAGTTTAAAAAAAAAACACGTAAAAGCAGATTGAGAGAGAAAATGAAGTGGCGGCGATGCGTTTACGAGCTGTCAGACGGTGCGGATGGCGCTTACTATTCTGGGAGTCTCTCGCTGGTGTGCGGCTCCCGCAAGCGATGTCAGGTAACAACACCTCCTCCTTCACATCCTGGCGACTGTCAGCATCAGCCTCCACTTCAGATTTAAGCCCGTTGTCACCTGAGCTGTGAATCTGTAACTCATCCCCGCCTCGCCCCCCTCCCTCATCCTCACCCTCACCCTCTCCCTCTCCCTCGTTCTCGCTCTCGGTGGCAGGTTCAACGTTCACAGTGGGGACGGGCGCCTGCGGATCCGCCTGCGAATCCGCCTCTGAATCTTTGGGAACGGTCTCAGTGTTTTGTTGGTTTGCGGTGGGAGAGAGCCTGAGGAGCTTCTCCCTCAGCAGTCCGACCCTGTGAGGGCTCTTCTGCTGGGTAACGTCACCCACCGGGCACGCACCTTGCACTTCACTCTGCGGGATCTCCGCGTTATGCTCGTCATCTCCTGCTCTGTCTACTGTGTCTTCTTTGGGACTTCTGAGAGGAGATGCGTCTCTTTTAGATTTACTCGGAGGTGGTTCCAGTATTTGCGGAGCATCCCCTTCCTGCAGACCATCTGCATCTGCTTGCTTCTTCCTCCTCCTCCTCGGTCTCACTTGGGAGGGCGAGGTGACATCGTCTTTGGAGGCCGTGAAATCAAAAAGGTTAATGTCCAATTTCCCTTCTCCATATTCGAGGAGGAACGCGTGCAGGGAAGATCTTGACCGGAACCTCTGCCCCTGTGGACTGAAACCACAAAGAGATCAATCAGACACTGATCAGGGTGAATTTGCAAGGGGGGAGTGACCAGGGTCAGACCAGACCACTTCCTTGAAATTATTTGCCAGGGCATTTCTTAGCAGCTACATTATGACAGACGAATTGTCAGGCCATACACTCATACATAATGGTACGACTCTATGTCATTTCCCACCGTTGAACCTTGGATTTTGTATATTCACCCAGATTTCTCTCATGTTTATTTGCCTCCAGAAGTCTGATTGTAAAGTGGCTATAACTTAGCAATGACATAATCTCTTAGAGGCTTAGAAAGTGTACAGTATATGCATATGCAAAGCTTCTGAACTGTCTGATTACTCACGTTAGAGAGAGGGAGAGTGTGGAAATAATTTTCAAGGACATCTAGCTTTCTTTCTTTTATTTTCCATGACTCTAAAGTTGGACAATGCAGGATGTGTGGAAACCCTGATGGTCTCATCAAAGAAAAACACTGAGTCACCTTGTGATGTAAACATCCAGTTTCCCCGCTGTCTTTCCTGCTTTCCTCTGCCTCACCTCTCTGATCCAACCAGGGGGCAATGTAGAAGTGTGGCACGCATCATCACTGTCTTTGCAACTTTGGTTATTTATATCCCCGCTGGTCTCCAACTGGATTTCACAGCTTGTGGGGTGCATGTTGACAAGTGTGTGGTTGCCTCTGAGCCCACTGGGTGCAGCTGTGGACTCTGAAAGTGAGAGTGACTCCTCTCTCCCACATCAGCGATAATTTCTGGCCTGCATCATGCTTGCCTGGAAACACCACATGCATGACATGAGTTACAAAACCAATAATTATAGTACAACAGAAATACATTGGTTAACAATAAGGCTTTGTGTACTAGTGAGGGCAAGAGCTTTGTGATCCTTTTCCAAGTGATGACCTCAGAACACCATTCCTATGTAATTATTCCAATGCACCAAACAAGCGGCCCTGCGGTGATACGGCACCTTTGTGCAGCACCAACAGAACAACCAATGCATCCATTCTACAGACATCAAACACTACGAGCATTATAAACAGCACAGCAGGACATGATCGTACAGCCCGATTACTACAAATGTTTAAATAACATACACGAATACTGCTAAAACTCCCTCCTTTAAAACCTTCAGGACAAACGCGGTGCCAGACGTCTGTAGGTTTCAGATGTAAACAGAGCGATGACTCTAGCTAATGCTAACACATGGTTCTGCGGAATACACGCGGAAGTCCAAATAGTCACGTGACACACGTCAGATAGTTCCTAAAGTGTGTGGAGAAAAAGAGCTAGACAGACATAGATAGATAGATAGATAGATAGATAGATAGATAGATAGATAGATAGATAGACAGACAGACAGACAGACAGACAGACAGACAGACAGACAGACAGACAGACAGACAGACAGACAGACAGACAGATAGATAGATAGATAGATAGATAGATAGATAGATAGATAGATAGATAGATAGATAGATAGATAGATAGATAGATCATGGGCCCAGACCACTCACTGCATCAAACTGTGGGCACACACACATCCCTAACTGCGCAAATCATCCACCTTCAAATCACTACTTAAAACCCTCCTTATTGCCCTGTATGCTCACATGCGCATATAGTTGTTATATATTGTTCGTTTTCTCCTTTGTATTTGCTTTCTTTTTTCCATCACGCCCCTCATTTTTCAGCACATCCTTTTGCACTGTGTTTTTGTATGAAAGTACTTTTTGCAAAAATGTCAAAGATCTTTTGCATTTATTGCTTGTTCACACATTTCTAAACCTGTGACCCATTATGATCTTGATAATGATGATGAGTATTGTTGTTATTATCATCATCAACTGTAATTCTGTAAATCTTTTTCCATATCTTACTTCCGGGAACTATTGCGAAGCTCCATCAGCCACCATTATACAAGCGCATGCGCACTGTGAACAACTACTGGAAACTGAAGCTTAGTATGAAAAACCAAGCGAACAAATAGCAACAACCTGTTGATAAGACCCAATCCAGCTGATTTCGTACAAACGGTGGAAATGAGAGCCGTTCTAGCCTGGAAAGAAACTATCCGAGACCAGTGGTGAGTGTTTTGGTTTCTTATTTTCACGCTGATAAAGCCCAGCTCCGATGCTGGGATGTGGTTAGCAACGGTGGTTGCTATGTAAACTAGTGTTAGCCGCATTAGGTCCTTGGCAATGTTACTGTTATATGAGAGATGATAGATGTAATGCATGAATAGCCAGTCTAAGACGCCATACTGTACTTATTGTCGGCACAGTCGATAGTGAAAGATGTGATTTTTCTTTTGCACGGGATGACGTTATGTCGGAGAAAACGTGAATGATAAGCTAGTTAGCTCTCGAGCCTTGGTTGTGGATCCACTTCATTCACAAATAATTGAATCTAATAAGTTAATATTCTTTGTATCTAGTATGCGCTTTTCCTGCAGCCATATTACACAATCACCTCTGCTTCCCGATTACATTTAACATAGTTTGCCAGGACACTTGACTTCATTTTGACACTGACTGAATTTGGATAAACTAGTTTTAGATATTATACCGCACAGAAATGCAAGTTGCATCCCTTCATTTCATTTCAACAGTTACACTGACGCACTCATCCTTTTCTCAACAAACTTATTTCTCTTAATGTGAAACTCTATAACAATGCCTGTGATTTATTTGTCGTTTATGCCATGTATGTCTGCTTTTGTGCACAAAAAAGAGATTTCAGACCTAATGAAAATATCTATATGAATAAAGGATAGAAAATAATTATACGAATGTTGATTTAGACACATCATAGTTTGGGCTACAACTTCCACTTTGCTGGAAGGTTTTTTGACTAGAAAACATCATGTAAAAAAAAAAAACATGTGACCCTGAAGAATCAAAAATACGGTCAATCATTAACACGGCTGTATCCCAGGCAGTATTTGGAAACAGTGAATGTGTAAAAACTGTATTGGAATTATTATCATTACTGCAAATACAGTTATTACTGTAAAAAAAATGTCACAAAAGTGTGATGGGTTGATGGTGCCCAGCCTTGTTTTTGTGACCTGTTTAAAATGTTAAATCCATCCAGGAATCTATTGGAGCCTGTTTCAGCACACATACTGTAGGGGGAAGGCAGGAATACACCCTGGACAGGTCACCAGTCCACTGTAGGACACACACACACACACACACACACACACACACACACACACACACACACACACACACACACACCAGGAAACACCGGGATACACCAGGAAACAGAAGTACCCAGAGAATACCACAGCAACCACAGGGAGGGAGAAAATGGAAATTCCACTCCGAAAATTTCTCCATCCGACCTGAGAGGCAAACCAGCGTCCTATTAGCTGTGACACAAAACACCGTTAGCTCACTGCATGTGTTATCAATTGGCTCAAGGAACAACAATACTTCAGTCTGCGTATCTCCAAAATAGATGATATTGAAAACACACCCTGCATAGGTCGCCGGTCCATCACAAAAATGTCAGACCAGGCTTTCAAAATCCAAAGATATACAGCTCAGTGATGGAAAAGAAAGGGCGACACGGTCGAGTGGTTATCACTGACGCCTCACAGCGAGCGGGACTCAAATCCAGCTCCAGACCTTTCTGTCTTTCTAAGTGGAGTCTGCATCTTCTTTCTGTGTCTTTTCTTCATGTACTCTAATTTCCTCTGATATAAAATTACTTCTAAAAACGCATGTTTAGCTTGAGCGGAAATTGTAAATCGCAGCTATGTGCGGGTGGGAGGGTGAATAATGCGTGTATTCGTACTGTGATAGACTAGTGACCTATCCGGGGTGTATTCCCTGCTTTCACCACCGCGACATTGTTATTCTACAAAGAGAGATGGATGTTCTTCAAGAAACCTCAAAATTCAGCCGATCCTTCCGTCTGAGAACTCCGTCAGTGTTTGGCACCGTCCCATCGAAATGACTTCAGCGTGTTTCGCTGAACAACAGTGTTCTCCATTATTCTGTCCTCGCAGCGTTTATGATCTGGCCTTCAAGCCAGATGGCAGCCAGCTCATCATTGCTGCAGGCCTCCGCGTCCTGGTGAGACTGTCCGGTTTTCTTTACCTAGTGCACATCACACACACACACACACACACACACACTCAGCGTGTGTGTGCGTAAAGAAAACAAGCATGATTATTAAATTTAATGCACTTTATTGCAGGTTTACGACACGGCCGAGGGAGTTATGATCCAGCCTTTAAAAGGACACAAAGACATAGTGTACTGTGTGGCCTACGCCAAAGATGGTATGCCGGCGCTTTCCCCCCCCATCGCTGTGTTGTTTCTGAGTCAGTCATCAAGGTTTGTAAGTCAGCGCTTACTGCATTCCTCCGCAGGTAAGAGATTCGCCTCGGGGTCGGCCGACAAAAGCATCATCATCTGGACGTCTAGACTGGAGGGTATTTTGAAGTATACGTAAGCATCTCTTTCACCCTGCGCCTCGGTGTGAAGACATCTACTGCGGCGCCGATGTCTCATCTCCTTTTCCTCCGCTTTGCCCACAGTCACAACGACTCTATCCAGTGCGTCGCCTACAACCCAGTTACTCACCAGCTCGCCTCCTGCTCGTCTGGTGACTTTGGTGAGCGCGGCATTGGTCTGGAATCTGTAATTCCGCACTTATAATGTCCGAAAAGCGTGTCTAAAAAGTGAGGAAATTGCACCTTATCCATTGCGATTACAGGCTTGTGGTCGCCGGAGCAGAAATCTGTGAACAAACACAAAGTGAGCAGCAAGATAACGTGCTGTGGGTGAGTGGAATCCGCGGCCAGAGCCGTCTGTAACACCACTGCACTTTAATATACTCATGCCGAAAGGGTTTTAATCTGATCCAAGGTGGACAAACGATGGCCAGTACCTCGCCCTCGGCATGATGAATGGAGTGGTGAGCATCCGGAACAAGAACGGGGAGGAGAAGGTCAAGATAGAGCGTCCAGGAGGATCCTCGTCTCCGATCTGGTCCATTGCCTGGAACCCGTCCAAGTAAGTCTTTCTCAATTATGACAGTGGGGAAAAGCAGAACGGTATTTAATCTTCACCTCGATCAAAAGTGACGTAGGACGGTTGAATGGAGTATTTGTCCTTGTTCTCTGGTGCATTGGTTTCATCAGAAATACCTCGAATGCTATTTTACAAGACCTTTTAAGGTCCTGCTCTTGGTGTGGGAATAGTCTGCACAGCTCTGGTTTCATGCTCATCTGGCAACCAAACATCTGCTTCACACTGTGGTAACTGCAGCTATGAAGCACGTACACATCCAGTCTTATACGTTTGAGCCAGAATCAGAGGAAGAATCTGACACTGAGGAAGAACCAGCAGCACATACACTGACAAGTCATCGTTAACTTCACCACACTGCCGTGTGCCTTCATTCACTCAGATCATGCGTCTTGTTCTGTCTCTGCTCAGATTGGCCTGTTTTCTAGCTGCCATTTCCATATCCACACACACATGAATGAGAATGGGAGAACGGTTTTGGACCTGCTGCCGTCTTTGGCTGCAATAGACTGTTGTTATTCAACATCTTTAAACTTCGCCACTATTAATGATGACAGGGTGGATGAATGGAGTGTTTGTCCTTGTACCCCTCCAATCAGTTTGACTGCAAGAGGTCTGGCGTATTTATGGTGAACAATTCAGTATTTAGTGTCATGTATTGTGGCCAATACGCCTTTCAATAAGCTTTGCCTTTGGTTTGATGTACTCTTTGGAGCTATGTTCCTTCCCCGCTGATCTGGGTTTTGTTGTGTGGCTGTGCTCTATAGATTTAATTGCAAACTGTAACTGCTCAGTGAGTTTAAGAAGTGTCGCTGATTACAGCTTGAGGGCTATCAGAGGGTTTTTAAGAGGTCTTAGAAACATACTGTAATGAACCAAATGATTCCCGCAGATACCCTCTTTATGTCAACATCCATCCGTCCCTCCATTATCGTACCCTCTGCTGCACCCGGCATTGTCGGAGCCTGTTTCCAGTTCGCGCAGAGCAAAAGCAGGGGGGCACAGCCTGGACGCACACACACTGTTCCCACTCACCTAGGGGCAACTGGAGCGGCCTCCAACTGACGTAAACGCCTGAAATGTATATATGCGGCTGAGGGTGTGACGCTGTTTTTGGCCCTGCTGTGCATATACTTTCCCGGGAATAGACTTGTTATCCACCAAAGCCAAGGCAAAAGTGATTTTTCATTCTCGTTCCCCTTTAAATCAATTGTCTCGCCGCGCGCCCACGCACGCACGCAGGCCGCGTCCATTCATGTGGATGTGATTTAAATAATGAAAACAACGTGAGCGTGCCGGGAGGAGACGGTGACTGGCACCCGGGAGGCCAGCAGGTGGCAGTGGTCAGACACAACACTTCACGAGGAGGCTAGAGGGTGGGGCGGTGGGTGTGTGTGTGCGTGTGTATGTGTGTGTGTGTGTGAGTGGGTGAGTGGGTGGGGGGGGGGTGCAGGGGTGGTGATGAATGTCACACAGCGGCTGCCTCTGGTTGTTGATGCTCCCCACAGCCAAGCCCAGAGTGCCGAGATCATCTGTGGCCACTGAGCAGGACTGCTGATCCAATTATTTGAGAGAATGGAGCAGACGGCAAGATAAAAAATAAATAAATAAACAAGAAAAAGCCGAAGGAGGAAAGGCAAAAAAAAAAGAGGCCAGTGATGAGAGACGGCGATAAGATGCAACAGATATGTCGTTATTGAGTTGTTTGGTGGAAGATGTTTGGTCATGGCGGCGAGGTCAGAGCATGAGGTCAGCGAGGAAATACTTCATCATGAGCTGCAAGGCTCCTCGGTCTGGGATGGATTCTTCCCAGAACAATGGCTCAGATGGGCTTGCTATGTGGCATCTCTGCACAGTGTTGCCGGGCATAAAAGCACGGTGAAGCTGCGCGTTCTCGAGAGGAGAGGTCTGCGGAGCGACCCGAGGAGAGCCCGCGCGCCATCATCACCAGACGCTGCGTGTTGACAGGCAGCGCTGCCGCCCAAAGTCATTGTTGTTGTGTTTTCACAGGGATGAGCACAATGACATTCTGGCGGTGGCGGACTGGGGTCAGAAGCTGTCTTTCTATCAGCTCAGTGGAAAGCAGGTAAATACCACAGCCCCGTGCAATAGAAGTCCATCCATCTATTATCTTTCCCCACTCTGTGCCTTAAAGGTGTCACAGGGATCTGAGAGTGCCTGTGTCCAGCAGACAGGCAGGACACACACACACACACACACACACACACACACACACACACCTTTCACTCTCTCACTCACATCCAGGGGCAATCTAGAGTGTCCAGTCAACCTAAACATGCATGTTTTTGGACTGTGGGAGGGAATCAGAGCACCCAGAGAAAAGCCATGCACATATAGAACATTTCTGTGGAGATTTTCGTTTGTCCAGGTCATTGTAATGCAAGGTTTTTAAGTCACGGCACCTGTAGACTCACATACCCCTTTTCCAGCAATAGTGCTGGTTGGGAGCTGGTTTGGTACGTGAAACAGTTGGGAACCAGTTGCTTTTCCACCATCTGAGACCAGCATTATGTTACTGTATACGTCTGTTTGATCAGTGCCGGGCTGTCCTCGAGGTTTGAGTCCAAGACATCAAAATGTGGATTTTTCCTCGACTGCCGGTTGCCGTTTGATCTGCTGTCTTTCTTTAGCTGCTGTTTCATCATGTCGGTAGCTTATCTCGCATGGTGAGGAAAAAAATGACGGCCTCATCGCAAGTCCGACCCCGGAGCCGAACGCCGGTCCCTCCAGCTGTGAGAAGGGCTGCAACAAATGATTACTTATGATGATAAAACTGGTAGTTGTTTGGTTCAAAGGATGGCACGAGAAACACGATGAAACAGGGTAATGAACGGCGTCTTTAAATGGCTTTTTCGTTGTCCTCACATCAACAACATTCAATTTTCTGTCTCAGTGGAGTAAAAAAAGTAAAAAATATTCACATTTCAAATAGTTGAGACAGAGAATCTTGGCTTGGCTTTCCTCTTGAAATCATCCACAGAAACGTCAACTGTTTTCTTAGTTGACCAGTGGCTGGTTATACATTTAGTCACATACACATCCTGCATGTGTGACTCCAACACGGGGACAAGACTGGAGACCCTTTCCCAAGCCTTCCTCGCCTAATGGGTCCTAATAAAACAAGCCATCCTCCACTAATAGTGGTCCGAAAGGCCATTTAGATGAGTGAATGCAAGCAGGGCCATTGCTTTACATGGCTATGAGCAGCAGACTAGTGGAAGCACTATTAGCTCACTGCGTGTGTTGTCGTTTGCCACGAGAAGCAGGACGTCTGTGCGGCTCCAAAATAAATGGTTTGAGAACACGTTGCGGAGTGTGAGACCTGTGTTTCCTGTTGTAATCACACTGTCAGGCTCTATTGAAACCATAACAGACCATTGGTTGTAATCCTGCCGTGCTTTAATGGCCCCCCTCACTGTCCCTCCATCCCTGTGGGCAACACCGTAATTACGGACAAATATGCACTGTTCATTACTCTTCCGTGCTGCCCCAGGCTTGTACATTGTCATCGGCCTATTTATCTATTTAAGTGAACAGTCCGTTTTGATTACAAAGGCAGGAATTGTTCACAATGAAAGAAAATAGCAAGGGATTGTTGGGCCCTGATTTTTATTATTTTCTTTCCTGGGTGAGGAGAAACAGATGCAACAGATTGGAGAACTAACATGACGTTGCGAGAATGGCCTTTGAACACTGACACAATGGAGGCTATTTAAGCCAGAGAAACTCTTTTCTTTTGTGTCTCATCTTTCCATCGAACGCTCAAAGGGATGGTAGGCGATAGATGCTGCGGACTTTGATGTGCGAGCAGCGATGGCCCCGAGCCCTCGGCAATAAAAACGAGACACACTTGTTTTATTCTTGATTTAATGTCCACCTCGCTCTCTTGTCGCTCCCCACCCTCCCTCCCTCCCTCCCTCCCTGCCTCCCTCCCTCCCTCAGATTGGAAAAGACAGGACGCTCACCTACGACCCCTGTTGCGTCAGCTACTTCTCCAAGGGCGAGTACATCGTCATGGGCGGCTCGGACAAGCAGGCCTCGCTCTACACCAAAGACGGCGTGCGGCTCGGCGCCATCGGCGAGCAGAGCGCCTGGGTGTGGACGTGCCGGGTCAAGCCCGACTCCAACTTTGTGGTGGGTCCCGGGCTCCTGGACCTCGGGAGGCTCCCCCCCGGCCCGCGGTCCGGAGCCCGCACACGCAGGAGTCACTTCCACCGTAGTTAGCAGAGAGCGATGAGGCGCGCCGGAGCGAAGCGGCCGCTGGCAGATCCTCTCGTTTCCGCCGCGCAGAGGCTCTAGCGACGGGAACACTTTCCCACCCGCGCGGTCTTTTCTTAGAGGTGTTAATGGGATGCGCTGCTACATTGTTATCTCTTATCTAGGTGTTGGGCTGCCAGGATGGGACCGTCGCCTGCTACCAACTCATCTTCAGCACGGTTCACGGCCTCTACAAGGACCGCTACGCGTACAGAGACAGCATGACGGATGTCATCGTCCAGCACCTCATCACCGAACAGAAAGGTGGGCACGTTAAGGAATTGGTATTAGTGAAGGCATCCCAGGCCTCGGATGGGGATTTGGCGCTCTCCTGACCGGTCATCCTCGTCCATCCCGTCTGCCCGCAGTGAGGATCAAGTGTCGCGAGCTGGTGAAGAAGATCGCCATCTACAGGAGCCGTCTGGCCATCCAGCTGCCCGAGAAGATCCACATCTACAAGCTCTTCTCAGACGACTCCTCGGACATGCACTACCACCTGAAGGAGAAAATCTGCAGGAAGTTCGAGTGCAACCTGCTGGTGGTCTGCTCCCAGCACATCATCCTGTGTCAGGTCCGAAGAGACGCTCGGCGGAGTCCAGAGCTGAAACAGCCCAGCCATTAATCAATTAATAAAACGATCCATAACTATTTAAATAATTGAATAACTGATAAATTCTTAAACGTGAATACTTCTTTAGTCTCTATGACAAGTGTAGACTAAGAAAAGTTTTTGCACAACTATGTAGACCAAACATCCAAATGATTAAGTAGAATAATCCACTGATAATCACATACAAAAGCAATCGTTAGTTGCAGCTCCTAGTGATGCATGAGAGGAAGTGTGTTTATTTAGAGGACTTGGTTTGGTTGTTCTAAACAGATGTTCTTCATCATGAAATGAAGCAATTCAGGTGGAAAATACTTCTATTTATTGGAATTTACTTACTTTATCTGCTCTCCATGTCACAAACTGAACTCTGGTTTAAAACCCAGCTAATGAGGCTCCTAATGGATAAATCTGAATCATTTCAATCGATTAATCAAGAACGTCATCGACAGATTCATCTTCTACAAAGAGAATCGTCTTTCCTCATGAAAGCCTCTGCATGGGAGGAAGTAGCCTAGCTTGAAACGGCTCTCCCCTCCACCTGGGTTTGTGTTGGGTGTCAAACAGCTTCCCTTCAGCCCTGCCTCGCAGACCTCACTCCGCTGACCTGCAGTGACACTCTTTGTCTCCGCGCATTACGCTAATGTGGGCGTGATAGACTGCGCGGGGCTCGCTGGAGACGTCTGAGCACCATTAACGTGATGGAGGGAGAACAATGCGGTGTTTAGCCGTTCTCTGCCCGCCCCAAACAGCCTGGAGAAAAAGTGATCATATCATGAAAGCGCTGCTTTTCCAGATGTTTCTGCCTAGTTTACAGAAAGCTCCAGCTGTGCATGTTGCTCTGCTGGCTCTGTCTCTCTCACCACCCCCTCCTCCTCTTCCTCTTCCTCCCCCTCCTCCTCCTCCTCCTCCTCCTCCTCTTCTCTCTGAGCTGGCTAAAGGGAGACAGCTGAATGAAGGGAGAGAACCACAGTCTGCTGAAGCAGTGGCCGTCCCTCGGGGTTCCTCTTTCCCTCTCGTCTCCGTGTGTCTGACAGAGGCTGGTTGGAGGCGATGCAGCCATAACACAGGGGTTATTTCCCTTTAAATCTGTCTGTGTGTGACAGAGGGGTGCTCCAGATCCCTCTCTGACAGGCACGCTCCCCTCTCAGGCCGCAGACAGCTTCTTAGACCTTTATAAATGGGCTGTGCCCGGGCCGGACGCGTGTGTGCGAGGCGGATTAAATGATTGTTTATCTTTACGGCGTCGCCGAGCCACACTTTAACGGCGTTTAAGAGAACAATGTGTCAAGATGTGTGGGGCCGTTCACGCAGAGGGGGAGATTAACAGACTGCGAAGCAATAAAGGCAGGATGGTATGGTTGGCTCTGAAGCGGGGCTGCCTTTCATGTGCTTTATGTAATTGTGGTCTCATGTTTCCCCCCCCTCACACATGCACACACACACACACATGCACACTCTGCTCTCGTGCAGGAGAAGAGGCTCCAGTGCATGTCCTTCACCAGTGTCAGGGAGAAGGAGTGGGTGATGGAGTCCCTCATCCGCTACATCAAAGTGATCGGTGGTCCGGCGGGCAGAGAGGGGCTGCTGGTCGGGTTGAAGAACGGAGCGGTGAGTATTCTGAGAAAACACGCTCCCACATGAAGTAACCCTGGAAATGAATCCCAGGGCTCGGGCCGGACAGAAGTCCGGGAATTTGAGCCTGAGAGGAACGGCTTTGTTCTCCCAAGACGCCCTTGACGGTCAGTCCCAACACACACGCACACACCGCTTACGTGGCTTTGTCCGTGCTGGGCCGTAGATCCTGAAGATCTTCGTGGACAACCCGTTCCCCATCACGCTGCTGAAGCTGTCCACGTCGGTGCGCTGCCTGGACATGAGCGCGTCCCGCAGCAAGCTGGCGGTGGTGGACGAGCACAACACGCTGCTGGTCTACGACATCAACAGCAAGGAGCTGCTGTTCCAGGTCAGTGGAGGGGAGGGGCCTCGGCGGCCGCACGGCGGCCACCAAACCTAAGCTGGCAGAATTCCAATACATCTCACAGGTGCAGCGAGCTGGAATAACACGGGGACGTACATAGGGGTATTTGCATTAGGCGCAGACACACACACACGCCTGTTACCAGCTGCATTTCCAGTACAGTACACAACGTAAGAGCGGTCGTTCTGACATTTTGATAAAACACAATTGCTACCTGCTGGTGTTTCCACGGAACAGTGTTTTGCAAATGAGCTGTGACTCTCGTAAAGTCTAGTCTCACGATATCCCATAATCCTCACCTGACGTTGACTGAGACTTCACTCTGAGGAGGATGGACCATGGATGTATTATAAGAGCTGGATTCGGGCTAAACATGGCGGCCCATTCATTCCTATGGAATGAACTCTGGATGGCCAGCAGAGGGGTGGCGCCCTATCCAGGTCTTATAGTACATCTATGGGATGGACGTCACCCTGCATTGCTAGCAATAGCAGTCTCATCTTTAGCTGTTATTATTCAGAACAGGAGATGAAAACAGCGCTTGATTCCTCAGACAAGTCAGTGGATTTCACTGTTGTCTGGTCTCCATCATTACAGTGATGTTGTGGTCACGTATAATGTCTACCCCAGTCTCCTCCTCTGTCCACACATAGCGTGCCATCTCTGGTGACATGTAAATGTGAAAAAAGTGTTTCCATAGCGCTTTTGCAAAACACCTCTGTATGAATACATCTGTAAAATCACCTCACGAGAGCGCGAAAACATTTTAGCGCTATTTGAGAGGTTTTTCCAAATGTAGGTGATTCCATAACGTTTTTTTATTTGGCGCATCCCTCAGGCTGATGGAAACGCAGCTATTGTGTCTGTTCTTGGCCCCTCCAGGAGCCTAACGCCAACAGCGTGGCCTGGAACACCCAGTGCGAGGACATGCTGTGCTTCTCGGGCAACGGCTACCTCAACATCAAGGCCAGCAACTTCCCCGTGCACCAGCAGAAGATGCAAGGCTTCATGGTCGGCTACAACGGCTCCAAGATCTTCTGCCTGCACGTCTACTCCATGTCGGCCGTGGAGGTGCCCCAGGTGAGCCGCCCCGTCCTCGCCTCTGCCGTAATGAGCTTCCCCGTCTCTTTCATGATGTTGTTGCTCTGCCCAGTCGGCGCCCATGTACCAGTACCTGGAGAGGAAGATGTTTAAGGAGGCCTATCAGATCGCCTGCCTGGGCGTGACAGACAGCGACTGGAGGGATTTGGCAACCGAGGCCCTGGAGGGACTCGACTTTGACACCGCCAAGAAGGCAAGCACGCAAACAGCTCCGACCGCAGCTCCAGCGGAGCCACGCCGTCCTCCCCGACGGAATAATGAAGATACTTACACGCTTCATCATCTGTAAACAATTTGCAGCGCGCGCAGCAAATTACCAACAAAGGAAGTGTTCCAATTAATTATTTGATAGGACTTCTGAAGAGCTTGTACAGCAGGAACAAGCTTGTACAGCATCCTCTAAATTGTTTCTTTTTCTCTCTCTCTCTGTCTCTCTCTCTCTCTCTCTCTCTCTCTCTCTCTCTCGTTTCCAGGCCTTCATCAGAATCCGAGATCTTCGGTACCTGGAGCTCATCAACAGCATCGAGGTGATTCCCCGGCACGCTTTGGAAACGGGGAACAAACAACATCCTTCAGTCTCTCCCCGAGCCAAACTGGCGTTTCACGCTGGCCGCTTCCTGCCCGGATCGCAGCTGACATCATCAGCATTAGGGACGCTCGGTGGGAGACGGGCCCAGCCTAAATTATTGCAGCCGTCAAACATTTAATTGCGAGGCTTTCCCCTGGCCGGCACTTCACAGGCTGGACACTCCAACAAGGGCGGAACCCGTTTCCTGAACGACCTTTCTGGGTCCAGTCCACGCACGCACGCACACACGCACACACACGTACGGCTGCAAACAGCAAAGTGCACACGCACAGCGAGAGCCAAAGAGTCTTTTTCAACCTGGCTTGTTCTCCGTTTCCTTTGTGCAGGATATGAAAGACATGTTCTTTGTACTCCATAAAGAATAAACAGTGTTTTTTTTCCCTTCCTTTTCTCATGACATAACAGTGATTGATGATGGCAAAGTTTAACACGGAGTTTCGAAGTTTCTAGGGCCCGTGTGTGTGTGTGTGTGTGCGTGCGTGCGTGTGTGCGTGCGCGCACAGGCTGTTTATCTCGCCACACATTCCAGCGTTTGCGTTGACTGATTTGCAGGAGAGGAAGAAGCGGGGCGAGAGCGACAATGAGCTGTTCCTGGCCGACGTCTATGCCTACCAGGGGAAATTCCACGAGGCGGCCAAGCTTTACAAGCGCAGCGGCCACGAGGCCCGGGCCCTGAGCATGTACACCGACCTGCGCATGTTCGACTACGCCAAGGTGATGACCGGCCACCGGCCAATCAGCACACACCTCACTCACACACACGCACACGCACACGTACAGCATACCTTTGCATCAATACGGACAGAACGAGGTGGAAAGCACGGCATGTTTCGGGGGGGGGGGGGGGGGGGGGGGGGGTGTAGAACATGTGTTTTTCTTCATCGTGCACACTTGTGCCAAGTTGGGGCCCTGCACTGTGTTCAACCGCCCCCCCCACCACCCCCCCTTCCTTACCGTCTGTCTTTCATCTCCTCGTATATCACTGGAATCTCCATATATATCATTTGATCGGTACACACACACACACACACACACACACACACACAGCGCTTTTGAGTGCGTGTCCACCCGGTGCAGAGTCGCAGTTGTGAGTGAGTGGGACGCGAACGGAGAGGGGGGGGGGGGGATCCGAGCGTATGCCTTTACATGAGGACTTTGATGGGGGGAGGTCAGCTGGAGTTGAGACAAATTCATGCTTTATTGTGTTTACGTGTGTGTGTGCGTGCGTGTGCGTGCGCGGACGCTTTGATCGTCGGTGCCACATTCACGGCGCTGGTGCAGATGACACGGCCACGGTGCGCTCACGCTCATGTATGTTTGTGCGTGTGCGCGTACGAGGCCGCATGCGCGTTTGATGTGGCTGCTGTATATTTATGCGGCTGCGCGGCCATCTGGTCCTCGAGGCTGTTTGTTTTAGCTGGGGCGGACAGCGGAGGGAGAAGCCCCGTTCTGTTCCCGACCCTCTGCCTCTTGTCTCGGTGCTGACCCGCGTGGTTCTGGCCCTCTGACTTGATCCGGATTAGTGTTCAAAAAAAAAAAAACAGAAGAAAAATCACCATCGGCGCATGAGTCATTTTGCAACTCTGCGTGTGTGTGCGTGTGTGCGCGTGTGTGTGTGTGTGCGCCTCTCTCCCTCTCTCTCTGTGCAGGATTTTGTGGGAGCGACGGATCCGAAGAGCTCGCGCATCCTGATGACCAAGCAGGCGGACTGGGCCAGGAGCAGCAAGGAGCCTCGGGCGGCGGCGGAGATGTACCTGTCAGCGGGAGAACATCTCAAAGCCATAGACATCATAGGGGAGCACGGCTGGGCGGACATGTAGGTGTCAGTCAGAGCACGAACGCCTCGGGATCAGCACTCTGCTGCTCTCCCCATTCACCAACCACTCCTCTCTCCTGTTGTTTGACTTTCTCCCATTTCACGCCTGTAATCTATTTATCTTCGAACATGATGCGTGTGCCTGTATATATATGTATATATACACAAGTATACAGTATGTATATGTGTGTGCTTGTGTATGTGTAATGTATACACACACATTTACTCGCCTAAATATTTTTTTTAGCATTTTTTGTTAGACTTCCTCAATCTACATCTTTAATCTGCTTTTATCTTAGAATATACAGTGTATGTATGTCTGCACTGTATATATATGTCACTTATGATGTTGGCTATACATGCACACACACACACACATATATAGAAATCTTAATCTAAACAAGTTTTAACTAGGTCACTCCCCGCTGCATCTTTTCTCGAAATACCATATCAGACACAAATCGTCTTAAAACGTTTCCCAAGAGGATGCAGGACTTCTTAAGACGTGTGGATGGGGGGGAAAAAAGGAAGAAAAAGCGTAATTTCCGCACCACGTCTCTCACGCAGGGGATGTGCTATTAAAAGGTGCGTTTGATAAGCCGAGGGCCGGCTAAGAGAGTAGCAGTGGCCGACTCGGCCCGGGACTCTGCCGGGCGCGGGCATGTGTTGCTGAAAGCAGGCGGACAGATAAGGCGGAGAGCGCCGGCCGTATCGCAGCTCCCCACTGACATCTGACCTGGTGTCCACACGCTGCGTGTGTCCCGCCGAGCCAGCGGTTGGTCAGAGCAACGAGCCCGAGAGCCAGAGCTCTTCAACCCCCGCTCCGAGCCAGCCGCTGACCCCCACCGCCCCCCATTCTTTTTGGGGTCATGGACATGGTGTGATACAGCACAACCCCCGTGTAACACTTTATCTGCACTATGCCCTCTCTGCGTGCCTGCGTGTGTGTGTGTGTGTGTTCTCTCTCACCCCTCTCTCTCTCATCCCCTCTCCCTTCTCGTCCAGGCTGATCAACCTCGCTCGCAAGCTGGACAAGGCGGAGCGCGAGCCGCTGGCCAAGTGCGCCCTGCACTTCACCAGGCTGAAGCACCACGGCTACGCCTCGGAGACCTACTCCAAGATGGGAGACCTGCAGGCCCTGGTGCAGCTGCACGTGGAGACCCGCCACTGGGAAGAGGTCCGACACACTTTAAGAGCGCAGGGAGCACACCTGCTCCGCTCACCACGGCTTATATTTAGAGCTTCCTGTGACAATCCAATAAATATTAGGTGCGCCGGGCCGGCCCGAGCTGAATAAACCGCCTCGCCGCTCCCGAAACCAATATCATTAACCACTCCACTTTTACGGCTTGTTTCCGTTTGTTTTTCCCTCCTTTTATTGCCTGGGACGCTCGCGTTTCGGGTCCGAGAGCAAACAATGCGGGGACGCTTCTGCCCAATTTCCGCAGACTTCAAGCGCGGACACACTCCGGAGTTAATGAGGCAGCTCTGGATTTCCCCGAGTCCGTGCCCACACCGTGATTAGAGAGCAAGAGGCACAAAACGCGCCCGGCACCGAAAGAGTATCGGCCCAAAGCTCCATTCTGCTCCCAATCAAATTCCTGCATCGGAGCGGATCATGCCGCGCAGACGAGAAGAAAATGCGGCGCTCGCTTTAATCCGTCCGCCGCCTGTAATCAAGTCACGGGCGTCGCGGGGATGCACGTTTGGCGATTTGCATGCCGAGAGACGAGAGCCGAAAACAGAACGTCTCGGGGACGCTCGGCTGCGGCGTGTGACGGAAGTCTCCCGGGAGGTTGACTCGATCCTGCGAGAGGGAGAAAGGGAAGCGGAGGGAGTGGGAGGCTCAGGGAGGCGTCTCGCGCCGGGCTGGGGGAGGTGGACGGAGCTCAGGGCTGGCGGCCCGGGCCATATGGATGCTATTCACTGCGCCTTTTTAAAACAAAGTGTTTCTTTAAATGGCTTTGGGCTCCCAGGCCCGGGACACACACACACACACACACACACACACTCCCTTTTATACTCCTTTACTGTATGGAATGAACTGTTGTCCGTGTGTGTGTGTGTGTGTGTGTGTGTGTGTTTCTTGGCTGGGCCTTTGCTACAGGACATTTAGATTAATCAGTCACTATGACAGGGAAATATATGTCCACGGGGCACTACAAGAGCCCTTTATGCGCTGTCAGTCAAAGCGGCGAGGAGCTGCAGCCCCGCTTCTAATTGAGTGTGAAATCAACTCTGCCCGTACACTTTTTCCTTTGTTCCCCGCTAATTAATAACGCTCTCAGCTAATTAATAATGTTGTAGCAGTGTTTTCACAGTAAACACTGTGCGTTGGTCTGAACGATGCGAGCCAGTAGGTACACCCCCCCCCCCCCCCCCCCCCCTTTAATCAACCGATCAGTTCTGCCACGATTACGCCGGGTGGGTTACACTCCTCCACCTAATACGTTATGCAATACGACACAGAGGGGGGGTGGATGGCACTGCCGCCTCACAGCCAGGAGGGCCTGGGTTTGACGGCTTAGGGTTAGGGTTAGGGTTAGGGTTAGGGTTAGGGTTAGGGTTAGGGTTAGGCCGGTCTGGCCCGAGGGTCTTTCCTCCCAGAGTTCCCAGAGCACATACTTTAAAACACGTGTCAGCATATTTGAGACTCTTAATTGTCTCTAGTTATGAGTGTGAGAGTGAATGATGTGTGTGTCTGTCTGGTGACCTGTCCAGGGTGTGTTACACCTGCCTTAGGTGTCAAATGAGTTCAGTAAATGGATAAACGTCTGTGTTTTGGCTTGTTGACCGTCACGTCCCCCACTGCTCTGCGTCCCGTCACGCTCCCCGCTCTCGCCTCGTCCCAGGCCTTCTCGCTGGTGGAGAAGCACCCGCGCTTCAGGAACGACGTCTTCGTGCCCTACGCCCAGTGGCTGGCGGAGAACGACCGCTTCGAGGAGGCGCAGAAAGGTACGTTCAGGTCGCCAGCCACCTTCCCAAGGTCGTCCGCGTGGATGGTAGTAAAGTCGACAGCCAGATGTTTCCATATGGAAGTGATAAAGCCTGGCCCGGCTCCGGCTCCGGCCACTTTTCACTACTTCCTGAAGATTCCCCGCATCCACAGCGAGAACCTGATCCGCTTTGCCGGAGCGCGGCAGAACAGAGCCGGGGCTGTCTGTTAACTGAATGACATGCATGCATGCCTCTAATCACCAGTACTACAAGCGGCTCTGATGATGATTACCAACTGTAACCATAGTTATAATCAGCTCATAGATTTATAATTATGATCTCAGCAGGCGTATTTCCTCTCCCACATAATCTCTGCTCAGCCTGTCTCGACGTGACGGAGCGGGCCCGACCGTGCTGGAGCTGGCTCACGGTCATGTGTTCTGCTGATCGTGTGTATTTAAGCCCGGCCGTCAGACGCGCTATTGTGCCGCCAGTGATTGTAATTGAGTGTGCGATTCCGGCTTGTCCTCTGCCCGCCGCACTGAGATTTTTAAATGTCAGCCTTTGGAAATGGCTCAACACTAGACTCAATTGGTTGGAGCGCCTCAGGAGTTTTTAGTGGGTCTGCAACAGCATCTTAAACCCCCCCCACCCGTGCCACCCACCCCGCAAGTGCTGATTGACTCGCTTTTCACATTTCTCAAATCTTGCTTTCTTTCCCAATCCTCACGAAACTGGATAGCGTGAAATTGAAAATGAAATCACTCAAAATACACTGATAATTTGCCTCTTTGGAATAAAGAGCGGACAAAGTTGCATCGGTGTCGTACAAGAGAGTCAATTTACCTGATTTGTGCTACGAGCGTCGAACACACTCCGCATGCCAGGATTGTCCAAAGATGACATTATTAGTCAGGGTTCTCCAGCGTCCTGTACACCTCGAAAATTAGTAACCAATTTTCCAGTCATGGAAAACACATGCAGAATGAGAGCAGGAGTCAAACGTCCTTGAGAAACTCAGGCTGCCCTTGAGTATTATTCCTCTCCTCTCCTCGTTTCCTCTATCCTCTGAGCAAACACAGACAGTTTAGGCCGTTTGCACATGTACCGTGTTTACATTCGTCGTCATTTCTGAGCATGTGAGAGATCATTTCAGAGATAAGTCCGATTAGTAGGCCGCACATCTTTCAAATCACCACACTCTTTAGGCCGAGAAAGGAATAATCGAATGGAATAAACGTAACCAAGTTTCCTATGGATTTTTCATACAATATTATGCCACAAGATGCTTCACATGCACAGTGATGTACGAGCTGTGACTTGGTACATTGTCATGGGGGAAACGGGAGGTAGTGGCTGGAAATGAAAATGAATGAAAAAATAAAAACCAATGGGTTAAAGCTATACCTAAAACAAATAAAATAAAAGAAGTAAGACAACAAAATAATTAGGTCAAACAAGTAAGAAAATAAGATGCCCCCCACTGCCATAAAAATGGGACACAAATGGGCCTTAAACATGGCAGGGATCTGGCTAAATCTCCAAAATTCAAGCTACAATGCTAGAGGATAACACTAGCATGTATTCGCTTATAGTGTAACATCTTGCGTGTCAAACTGTAGCGGTTGGAAGATGTCCTGGAAAACGACTTGGACAGCGTTGGTTCGGTTTTGGGTTCTAACCAGGACTCGGCCGTCCGCTCGTTTTTGTTCCTCTCTGGGTGGGAGAGACGAACGCGCTCCTTCCCAAAATCAACCCGGAGCAGCCGAATGTGTGTGTTTTTCACTCCATCCGGTGAGGTTGGACTGATAAACATTCGCCGCTAATATGTCCTGACCCCTGCTGTGGCTGCGCGGGCAGGGGTCACCGGCGGGGTCGACTCCCCAAAGCTGCTTCTAATTACCCTCCAATAGGAACACGAAAAGTGGAGCTCATGTCTGCTGCTTGATATGCAGGCGAGCGCCCTCGGCCCCTCAGGACTCATGTTAGTTATTACATGAAACAAATGAGGGAGCGCGCCTCTCGTACACATGGAGAAATAATTGCGTTGGCATTTAGCGTGTGCACGTGCATTTATGCGTTGCTCGGGAAATACATACACATGGAGACGTTCCCCGTCTTTTGTACTGCGACATGAATTTACTATATATATATATACATAACACAGCAGAAATCCCCAAACGCCTCATAGTGTTCTCAACAATATCTGGTTGCACTTTCCTGTGTAAATCCTGTGCCTAAATGGACAGAGGCATTTAGATTTTGCATCACAGTTTTTTTGTGACCTGCTGCAAAATAACATCTCGGCCCCGCGTAGAAACGGCACAATTATGACGGAGAATGTCACCCAAAAATAGTCTCCATCCAGCGGGGTGTCCGAGACCGACGCTTTGGATCCATCAACCGAGACAGTGTTTCAAAGGGCAGGCGGTGATCCATCCATCACGCCTCTCTCCGCAGCGTTTCACAAGGCCGGCCAGCAGAACGAGGCCGTCAGAGTCCTGGAGCAGCTGACGCACAACGCGGTGGTGGAGAACAGGTTCAACGACGCCGGCTACTACTACTGGATGCTGTCCATGCAGTGCCTGGACATCGCCAGGGGTGAGGCCCCCCCCCCCCCCCCCCGGAGGTTTGCCGCGTTTCGGTATTTGTCTCTTCTCCGTCTGGGTGACGCCTGTGCTTCTCCCACCCAGAGAGCGAGGAGCCGAGGGAGGCGATGCTGGGGAAGTTCGAGCGCTTCCAGCGCCTGGCCGAGCTCTACCACGTCTATCGCTCCATCCAGCGCTACACGGTGAGAGACGCCACGCGTCGGGCCTAATCTCGCGCAGCCAGGCCCGGGCCCGGAGTGGGAGGAGGCCCCGGAGCAGGCGGGCCGGCCGCGTGACTGGCTGTCAGGATGAATGAAAGGGAGAAGAGACGAGGGCCACGACTACGCGGCTAGATTTCTGTTCGGATACAAACACGTCGGCGCTCCTCGTATGGGTTTATTTTTGCTCCAAGTGCGCTGACAGCCCCCGTGCCTTTTTTTTTTTTTTTTCCCCTGCCCACTTTCTAATCAACTTTCGCTCTCAGATTTCTTCAGACTGCTGCGAGTTTGACAAGTAGGAGGTCTGGCTCCGGCAGATTATGTCAATCTGGGGGGGAAAAAAAGAAAAAAAAAAGACCCGGGATGAAATGGAATGTAGGATATACGCAGTGCTGTTGGGTAAAGGGACCTCGAGGAAGCGTGGGGTGATGCCTTCAGGTGGAGACTACCGAAAGGGTTGTAATGAACCTGAGACTAAGCATCCCTTACCAGACTGTCTTCTTTCTTTGTTAATGTTCAGCTTTAAACTTGACAGACGTAGTTTCTGATGGACTCCGCACACAGTTCGCGGTGACCGATCTGCCCGTGGCGCTTCAAACGAGCCACTTCCTGAAAGCTCCGCGGCCTCCCAGCCCGGGGTTTGAGGGATGGTGAGGGCTACCTGAGCGGGCGTCTTGCCCCTGAAAAACCACCCTCACTCCACCGCCCAGACGTGATGGGCGACCTGGCCTGTGTCTCTGGCTCCAGTTTGTTGTTTCAGCTTTCTGCTCACATCCCTGCAACACTGATGCATCGCAGTGATCCAGTCCAGAGCAGGAAACCTCCATATCTCATGTTAACTCTCATGGGCAGGCGCTATTGATTCAAACAATCGCCTTTTTTTTCTTCTCCTCTTTTCTCTTTGAGATGAAGTGCTGCAAGCGGTTGCACAAGCTAATCCGTCTTCCCCTCTCAGAGGAGCGAGAGGTCACGCTTTTTTTTAGGTGAAAGTTAGGCAAATTATGAGGGAAGAAATTGTAAAAGCTGCACATTTTTATCGGGGCTTTTACTCATTCGACGTGACAACGTGAGGCAGAAAGTGCTTTCATTTAGGAAGCGGAAACCTGCAAATGTATTCTAATGACAGCCATTCGTTTCCAGGTCCACCATCTCTAATTTCTCAACTGTTTTGATCCCCAGGACGAGCCTTTCAGCTCCCACATGCCAGAGACGCTCTTCAACATCTGCAGATTCCTCCTGAACAACCTCTCCAAGAACACACCACCAGGCATTTCTAAAGTGTATCCTTCCATTTAAGAAAGTAGACCATCCATCCATTATCTTGCACACCTCACACCTAGGGGGTGATTTAGAGTCTCCAGTCAGACTTGACATGCTTGTTTTTGGACTGTACCAGTACTGAAACCAGTAATCGTAATCCAAGGAGTTTTAAATCCTGACAACTGGAGTCATGTACACCTTTCCCACTAAAACAGTTCCAGTGTTGGTTCGGTTTTGGAGCCAGTTTGTTCTGTGAACCAGATGAGAACCACTTCCTTTTCCAAATGTGGATTTCTCCTCGACCGCACGTTTCGACTGCCTGTTGTCTTCCTTAAGCTCCTCTGTCTTTTGTTTCATCATGCCCTCGGCTTCTTTAGCATTGCATGACAAGAAGATGTGTCTCTGATGTAGCTGGTTCTTCTCCTTCAGCAAACTATTTGTGCTACTCTGGAGCCAGTTTTTTTCTTTGTTGAAACAGAAAGAAAGAGTGGCTCTGAACTAAGCACTAGCCTGGAACCAGCACCGGAACCGTTGCTGTTGAAAAGGGGCCAGGGATCCTTGAAGACGTTTCTTCTCTTATCCGAGACGCTTCTTGAGGCAGTCAGAGACCTGTCAGACCTGATGAGAGGTGAAGAGTTGTCACGACTTAAAACTCCTCGGACCATGCAGAACATGTAATCTCCACACGGAAAGGCCCTCGGCCCGACCAGGATTCAAAGCAACACATATCAAACACACACTTTCAGGCTGAGGTACAGGCGGGGGCTTCTCCTCCCGGGAGAAGCCTCAACGTGCCAATCCGAAATCGAGACAGTGGCAGTGAGGGCGCATGATAAAGTGATGGAAAAGAGACAGAAGTAACGGAGGGAAAGAAGGGAGACCACGCCGCTGCTGAGAGGGATGAAAGTGGCGATGATGGGGAGGAGGAGACGGAGGCGACGAGACGCACGCTCCCCCTCATCCCAACAAACGCTTTGATTGCTGAACTCTGAGCGACTGCCAATGCACACGTATACATAAACACGCCAAACAATGCGCTTTAATTTGCACAAGCGCTCACACACACACGCAGACACACACACAGACAGAGCGCGAGGAAGGAAAGGACGACCTTTGCCCCCCCCGAGGAGGAAACCGCGCTCGGCAGCCGGGGTCCTCGCCGGCCGGGCCGAGGCGTTCCACGAACCCTGAGCTCAGATTTATGGGCCGCGTCGCTCCAACGCCGAACCATCAAACCGCGGACAAACAAAGGCGGACAATGGGAGGAGGCGGCGGGCGGGGGCGCGTGGGCGGAGCCGTGGAGGAGCGCGGTGTTAAGTTGTAGGTGATGGAGGAGTGCCAGCGCCGCGCTCCGCAACAGCTGCAACTCATTGACCTGTCAGTGGCGCCCTGCGAGCCGCTCGCCCCCGACAATCCCCTCTCCACATAAATACAAATAAGCAACAGTTTCCTGAGCTGGGCTGCACACGGAGCCCGCACGCACACGCACACACACACACGCACACACACACACACGCACACACACACGCAGACACGCAGACGCAAACTTAGCGAGGTATTAATTTCAAGGCACCAAGCCAGCACTGGTAGCTCAGCGTGACACTCCTTCCCGGAGAAATGAGGGAAGATGTAATTATACCTATTTATAAAACGCTCGCACGCTTTTCCAGATCAAAAAAATGGGACGAATCTCGAACGTGGCGCCCGTCGCACTCACAAAACGAACTATATTAAGCCTTGACGCGATGCTCAGCAACACGCTGTACGCTCTGGCCAAGCAGAGTCGCAAACTGGGCGCGTACAAGCTGGCCCGCTACTCCTACGAGAAGCTGCAGGAGCTGCACGTCCCGTCCCGCTTCCAGGAGTCCATCGAGCTGGGCAGCCTCACCATCCGAGCCAAGCCCTTCCACGACAGCGAGGCGAGGGGCCGCCCGGCCACCATCGCTCTCCTCCTCCTCCTCCTCCTCGAAGAGTTTGTAGGTTAAAGCTCCGTCTGTCTCCTGCAGGACCTGATCGAGGGCATGATGTGCTACCGCTGCTCCACCAACAACCCCCTGCTGAACAACCAGGGCAGCGTGTGCATCAACTGCAGGCAGCCTTTCATCTACTCGGCCTCGTCGTACGGTCAGCCACACGCAGACGCAGGGCACGGGTTGTTTTCACAGCCGGGACTGTCTTTAACGTGTGTGTGTGTGTGTGTGTGTGTGTTTGCAGAGGTGCTGCCTCTGGTGCAGTTCTACCTGGAGGAGGGCATCAGTGACGAGGAGGCCGTGTCCCTCATTGACCTGGAAGTACCGCACATTGATCTGAAGGGTGCACGCTGGAACGACCTGGGCGCTGGTGGTATCCTCTGTTTGTCTGCACGGAGACGCGGTCACACACACAAACACACACACACACGCACGCATGCACGCGCACACACAATGTGAGATGAGTCATATGCTCCGTGTGTCGCTTCCACAACCCTGGTTCCCAAAAGGACACAAAAACACATTGTGATCTTTCGCTCATCCCTTTCTAACATATAGGAAGGAGAGAAGTACAGAGACAGTATATATTTATATATCTGTGATACAACACCAAATACTTCGAATATGACACCTACGAGAGGATTCCAACACGTTCAGACAGCAGTGACACATGCTCCAGACAGACTAATTATCAGGTGATAGATGCGAGGAGAGTCTTTAAAAAGCGAGTACATGAGCAAGGACGGGCTGAGATTCACCATGTCAGAAACATGAGCTTTACTTTAAGTGCCGGTCCATGGCGACGTTATCTCACAGCAGCATGAGACGAGCGGTGGGCCCTGTTGCCCTAACATCAGCACGGTTCCTGGTTGGGCTCCCTGGTAGACTGAGGGCCTTTATTTCTCAGTTTGCTCGCTCTCCCCCCTTGTCACTGCGTGTTTTCCGCTACGCGGTGACTTGATGAATGGCGGCGTCGCCTCACGCTGAGAAGGTCACGAGTTCGAATCCCAGTCAGGGGCCTTTCCGTGGGGTGTTTGCATGTTCTCACCCTGTGTCCTCGTGTGTTTTCTCTGGGTACTCCGGTTTCCTCCCACAGTCCAAAAACACGCTTTCAGGTCGACTGGAGACTCTAAATTGCCCCTAGGTGTGAGTGCGAGTGAATGGTGTGTGTTCAGGATGGATGGTAGTGTTAAGGCTGACAAAGTGGCTGAGCAGCACAACTTTCCCCTGGTTAACACAGGGAGAATGATTGCATCCCGCATTTATTTATTTTGACACAAACGCCTAACTTTTTGTGGGGGCGGGGGGTCGGGGTATTTCCCCACTCTGCTGCTCTGGACACTGTGCATCCCTGCCCTAAAACACAGCTCGTCTCAAAGCAACCAAGCACGTGACTCCCCTCCGCCTTGTGACAGTTCTAAGAAGCTGTTTAGTCTGCGTTGGCCTCGATTCTGTGCTTGTGGGTAAGCTGTCAGAGCTAAGTCATCTTAGCTCTTGAGCTAATAGGGTTAGCGAGGCTCTCCTGTCTCATCTTAATGACACTAACCCTCCAAGAGCCGTAGCCACAGCCCTGGTGCAGGGATTAACCTGCATTAGCCGGCAGACACTCAAGGGCACCGAGGTCTGCTCTCTTCCTCCTCAGCTCCGACGTGAGTGACAGCCACGTCTGATTGGCATTTTAAACATTCACTTTCAAAACGGTCTCCGAGGGCCAATTTAAACACTTTCCCAATTTTCGAAAAACTGTGGCAATAGAAGAAAAACCCCGCCGCACGTAACGTGCGAAAATGGAAAGGCGTGCGCTGATTACGATGATTGAGCCACTTTGTTCTTAACGAACGCCAATCAGAGCCGCAGGCCATGAGGATGGATGAAGGCTTCGGCGATGCGGAGGAGGACCCCTTCACCGCCAAAATGTGCTTCGAGGTAAGGGGGCGAGCAGGTCCGGCGCGGCCTGAGGCCATTAGTATTCCACCAGCCGGACGGAGCAGCAGGAGAGGGTGAGAGGACGGGGCCTTTTAATAGAGCGCGGCCGTGTCCCTGTGTCTGTCCCGACAGCAGGGGGGCTCTCACTTCGTCCCAGTCAAGGTGAGTCGCGCCGTGCTGCGCTCCATGAGCAGGAGGGACGTCCTAATCAAGCGCTGGCCCAGGCCGCTGAAATGGGAGTACTTCCGCTCCCTGCTGCCTGATGTCAGCATCACCATGTGCCCCACCTGCTTCAAGGTACGCCACGCTGCCCCCCCCCCATTCATTTCGTTTCTCAGTGTTTTCTCATGGCGGGTCTGTGTTTCTAATGTTCCCCTCTTTGTGTTTTCACCTGCAGATGTTTCACAGCGAGGACTACGAGCTGCTGGTGCTCCAGCACAACTGCTGTCCTTACTGTCGGAGGCCCATCGACGAGCCGAACTGAAACGGCAGCTTTTGGACCGTAAAAGCTGAACGAACGCCGTCTTCTGATTGCGTTTTTCAACATTTCGTCCATCGCAATGTCACGTGCGTAGGCGCACAGGCATACGCAATATTGTAATGTGAGCGTGGAAGCAGTAATGCCTGTCGTGTTGCTGTGTTGGTCATTAGAGGGTGTAAGAAAAGTGCATCATCAGCCGATCAAGGCAACTGGATTATTAGGATCAGATTACCTTGGGCTGTCACTCGTTACATCATCACTTTTAAAAAGACCATGTAAAACAAATACTATGGTGACATATCTATACATATATTTAATGAATTAAAAACGACAACAACACTATTTTAACTTAATCATAAGGATGATATTTTCAAAGACAAGGTACGTCGATAAGCCAATAAGTGCATTCCACTGTATGTTTCCTAATAGCAAGAATGTATTTTTTATACTGTCACTGGGTCCAGACAAGCATTTTCAATAAAACGTTTTGGTATTGTTTACGACGGTGGCTTTTCTTAATGATGCTACAAAGACGACCCGAATGTTACAAAATTGCAGAGTAAACTTCAGGATTTGTCTCAGAAAAAAAGAAAAAAAGACAGAAGACGGAGCCGTAAGGAGAGTGCATGCTATGAGCGGCATGCCCCAGTGATTCTGATTACACTTAAGGCTATGAGTTGAGCCCTGCATTATGCAGTGGCTGGGGATTAGTCTTTCACGGATGCAAATAAGTTGGATTGCTCACGAAATTTCATTTGTGGCTTGTCCACTCTCGACAATTTAAATCACAAACAGGCATGGGTCCCCTTCCGCCCTTTCACTCCTCTCATCGCACTTAAACGAGGCATTGATGCACATGACAGTAATGATAGGGTTCGCATAGCAGCGACTACAACCCCTCACCTTGAAAACGTTCTGCATAGCTATTCCTGGAAATTTCTCCTGCGATGCTTCATACGCATATGTGTGTGTGTGTGTGTTAGAGAGAGAGAGAGAGAGAGCGAGGGGGAGACTTGAGATTGAGTGTCTTAATTCCATCTCTGCTAACACTTTGCTCCATGCACGGCGCTAATCCGACCGCCCTGTTAAAAGGTGGCTGCGCCACTTCGGGGGGCTGCAGACAACGTCTTACCTCGACAAGATCCACCACCACCTTCCCCCCCCTTCCCAGTCGCCCCTTCTGCCCCATTCACACTCCAGCTGCATGACGAGACTCCCTCACGGTGTTATTCTATTCTGAGAAGAGGCACAGGCTGTTTCATCCGAGTGTCAAGGTCCCAGAGGAAGAAAAGAAAAGAAAAGAAAAGAAAAGAAAAGAAAAGTCATCGGCAACTGCAGCCATGAATGGCACAGAGGGACCCAACTTCTACGTCCCCATGTCTAACAAGACGGGGTTGGTTCGCAGCCCGTTCGAGCACCCTCAGTACTACCTGGCCGAGCCCTGGAAGTACTCTCTCCTGGCGGCGTACATGCTGTTCCTCATCATCACCGCCTTCCCCATCAACTTCCTCACCCTCTATGTCACCGTCAAACACAAAAAGCTGAGGACGCCCCTCAACTACGTCCTGCTCAACCTGGCAGTGGCCGACCTGTTCATGTGCACGGGCGGCTTCACCGTCACCCTGTACACGGCTCTGCACGGCTACTTCATCTTAGGGGTCGTTGGCTGCAACATTGAGGGATTCTTCGCCACCTTAGGAGGTAAGAGATGGAGATAGGACACACGCTTAGAAATTGATATAGATTAATAGGGAAAATTGGGTTAGCTTGACCTGTGAAGATGCAAATCTGTAATGTAAGTGCTGTGCTCGAGTTCACACTGTTTTATGTCTTAGGGGAGATTGCGCTCTGGTCTCTCGTGGTTTTGGCGATTGAGCGCTACATTGTGGTCTGTAAGCCCATGACCAACTTCCGCTTTGGGGAGAAACATGCGATCGCTGGACTGGCGTTTACGTGGATCATGGCTCTGACCTGTGCTGCTCCCCCTCTGCTCGGATGGTCCCGGTACTGTGTGTTTCACTGTCTACTCTGTGCTTGACCCAGGCTTGAAAACCATAGACAAATTGTATTATTCACCTCAGAAATATGTTCTCTATTTGCAGTATATTTACTCAAAGATGCATCTGTAGCGTCAGATACAGACTGTGTGTGATGGTGTTGATGGAAAATCTTAGATTATTGTCCCATGTGTGGATGCAGGTACATCCCAGAGGGAATGCAGTGCTCCTGCGGGATTGACTACTACACACCCAAGCCCGAGATCAACAACACCTCGTTTGTCATCTATATGTTTGTCCTCCATTTCTGTATACCCCTCCTCATCATTTTCTTCTGCTACAGCCGCCTGCTCTGCACCGTGCGAGCGGTAAGAAACGCCGGCTCCGATATTAATAACAAGGATGTGATGACTTGTTTGTCCCCGTAGAGAAATTTTTCTTTTTCCTTTTACCTTTAGAAGGGGTTTTGCAGCTCCGCGGAGCACAGTCTCTGGAGATGTGAGGGATTTAATGGCTCAAGGACACTTCAGGAGGGCAGATCATTGCCAACATGGCAGCTTATACCCAGGTCCTCCAGCTGGAGGGCAGTCTGTGTGCTCGCTGTGTCATCCTGATGCCCTCATTAATAATATACCTTGAAAAACCTATTAGCATTGATAATGTATTACCTGCCATTAATAGTTAAAAAAGTGATGCTGAAAGTCTCCCTAAAAACTGAATTGAATAGATGTTTTATATGATAAGTCTGAGGTGGAATGTAAATGATTACATTCGCCCTGTTCGCCTCTTGCAGTCCTTTGCAGGTTGAGTTTTACATGCATTTACAGCTCAAAAAATAGCCATTTTAAACAAGATTTAATAGAGTTAATCTGAGTTAATTCGATGGCATATGTCAATCTTTTAAATCAATAACCTGCTTGATTCAATGAAAAACAATTAACTCTTAGCTGAAAATGGTGGAATGACATAATTAATTGCAATATGTTCTTTTATTTTATGTGTATTACAAAACAATGTCACAATTGGAGCACTGTTAGTTAGGAGCACTAGAAGACTTTTTTCTCCACTTAAGAATGAGTCACTTCCAGTGTCATAACTGTGCAATGATTGCAGGTGGTAATGACTATAATGACTTGACTGTTGACTCCAATCAGCACCTGAAGCCTCACTGTACGTCACCTGTCCAGCGTCACAAAATGAGTTGCTGGAAAGGGTGAAAGCTAGCCCTCAACTGACGTTTGTAGCTATCCTAAGTTAGCGTGCAAAGCTAATGGCTAGCTCCCTGAAGAAACCATCTGCTAGCACTGTTTTTGTTTTGTGTGTGTAAGAAACAAACCAGAGACATATAACAGAGCTTTAAGAAAATGGATGTTGCTCCAAATACATGGTGGCTGTTTTGTGTTTAAAGAAGCAAAAACTACAGTAAATAATTGTTGAAACTATGGAGCCCAGGAGCGTTTTCTCGACACAGATTGTCTAAATCAAGCGTGCAAATAGTCGCGTTAAACAAACAAATTCATTTTTTTGTGGCTCAAGAACATCTTGATTTCCTTTAACTTAAAAATCACAGAAATTTGTCAAAAACATACGGTTTTAATTTAAACACTCCATGGTTACGAGGGGATGAATGCAAAGTTATTAAATGTATAAAACACTTTTATTCTAAGATTATAACTTAATGTTAACAGCTTATTTTGGCTGCCTCCACCTGAGTCAGGTACTTCTACAGGTTCAAATCAATGTTCAATGTCTCGCATATATCGTGAAGTTTGATCTGGTAATGAAGAACAACCGTTCAGGTTTGTTTTACGGCTATGTTTGA
Source organism: Karalla daura (assembly GCA_029224185.1). Classification (NCBI taxonomy): domain Eukaryota; kingdom Metazoa; phylum Chordata; class Actinopteri; order Chaetodontiformes; family Leiognathidae; genus Karalla; species Karalla daura. Next base: position 9,158,471 of record CM055193.1, on the reverse strand, counting down.
AACAATTACGCATGCAAACAAAACTTCAATATCGTGAAAAAAAAACCCCTCCCGTGTCTGATTCACTGTAGATTTCTCTCTTTCTGTGTTGGTCCATTGATTAGCAAATCAAACAGTGAGTTTGCTCGTCTAATCTTTTGGTTCCTCCATCCTGCAGACGTGCTGAGCCCTTTGTTTGCATTCGGATCACAGATTAGTCTCTCAATAAGTTAATAAGCTGCGTCTGTGTGTGTGTGCGTGCAGGCTGCGGCCCTGCAGCAGGAGTCTGAGACCACCCAGAGAGCGGAGAAGGAGGTCACCCGCATGGTTATCGTCATGGTCATCTCCTTCCTGGTCTGCTGGGTGCCGTACGCCACCGTGGCTTGGTACATTTTCGCCAATCAGGGCACCGAGTTTGGCCCGGTGTTCATGACTGCGCCGGCCTTCTTCGCCAAGACCGCCGCCTTGTACAACCCGGTCATCTACATCCTGCTCAACAAACAGGTATGTGAGGTGATGGTGAACACGTGCTGCTCTTAAAACACACCATGAACCACCATGACCTTGATTTATGCTCGAGTGGAATTATTACAGAGGTCTAAATTTGCCATTGAAGCTCAAAGCCTATTTCAATAAATGGAAAAAGAAGACGAATGTCTGAGGTAACTGATAAAATTAGTATCATGTGACCCTGAGGAGAGTGTGTGACCTCTACGTTGTAAACTAGTGGCCTCGGTTAGCTGTCGGCTTATAAAACTGTCACCATTACAACAGTAAAACACTGTTTAAACATTGGTCTAATAATGTCACGTATCTAGAGAGGGTCTATATTTTTCCTTGTGATTTCATCCCGACTTGCTCTATTTCTGTTCACTTTATATTATCCTAATTATTTATATATTACGCTCTCACGTTCATCTGTCTTATTTCTGTCCCCGTGCTGCTGAAATGTTCCTCTCTGGGGATCTGCAGAGGCTTATCTTATCTTACGTTTTGCTGACAATACTTTCCGCAGCAGGGGGTTTTTGAATCCGAGACGTTGCCTCGTGACGCATATTCCTACAGTAATTCGCTTGACTGAAGGATACCGCTATATACGTTATATACCTCCTCATTGTGGGACGAGTAAAGGCGTATTGTAATGTCCCTCTTTGTGACCGTTCAGTTCAGGAACTGCATGATCACCACGGTGTGCTGCGGAAAAAACCCATTTGGCGACGACGAGGCCGCAGCCGCCGCCGTCTCCAAGACCCAGACCTCGTCCGTCACCTCCAGCCAGGTGGCCCCGGCCTGACCTGCACCCCCACCCCCACCCCCCCTCTCCCCACGCCCTCCTCCTCCTCTTCCAACGCCCCCATCTGTCCCTGCACGCCCAGGGACCCGCCGCCGCCAGGCAGCGCCACGTGCTGCGGGCCAATCCTCTCGACTTACCTCTCCGTGTGTCTTCGCTGCCGCGGCGTGACCTCACCTTCGCCGGGACTGCCTCCGCGCTCACGAGCCAGCGTGTGTATTTTCAATCCATTTCATCATGGAAAGTGTTCAGCTGGCGTCGCGGAGTTTAACCCGGCACCAGGGGGGTGTTGGCCCGCGCGATGCTCCAACTGAACACATTCCAAGCTCCCCAGTAACCAAAGCACATAATAGGTGAAAATTTAATTCAGACGACACTGCCCAATTCTATCCTCATCAACGCCCATTCAAGTAATTGTTGCAGCTACATACACACATGTTTGTATAAATCCCTGAAATGCGCTTCGACATGTAAAATTAGTGGTATAAATATTAAAGATTAGATATCTCAGATGAGTTTTAAGGTATCAGACGGGGCTGTCGTCTCGCCTGTCTGTCTCTCCTCTTGTCTTCCTGGTGACAAAGCCGAGGTTGTTAGTTTACTTTTGGCACCAGCTGAGACATGAGTGTAAACAGATGGAGCTGAAAAGAGCCTCTGCAGGGAGAAGGTGCCTCCTGCAAGAAAGCGCATTGTGTGTGTGTCTGTGTGTGTGTGTGTGTGTGTGTGTGTGTGCACGCATGTATGTGTGTGGACTTCACGATGCGTGTGCATTTCTATCATTTTGTTGTTTCGCTGTGTAAAAAGCTAGGATCTTGTGGAAGTTGTTCTATGTGTCCTGCAATAAAAACAAAGCTAAATGTCTGCACGACTTTTCCTTAACTGGCCTTTTCATGACAACTTTTACAAGACTCTCTGAGAAGTTCCAGATGCCTGTTTGCGGGCCTTCGGGTAGCAAGCCAAGCTCCTAATGGCTTTCAAATGTTGTCAAGTCTTGCTACGCTATGTAATGCGTTTGGAAATGAAACACGCCGAGACCCCGTGTAATAAACATCATCATCCTTGTACATGTTAAAATCCTAAATACTGTAATTTTATTTCACAAACTCCGACAAGTCATTTGGCGTCACAAATACAGTCTCTCCTCATGATTATATAGAGCTCACATTTTTTTTTCCTCATAAATGTAAATTTCCCTCTTTTTAAACTGAATCAGAATCCAACGTGAAATTCATTCGTTTTACAAGCACACCGATCAACAAGTCTATACTGGTGCGGCTCTTCCCAGTGAGCCGCACCGCATCCGATTCCATAAATTTCCGTCATTTATCTTCGTCTCTCCACCCCTCCTCATACCCATCATCAACCTGCAAAGCACCGACGGGCGTCTGGCCGCTCCGTCTTCGCCAGTCGACACCTGAGAACGTTGCAGGCTTTCGAGACGGGAGGAGTGTTTAAGTCGCGGTCCTTCCTACTCATCCTGATGAACAGGCCACTTGAAAGCATTATAACACATCTATAAATATTGCTATGGACATTATAATACAGTACAGTGCATCATTGGCTCGTTCCCTTGAGAAAAGGGTTCAGTGCGTTAAGACTGCCACCAGGGCTGACTGTAGGTCCCAGTAACTGCAAAGACATCCAGAAAAAGCCTCATCTCCTTCCCTCTAAAGCGTGGCCGAGCCCAACTGTAATACTGTCCATGTCATGGGAGAAGATTTGGGGAAAGCTGCTCGGCATTCCCACATCGGAGTAAGAGGAGGAGGAGGAGGAGGAATGCCTTGCAGAATGTATGACGCTTGATAGGCAGGTTTAAGTCCTTTTTTGCTCCGCCACTTATCCCACCTCTTACAGTCCGTGGCAGCATTAATGACACTTCTGAAGGCTAACTCCTCAGTGGCCGACATTCCCAACTAGGCATGTGGGTAGGAGAAAGGCAGCTGTCAGCAGGAGAAAGAGTCGGCGAGAGGGAAGGAAGAAAAAAAAAAAAGAAGAGGAAAAAGACACTGGGCAGGTTCAGGCTTCGCTGCAGCACTCGTAGATGTTGTCCTCCATGAGGGCGATGACCTGCTCGAACTTGTGGTGCAGCTGGGTGCGTCGCGCCGTGGGGTTCGACTCCAGAGCGTTCACCACCTCGAAAGGAGAAAAACAAAACAAAACGAAAAAAAAACAGAGAAAACAAAGATGACTTTCAGTGGCTGTCGAGCGCTCATGCATACGTGGATCTCAGACTGGGAGGAAATCAGCCACCTGCCTGGACATAGAAAGTTGAAGGAGAGCAGCAGAGAGAAACAAGTGGAGTGCTTCAGCCTGCACGCATGCCTCCACACACCACAAAAGCTCTCTTGCTCTTCATATATTTACAAAACCCACATCTGCTCCGTTATTCATGCCCAATAGTTGTCACTGTGTCAGTGGGATTTATGGGCTCTTAGCGGCAGTGTGCTACCAGGCAGAGCGAACCGAGCTGGGGCGAGAGAATAGGCAATCAGGGGCCATTCACAGAGCTCCGTGAATCACAGTCTAAGCCTCTGGCCCACGTCAGTACAGTAGCATGACAGAGGAAAGCAGCTAAACGGTATTATCGTGAGAGTGCTCCATTAAAGCACAGTCACCACTGACTAAGCCGCGGCAAAGAATAGTCGCAACAGCGAGGAAACATGGGGGAGGACAGCGAGAGCCTTGGCGAAAAAAAAACAAAAAAAAAAACAAAAAAAATCGGTAGTTCAAAGAGAAGCAAGGAGATATGAGGCTGCAACTTAACAGCGTCATTAAACAGATAGGGGCGGTGGATAAAGGAGGAGGGTAAACAGCACGACATTTGCTCACGAGTGAGATGTATATGTGGGATGGCAGATAGGACGCAGTGGAGAAAGAAAACGGTTATTTGGAGGCGATATGAGCAAGCCCAGGGTTGCAGGGATGTTTACAGGGTGCTACATCTCTCAACATGCGCGCGATCTTCCACGCTGATACGCCACGCTCCGATGGCTGTCTGTGAAACTTGAAACTGCAAAAAGGGGGTTGACTTAAGTGTTGTGGCTGCAGACAAGGGAGGCCGGTTAAAACACGAGCCGCTAATCTAATCTGAATCTGACATCAAAAAGACGGAGAAGTAACACGAGAATCTCTTTACCCTTACCTGGTTTCTGTATCTCTTGGCATATTTGTAGATTTCCGACAAGGCCAAGTTGGTGTTGAATTCATTTCGGTATTTCTGCGGGGTATGGATTACAGGTTGTTATATTCCAGAGAAGAACTCAAAGCATGTAATTGCAGGCTTTTTGTGCGGAGCCAGATGACTAACATGTGAGGGGTTTGTGAACATCTTTACTCACTCTGGACTCCTCGGCCAGGTGGGCGTTCATCTCCTGCTCGCTCAGAGGAGCCATTTCTTGTATCTGCTGGTAGTAACACTGCACTCGCTTCTTATACTCCGGGATCTCCTTTGCATACAGCAGCTTGTTTGTAGGGGAGTCCTGAAAACATTAAAAAAAACAAAAAACAACACGTTTCAGTCAACAATGGGCGATTTAGTTTGGCGCTGTGCCCGAGCTCGCGTGATGCTCTGGTACAAATGCGAGGGAGTGGGAACACGTGTTAAAAACGTTCAGAGTTCACGTCCGCCTGAACGCTAAAACAGAGGAGGATGAGGAGGATGAAGGCACGGCGAGGATGCAAAGCTCTGTGTTAACAAAAACCTGGAGTAACCACATCCTTTAATGCTCCTCAGAGGATTAATCCATAACAACCTTGGAATTTAGCCTCTAAAGAAGGTGCATTACTGTGCAAACAATAATCAGGTGCTCTTGTCCTAATAAGGAGCTGCTCTGTTTGTTAATATTTATTTGTCGAGGACTAAAGCCCAAACCGGGGAGGCAATCGGGGGTGGGGTAGGGGGGAGAACGGTTTCTGTTCTGCACAACGGGAGACTGGAGAACTGGAGAACATTCTAGTCTAAACAATACTCCTTCATAGCTCTGCCACTCTCTGCATAGTCACTTCGCCTCTGGTGCTTATTCAAGCAGGAAGAGAAGTGGCGGGGCTAAGAGGTTGTGGGCATGCTCCGGGTTTAGTGTCGACTACTGTTGCAGGCGAGTGTGTGTGTGCGCAGATCTTTGTGTGTGTGTGTGTGTGTGTGTGTGTGTGTGTGTGTGAGGGAGAGCGAAAGGGACAGAGAGAGAAAGTAGGACAGGGAGAAAGAGGCGGCCGAGCCTCGCTCTTTCAGCCTCAGTGAATGTGCTTACAGCGCAGCGTAATGTTTCTATGTGTCACGAGTTGTTTGTGTCATCATACGTGTTTGTTTGCATGTGTGTAGGTGCTGCTGCGGGAGTGGGGAAAAGGCCGGGGTTGCTCCTTGTGATGGGGAACCCTCTCTCTCTCTCTCTCTCTGTCTTCCTGCCCCACAAGGTCACTTCCTGCTGTGGGTCCATCTGCCCGGTAACCCCCCCCCCGCGACCCCGTGGCCCTCCACGCCTGCATCTCGCTAGATAAGAGGGTTTCCGTGGAAACAGTGAACGATGCCGCGTTCCCCTGCCCACCCTGTGACTGCGCTCCTGCTAATCCAGGCCCTGTACCCTTCACTGCTCTGTCCCCAGGGCTATCGCACACACACACACACACACACACACACACTGTGGGAGAACACACAGGAGTGGCATGCCAGTCTCCTTGACCTATGGAGGGAAAACCTGGACTCATCCTTGAACCCGGTGCCTCCACAGTGACTGCACAGCCAGATGTGACATGGTAATGAGGAGGGCTGCTGACACGCACACTGTTACAGGAGATTTTCACGTCGACTCTGCGTGTAACCCCCGCCCACGCGTACAGTACGCGGGGAATGCCGCTGGTTTTTGAAGTATATAAATCAGAGTGTTTCTGGGCGAAGGAGGAGCGTTATGTGATGAGTCCTGGGCTCCCTCCAGGGAGGAAGCCAGTCAGAGGGAGACAGGAAGCCGAGCGTGCTCAGGGTCACGGTGTCTGAGGGATGAGACGGATTTGTGAGCAGTGAGGACATTGACATGCAAGCACACACACACACACACACACACACACACACACACACACACACACACACACACACATACACACACACCTAGACACAGACTGACAGACAGACATAAGCAAGCCTGGACACACACACACACACAGACACACATTCATTCTGGTGCACAGCTCAAAAAGAGATCCCTGGTGCTCATGACCTTGGATCAGTCGACTTGGCTGAAATAACACGGGGAGAGGTAGATGGAGCTGACAGTCTGAAGGCTTAGGGATAAGGGTTCACAGAGGGACCGAGGGAGGCACCAGCATGTGTGGGAGTTTGTGTGTTTTGGATGTATACAAAGATATGCAACTGGATTTATGGACATTTATTTATAAAGCCATTGTTTAATGGGGTATTTACTGGGTAATCAGGTGGATACGAGGCAGGATTGTAGTGCAACAGATCAGAGCTCTTCATACTGCGAGGCACGACTCCTTGGAGAGGCACAGATACGGCCTGATGTGAGAGGGGGACAGCTCTGCCAAATTTACCCTCGCAGTCATCCCTCAGTCGAGTCTCGCTCACAGACCTCATATATTTTATTTTGATTCAGTCTGACTGTCGCTTCACAGAGAATAGACCGGCGGATGGACAGGTAGATAGGTAGGTAGACAGATAGATAGATAGATAGATAGATAGATAGATAGATAGATAGATAGATAGATAGATAGATAGATAGATAGATAGATAGATAGATAGATAGATAGATAGATAGATAGATAGATAGATAGATAGATAGATAGATAGATAGATAGATAGATAGATAGATAGATAGATAGATAGATAGATAGATTGACTGATCTATATAAACAGATATATAAATCGATAGATTGGTTAATAGGTACAGACAGATAAAAAGTATATATATGAGGATAGACAGAGATTATAGACAGACAAGTAGACAGACAGAAACAGATAGACAGAGATGGTAGAGAGACAGGTAGACAGACAAACAGACAGAAGGACAGATAGATAGATAGATAGACAGATGGATAGATAGACAGACAGACGGATAGACAGACAGATCTCACCTTGCCCAGCTGCAGGTCAGAAATGGAGCAGGCGTCGATGAAGGCCTGGGCGATGACAGACAGACAGGCGTCCATGTGATCCGTCTTGTCGATGTCAAAGACGAACTGAGGATTCTTCAGGATGTTCACCCAGAAACGCAGAGGTAAACTGTAGGGGAGACAGGGAGGAGGAGGGCGGGGGTGAGGGGGTGAGGGGGGGTAACACAAGCTTTTGAAAGGCCCACGCTTGCGCAGCGCGGTGGCCAACAGGGGCTTTAATCACATCAGAGTTGGGTCGTCCTACCTGTTGGTTTTCCAGATGTGCAGCGTGTCTGGGTCCGTGATGCCCCGTTTGTCAGCCTGCTCCTCCAGGAAGTCAAAGAAATATTTGACAGCCAGAGGGGGGCGGTCCGGAGGGATGCTGAGGATGGCTTGAAAGAGGTCATCCAAGAACTTCTGAAGAGTTCCCTGCGGAGGAGGAAAGAAAAAAGGCGGCTCATACATACAGAGGCACGCTTTCATGGGATGCAGGAATTTCTAGACGGCTCCTGAGGCTAATATGGGCCATAAAAACAAGAAATAGAGACGGGGCTCGGAAATCAAGCCGCCACTTAAATCTCTTCCCGGTGATGACAAACCTTGGTAGACAGCAGGCGCGTCAGGTAGATTTCAGGCAGGACCTTCTTGCGGTGGCTCTGCCTGTGTGACTTCTTGGTCTCCATTAGCTCGTCATGAGGCAGGACCTGGGAAAGTGGAGGCCAAAGGTCAACGGTCTGAAGCGCTACCCCCCCCCCCCTCTCTCCTCCCGCCGCCCCTCCCTATTTAGCGAGTAACTAAATGGATGCTCTGCTGCCTCTGCTGTCTACGCTGTCAGAGGGGGATTTTTCTGTTTCTCGCATTAGACACATGATCCAGAAACCACATCAGGGTATTTTGAAACACTGAATAATAGAAGGGATTGAGGAAGTGCTGGGAGTTGGGAAATTCTGGTGGTTTTTGCTCTGGTTGCTGCGCAGGGGATCATGTCTCTGGCTTGCTCACACAGGTCTAAATAGGGGCAGGGAGAGCGAGGGAGCAGTCAGAATTCACCTACTTGTGTTAGAACGAAACAAAAAAAATAAAAAAAGGGAACTTCAGAACTGTCCAGTAAAACTAACTATTCACCCGGCAAATTGTGTTCCACGGAACTCATTATTCCTAAGTCAAAGGGCCCATATCTTGGCTGACGTTTATAAAAGAGCTTAAGCTGCATTAGTGCTGTCATGTCCTCTCAGCAGCTTTCCTTTTCACCTCCATTCACCCCCATTCTCTCTCCGCCATCAGGCTACTCTCCGGACTGACTAACAGTGGCAACAACCTGAGAAAAAGCTCTGGCAATGAACTCGGCAGCGCTCTTATAGAAATATTTTGATTACCTACGGAATGATGAGATACTCACCAAGTGGACGTACTTCTCCGTATCCAGATCTTTAACTATGGAGAGAGAGAGAGAGAGGAAAAAAAAGACACATGTAACAATGTGCAATCAGCAGGGTGGAGACCTGAGAGAACGAGAGGAGATGGGGTGGAGGGAGGACAGAGAGGTGTGATAGATAGAGAGGAGAGAGGAAAAAATGGAGGGAGGGGAGATTGACAGCAGTGCCGGGGAGATAGAGTACATGCGAGGGGAGAAAGTGATTAAGGTGGACTGTGGGCAGGTAGGGGAGGGGAGCTGTCTGAGAGAATGAAAGAGAAAGATTACGAGTGAAAGGAGAAAGAAAAGAGAGAGATTAAGGGAGACAGACACACAGAGTCTGTGATTGGTTCTGGAGCTGGTGTAATGAGATGATAATGCTGGGCCGGGTGCCGGGAAACGTGTATTAAACTTGCTGGGTTTATATATAGATCTAAACACCAACACTGTCACGTGCATGCATCGACACGTATGGGTAACTGCACGTATGTAAGACGCGCTTCCCAGAACAAACTCCAAGCAAACACAGAGACAAACAAATACATTAAATTACAGTACACACACACACAGGGACGCATACACCAGCGAAAACAAAGACAGACATCTGAGCAGACACACAAACACACACTCCACAGCAGCAGCAGCAGCAGCACAGTGAGTGTACTCTCATTACAGGCTGCTCTGCCAGAGATGCTCCTGCCCAGCGGGCTTCAGTCCAGACCCTCAACACTGATCACAGGCAGACAGGACAGTGTTTTATATTAGCCAGGGAGCCACTACAGGCTCATAACACCCCCTCGATGCTTTGAAGCCGGAGCCAGGTTTGGTCCACATAAGCCTATTTTTGGCCCCGGTGTGAATGAGAGGGAAAGAAAGCTTTGATGGACGGAGCCCGAGCAGAAGCCGAGCTCTGGTCTGGTACTGATTATGTAAGGTAGATCCACCGAACGAGGGGACAAGCCCATTAAAGGCCGCATGTAAACTCATCTGTCAACAGCCACGGCAGTCATTATATTCCGAGAGTTGAGGCTGGACAATGGGACCGAGTTATGTCGCATTTTTTTTTCTTCCCTTTTCTCCCCCCACAAGCTGACATTTGCTAATGGAATACATCTATAACAAAGAAATAGAGCCCCGGATGAGGCGGCGGCTCCGTTGTGATTTATTAGCTGCGAGCGTGTTTGGATGTCCGCCGTGTCATTTGGGGACGGGGAGGGTGCGCGCCCCTCATGCGCGTTTACACGAGCGTATCGTGTTCTCGTGTCCCGACTAAGCATGTGCCGCTTCCTGTGATGGAGTGGGCGCGTGTATTTACCCGAGTGTGGGTTCGAGCGTGTGTGTGTGTGTGTGTGTGTGTGTGTGTGTGTGTGACAAAGTGACAGGGTGTGGGTGTTTCTTGAAGGTGACGTACCTCTCCCCAGGGTGTTCTCTTTCTTGTCTTTCAAGCTCATAGCCAGCGATGCCCCCTCTGGGATCTTTGAGGGGAGAGAAGAGGGAAGAAGGAAAGGAAGGGAAGGGAAGGGAAGGGAAGGGTGGGTGGGAGGGGGTGACAGAGGGCGTGGGGTCAGGGGTGAGCTCGGGTGCACCAGAGTCGGCGTCATTAAGCGTGCCCTCGAGGCGTCGAGAGGTGTGTATGTTGGTTTGGGTGTGTGCGTGTGTGTGTCTGCGTGTTGGTGGCGAGGCTGCGGGAGGCTGGGCCCGGCCTCGTTAAAGTCAAAACCGCGGCGAAATGGATTGAACAGCCTCGCCGCTGAACCCAGACGGTGAGTACACGGCCGCAGCTCGCTGCTCTCACAGCTCCGTCCCCACGGCTCAGCAAGAAAAAACTAAACAGAGCACTTAACAAGAACAGGTACGGGGTCGGGGGTCGAGGGTCACCCAACGACTGTTTACTCACGCACAAATGAACGTAGACATAAGAAAACACAGGGAGACATTCCTGACAGGGCACCGGAGAGTGGGTGTGAACCCCTCTGTGTGAACTCTCAGAATAACAGAATAACATTCCCGAATAAGCGACGAAATACTTTTGGTAAATTTACGTATGGGATTTTAGTTTCCCTAAATGTTCAATGAGTCACAGTATTATGTCGCTCAACCTATTCATTTGGTACAACAAAAAACACATCATTAACCTATTTTTTTAATATCTATAGTTGTATCTTAAGTCTAAAAACGTGCATTGTTGCACTGAATCCTCAGTAGATTAGGTCATAGACGTTGAAGTGATTCATGTGCTGTGTGGGCAACTCTCTCTTCCAAGAACTTTTGTGACATTAAAAAAATATATAAAATAAGGGAAGCAATCGGTTTCAAGGGTTCAACTCTGTGAATCTGCGAGTGTGTCACGTGTCACAGAACAGCTCCGCCACTATAACTCCCATTGGTTTTCTGCTCAGCGTATTGTAATAACTCTCTCTGTGTAATTCCAATCACTGCTGAGACGATGAGCAGCCAAAAAGGCAAATATGATTTCAAAAGAAAGGAGCGTCCCTAAAAGAGGCTTTATTAAAGTAGATTATGAGTTTTTCAATGAGGCAAAAGAAGTCATTTTAAGAATTATTAACACGGTTTGCCAGTCTATTTTTCTAGACTTCAACACATTTTTGGGGGGGGTTTCATTTAAGTTTTATGAGGCCACGTCTTGCTGAAGGAGTGGAGGTGAACACCTGGCTCGTGCTAAAACATGAATGTGTGGCTCCTTGTAAATAAATAATGGAACAAAAGGAACACAAAAAGTAAAACGTTGCAGTCTGCGACTCGACCGAGTACATAAATCATGTACGTCGGCAGAGTTAACGGCCATTAAACACGACAATCACAGACAATTATCTCTTCTTTTAAAAGTTTCTTAATTACTGCAGCGATTGCACTGACGCCCGCCAAAACCTGTTTACTGCTGCGCCTGTGCTGCAGTAAATGACCTGGACATAAGGAGGACCGTCACACACACACACACACACACACACACACGCACACACACACGCACACACACACACACACACATACACACACACACACACATAGCAAAGTGTGTGCAGCTGCATCAAAACAGAGCATCCTGCCTCCCACGGTCAGCCAGTGACACCATTTATAAGGACTTCTCACCTTCAGCACCCCCACTGTTGCTGTTACAATATCAGAGACACGCAGGTACACTAGTGACAACACCCACCACAGTGGTCTCACACACACACTCACACACACACACACACAGAGGGGCAAAACACACCTGGTAATGGAAGACCGTGTTAAGTTTCTTCCTGCCATCCTCCATCACTGAAGAGTTATCCAGGTCCTGCAGAAGCTTGCTGTTGCTGCCAGAGTCAAACCACTCTGGAGGACGGAGACGTGGGGGAGAAGAGGAGGAGAGGAGAGGAGAGGAGAGGAGAGGAGAGGAGAGGAGAGGAGAGGAGAGGAGAGGAGAGGAGAGGAGAGGAGAGGAGAGGAGAGGAGAGGAGAGGAGAGGAGAGGAGGGGAGAGGAGGCAGACAGGAGAAGGGAGGAGGCCGATATTAGACAATTTCATCCTAAATTTGGAAATGATTATGCCAGACACGGGGCAAATCCGAGCCGCTCGCCGTGTCACGACCTGTGGAAATATTCTCGGGCCATTAATCAAATCAGCTCTGCAGGCTGCGCAGCTCTTGAAAGCAATAACTCTTTGTGATTATCACTGTACACTCTCCTCGATGCATTCTGTCATTTATTATATTGCAGCCTCAGGTTAGTTGGGCTTCATGAGAGGAATTGACCTTTTGCAAAGGAGATTACTATATGTAGGAGGGCTGGGGAAGGGATGAAAATAATCAGAGAGAAATGCACTCTCACCCAGGTCCACGTCCTCTGCTCGGGGCCACTGGGAGAATGGCAGGTTTTTATAAAAGGCCTCAAGGATTTTTTCCTTCACCTGGCAGATTGTGTCTGTGTGCATGACCCGGACTGGGAGCGAGTCCATGCCACAGCCCTGGAAGGACACGTTGATGTTCTGCAGAACAGAAAACAAAATCCAAAATAAAACAGCAGAACAATGCATACAGTTTGGACCGAAACGTTCTGGCATTTGCCTTAATTTAACAGTTTCACAATGACTGCCAGAGGGTGTGTGTGGGATCGGACCTGTGGCCTGGCCTCGACGTTCTCTCTGAGGAGCCACTCCTCGTTGAGCGTGTAGCGCGCCTTCCCCGTGATGGCGTCTATGGAGCCCTTGTTGATCTGCTGCTTGATTGCGCACAGCAGCAGGAAGAACGGCTCACCCACTGTTTCCTGCGGGGCGGTGCACAGAGTTCAAAAATGCGGCCGTTCCTTTTCAAAACAAACATTTTCTTCCACCTCCTCCTCCTCCTCCTTCGTCCTCACCTTGAGGTAGCTGTACATGCAGATGGACATCCAGTTGGTCAGCATCTTCTCCACCACAGACTCTGTGCGTCGCAGCATCAGTTTGGGGTTCTTGGAGGCTGAGGCGTCGATCAGGTCCACCAGCAGGTCCTTCATGATGCTGGTGTAGTACTCCAGCTTACCGTGCAGGGCGATGGTGAGCAGAGAGGCCAGGCTGCATCTGAAGGACCAGGAAACAGATTAAGGGGGTGAGGGTGGGGTGGGGTGTGTGGGCGTGGGTTGGAGGACAGTTGAGAAGAAACATGCCCTCGCGTGAGCGTGTGGCCTGGCGCTTTAAAAGCAAATATATGAGAGCAACAACAACGAGGGGTCGTCTTCCTGACGGCACCTGTGACTGCACAGCCAAATAAAGGTCTGATCTAATGCAGGGAGCGTCTGGATGAGTAAGGCCAGAGGTGCAGGGGATTTCCCTAACAAAGCCCATCTAATCCAGCAGAGAGAGGCCGCATCAGTCTGTAAGTGCTGACGCTAAGCTGGGACAGGGATGCGGTCTTGCCTCTGGAATTTTTCTTCTCCTCCTCGCCCACAATGACTGGTTGTTTTTTTTTTTTCAGACGTCAGGCCCAAAACAGCTGCACTGACAAATGTCCAGGTATTTGGGAAAACTGGAGCGGCGAAGATATTTTTGTGCTGTTTGTGGCAGATGCAGGAAACACAGCCACGAGCGATAAAGAAAGAGCAGTGCTGACCACTGGGAATCATAAGGTGTTTCCATTACCCGCAGAAATGCACAAAACCTAAATATTGCAATAAAAAAAAACCTGGTAATGGAAAAAAAAAACGTAATTATCCCAGAAAACATTTTCGTGCTCTCATGAGTTGAGCTTTTCACATGAGTCAATATAGAAGTTTATTGCAAGAGAGGAATGGAAAGCCTTATTTTTTTAAGTGGTCACATTTCACACAAGGTGGTGCAGCACGGAGCGAGATTTAACCTTTTCAAACTGTTTATTAAAGGATCTAATTAAACAATGTGGTGGACTACAAGCATCGCATAGTGAAGTTCTGTGGGATGGACACACAAAATGCACAAAACATGAATATCACAATAAAAAAAATGATAATGAAAACACCTGGAATTGGAGAAACCTTCATATATCATGAAAACACTACTCAAGGTGTTTTTATCATGTCATTCTTTGACATTTACACATCACTGGCAGGCCGTAGCGGTCACATAAGCCATTAGGGCTTCAAATTAGATAGTAAGTTATGGATGTTTTAATTAATAATATCAAGACCACGGAAACATGAAACATTATGGATGTCTATCTATGAAGGTCATTGGATGTGTACCCTTTGACTGAAACACCTAAAAGTAGAAGTGATACTTTTTATTTTGCAAAAAGACTGTACTGGAATCACACCTATTAACAACTGAGCAGTGTCCTATCAAAATAAAGCTGCGAGAAAGTTCTCTTTGACTTTGTTTTGTAGCACATTTTACCTGTCTCGCACAGCGAAGTCCTTCTGCTGCTCCAAGGCGTGGACGAACGTGATCAGGAAGTGTTTGTTGTTGAGCAGAGTGGAGAACAGAGTGATGCCCTCTTCTATATTAGGCCTCGTTGTGTTGGTGGCCTGAGGACGGTGGGGGAGGATGAAACAGTTATTTCTCCGTGTGATTACACCTAAAGTGCATTACACACCTGCTGCACCCTCACATATCTGCTTCAGCACCTCCAGTCTCGGGTGACCCATCTGTTTGAGGCTTAGCACAACGCCTTTGCAAGATTCATTTCACCTCCATGTCTTGAACTGTTGATGATATTCAGCTACAGTAAATGGGGACCTGGGAGATAACATATGCACTCGCTATGTTCTGCACATTCTACCTCTGTTGAATCACATGCAGCTCGTGTCTTGTGTGTAGTGATTTGTTCCGCCATAGATTAATTGTCTCCATCAACAAAACACATTTTTAAAGATGTCACCATTCTGTAGTTAACACCTCAAGTGAATTAATTTACCTCCAGCCAGTACCATATTAAAAGCTAATGTATCATTGATTATACCCATAAACCTTCCAATAACAGCGCAGATGTGTATTTGTTCAAAAGCCCGGCCCTTTCTCTTTTCCCCTCGGCCACAGTTCCCCCCAACCAAGTTGTAACGAGATCCGAGTCCCCTCGCTGTCCCTGACTGTGTGCGATTGTCTCTAAATGTGCCGAGTCGACTTAATGAGTATGGTCTATCTATGGGCGCGACTAAGCAGCGCTGTGATGAAGTCTTCCCTCTGGACTGCAGCCATATGGTGTGGTTTGCAGCCTGACAGAAGGAGAACAGGGGTGTCCATTAAGATAAATGCCCGCCTGTGAGATTTATTTGCTGTGACCTGGAAAACACTTCCTGGGAAGACGATGTGGATCCAAGGCACTTCATCACGCTTAGACAGGCTCCCCCGGCTGCCGACCCAAAACTAGCACTCGCGATCGTTACTTTCTCGCTTCTTCCTCCCGACGCACGCACACGTGCACGCGGTAGCTCCCAGCGTGCGCTTGCGTGGAGGTGAGTGAAGGGGGCGCGCTCCCTCTCCCCGACTCTCCCTCCCCTCATTACACACACACACACACACACAGAGACAGAGACTCCGATGAAAAGCATACTGTTCAGCTGTCCGACAGCCAGTGGGAAGGATGTCAACAACCTGCCATCAGCTTGGTGGGCAGCGCTTTTTTTTTTTTTTTCTTTTTGGAGAAGCTGAAAATTTCTCACTCGGTCCAAACAACTGAAGGACATGCATTAGCATTCATATATGCATTGGAGTTAAAGGCGTACACTCCGTGCACACATTATAACAAGCTCACTTAAGAAAAAAAAAAAAAAAAGTACAACACAATATGCTTTTCTTTTACTCCTCATCAACAACAACCCCACTGTGAAACCTTAATAAGCTTCGGCGTGACCCAGTTGAAAACCAAGGGAGTGAAAAAGGACCCAAATCGAGGCACTCTGGCAGAAGAAAGCGCAACCTGACCGAACGTCTTAATGGCTTAACCCCTCACCTGCCAGTCCTGCAG
This sequence comes from Karalla daura, assembly GCA_029224185.1. Taxonomy (NCBI): domain Eukaryota; kingdom Metazoa; phylum Chordata; class Actinopteri; order Chaetodontiformes; family Leiognathidae; genus Karalla; species Karalla daura. Next base: position 9,142,274 of record CM055193.1, on the reverse strand, counting down.
CAGCGGGTGGGTCTCTGGCAAGGCCCGAGGGCCCAGGCCGTCGTTCTCGTAGGCGGGCTGGACCAGGCTCTTCTCGTAATCCGAACACATCTGAAACACACGTAAACACACGTCGGAAATCTGTCATACAGACTGTCAGCCGTGGCTGTAAACACACAGAGAGATGGATGGACAGACAGGGATAGAGGGAGATGGAGAGTTGGGGGGGGAGTCGAAGCCTCGAGACTTTGGCTGCAAAATTTGCAGTCTGGAACCAAAGGGCAGAATTTCTGGACGAGGCCGTGAATAGGCCCTGACTGACCGTGAAAAGGAAACACGACACCGTGACACGAAACGTCATGAGCCTTAATGGCTTGAGAGACAAACTGACCCATAGCCAAGAGGCAGCCTTTCAACACAGGCCGTCATTTCAGAGGCAGCCACATTTGGCTCGCATCGGAACTGTGGCTAAGTCTGCGTCTAACACTCCCGTGTGTGTATATGTACGAGCGTGTAATCTACGAGAACCAGAAGCTCTTGTGGAAAAACAAGAGCACAAAAGGGTCGTGAGCGCAGCAGTTGCTGTTCTTTGTGGAAAACTGTGAGGAGGAGGAGGACACCGGAGCTGAAATTTATGTTTTCCTCCGTGCGGCTTTTTAGCACTCTCCCCTCTCACTTCCTTCACGACACTGAAAACACTGTCCCGTGTCCACTGCAACAAACCAGTTGTGCAAGTGTGTGGATGCTTGCAAAACAGTGCGTGGGTGTGTGAGCTCACTGAGGAGTCGTGTGTTTGGAGAAATCAAGGAGGGGGGGAGAGAAGTTTCCTTGTCTCAGTGCCCGCTATTGTTCGGTTCTCCTTGAAAGTCCATGCCTGCGGTTGCAAGGCAAAGCCCCCTGAGTAGTTTCTGTCTGTCTGCATCGGTGGAAAAAACACCCACCAGGACGCGGGCCCGCAGTCTACCTTCAGGGTGGATCGCACATCGGGAAAGTGCTTACCTATAGAGGATACATTAACTCTCCTGCTGGGCGCCAAACTGAGCCGCACTTCGCTCGACTTCACTGTGTGTTTAAAAGTTCCAAGGTGAATTTTTATCCCGCGTATTACAAGCTGTGGGAAATATGAAACAGGCCTTGTAGGGGAGGAGGGAAAATACGAAGAAACCCCATTGAGAAAAATGGTATTGTCAGCGTGCCAGTCCGAATCAGATAGCGTGAGGGGAGAGGAAAAAAAAAACTAGTCTCTCTCACCTTGGGGAAGAACGTGCGTGTGACAAACTGTTTGTACTCCAAGAAGGGGATGCCCTGGCTGCGATTCAGCTCCTTGGTGAGGTCTGTCATGTCCGTCTGTAGCTCTGCAAAGCCTGAGAGGACACACAAAAGAAAAATAAAAACATTTGTTTGCGGGGCTGATTCTGGCTGCCTCCAGCTCCATTGGTTGCTAAGCAGAATGAGTCAGAGATCTGTTAACGGGCTAATGCAATAACCGTCTCAGGCAGCCGTGGAATTTGTCTCATTCCGGTGGAAAACAGTCTTAATCAGACGCAGAAACATATCATTTTATTTACTGGATCTAGTGTCGTGTTGCGGTGGAATACTAAATACTAAATAACACCAAACACTCGTCCCTCAGATCTTGTTTCTCTGACTGTCTCTCTCTCTCCTTCTCATCTCCCTTTGCCAGGTTTTGCAGTCCAGCACGGCGTGCAGGCAAATATTTACCAAACAACAATCAGAGCAGCCAAATCCAGTCGGAGGCTCTCATCCAAAACATGTGTGCTAGCTGGGGTTTACAAGCCGCAGAAACAGTATCAGCGTATCCAGACCCCGACTTGAATCTGCATGCTAAGACTGGAGCACTTTATTGGATCGCATGTTCTAGCGGGGGGATAATGTTCTCCCCTAATGAGATGCTGGAGATCTCTTCATGCAGAAGCTCCTCCTGTGAGAGACGTTTTTGGGTTACAATGCCAGTTCTTTCAGGCAATGAGTGTGTGTGTGTAGAAGAAAGGGGAATACTAGACCTGAGGGATTTAAAACATATTTCATCACTCCTCCAGGTTATTTATCCTCCCGCTCTCTGAAACGTCCTCTAAACCACCAGTCAGTTCACACCCATCAACTCCTGATTGGATGCAGCAGGGCCCCAAATACTAACCCCCCCCCCCCCCCCCCCCCCCCCCCCCCCCCAGCCCCAGCCCCCTCTTCCTACTTCTGCCTCACTTTCCAGACAAAATACCAAAACCCTCCCGCTCCCGTAACCTGGAATATGTCAATTCCCCATCTTCCTCCACTCCCTCTTCTCCGGCTTTTATCACATCTTTCATCTCAGTCGAGCCATCCCTCGCTTTGCACACACTCACCCTGAACCCGGGTTTTGCAAATCTATCTGCGTCCTCTGACTGAATAACCTCTCCTCCGCCCACGCCTCCTCTTCTCCCTGGACTCGCAGTCCTGAGTCGCGTTGCTATCTCCCCCTCCCTCCCTGCCTCCCTCCCTCGCTCCACTCCTCTCCCTCTATCTGTCCCTCCTATCTCCACACCATAAATCTGGGCGCAGAGACGCGGAGTGGCCTTCACGCAGCTTTACTCTAATGCCACGGACACACATACACATCATGTGCGCCCATGGATTCGAGGTGTTTGAACACTCACGCACACACACACACACACACACGCCCCCACGTTCAGGCCTTGCCCGCTGCGGCCGCTCCGTTCGACTTGCGTGTGACTGATCATTTGTCAGACTCTGCGTTTTATGAGTCACGCTTACGAGGCACAAATCTGTCAACAGTCGTATCTGCCTCCTACTTCAGCCCGGGAAAAGAAATTCTCAAACAAGCACGAATTCTGGATGCACACATGGGGACGGACATGCACAAACAGAGAAATAAATGCGGTCAATATTTCTGTCTTCCCAGGAGCTCTTTTTTCATGTCAGTCGACACGACACATTATTTGAGGCCTGAGCAACCCTGAGCGCGGCTCGCTCAATAGCAGCCTGCGTGTGTGCGTGCGTGTGTGCACCTCTGTATGCGTGTGTGCATGCGGGTCTTTTGCGTAAACACACCTTTGCGGATCTCCTCTCTGATCTGGGACTCCATCTCCTCCATTTGGAGCAGAGTTTTCTGCCAGTAGCGTTCTGCCCTCCGGCTCTTCGTGCAGTACACTACGAGAGCTGCGAAAGACAAAATGCACTTAAGATACAGATGTGAGCTCCGAGTCACAGCTGGGGCTCCATGAAAGCTTCCATACAAATGAATAGCAACGAAAAAACAGAAAAATCCACCTGAAAGATCAAAACACTTTTTGCATGAATATGTCTGACTGAAAACGAAACTTTCCTCTGAAAAAGGGAACGGGTGCGTGACTGAACTTTTCAGGCTGGTGCATGTTTGATTTCATCAACAGTTTTTGTTGTCACAAAGTGTAATAAAAAAAAAGGAGAGAAAAAAGGATGTGAAACAGAACTGACTTAAAGCAGGGAGCTAGTGTGAAAATCCACACTAACACTAATTTTCACCCTCTACACCTGCCCCTCACCAACACTCACTAACTCACACACACCCCCCCCCCCACGCACACACACCCACACACTCACACACACACACACACACACACACACACATACACTATGAGGAGAACAGTGGTGTCTTTGTGTGCTTTGGTACTGAGGAGGGATGAATCAAGTGCGACTTCCCCGAATTCCTTTTATCTGTTCCACATCTGGAGCCTCCATCGCTGCAGCAGGCACACATCCATCATCCGCTGGTGAGAGCGTGCGTGCGAGCGTGCGTGTGTGCGTGCGTACTTACCCACAGTGCACAGCAGCAGCAGCACGCAGCACACCACGATGGAGACCACGATGGCCAGCTCGCTGCCGCCGAGCTGCACTTTGGCGATGGTGTGATGAAAGTTCCCCACTTGGACCTGGAAAGGGGAAGAACGGCGGCACGTGAATCTCAGCACCTTCGATTTCTAGATCCCCATTCGATATTATTTTTCAGATACAGTTTCCTCAAAAGTGGTCGAGCGGTTAGTCCCTCACAGCTAGAAGGGTTATTTGGGGCTTTTGATGTGGAAGTGTCTGTGGGTTTGTTGCTTTCGTTCCACAGTCCAAAAACATGCATGTTTAGGCAGATTGAAGACTCCAAGTTTCCCTTAGGTGTGAGTATTAGAGTGAATGTTGTGTGTATGTGTGTGTGTCCTAGGATGGACTTGAGACCTGTCCAGGGTGCCTTTGTCCTTTGTGTGCTGGACACAGGCACCAGTGTTCCCCCAAAACACCATTGAATAGTTTACATATTAGTGAATGAAGGCATATTCTATTCTATGCTATTCTATTCCTAAAATACTGCGGAAAGATAATGGATGGAGCTGCAACAAATCCCAATAAATTGACTATTGTGATTTATCATGATTTAAGGAATGAAGTCTCTCAGCTTCTAAAATGTGAATAATTTCTTGTTGATTTAGTAGATAGAAATGTGAATTTTGTTGAGAGGAGGATAAAAAAGCCATTGGAAGACTTTATCTTGGCCTTTGTGAAACCAGATTTAACAATTTTCACCGTTTTTGCACCATTTTATAAACCAAATAGCTAACTTGTTAATCAAGAGAAGAATTCACAGATGGCTCGAGCACGAAAGTCATTTACATTTTTCCAGGTTATCTTCATAATAGCATTTATTTGTGTTATTGTCACTGTTCTTATATGCGGCTCACACAGTCACCAAGTGCAATTAAGCGGTGGGAGAACGGTGAGAAGAGAAAAATAGGACAACTTTTTCATGAAACCCTCCACACATAAAGCTTTATCTCGTCCTCTACGCGCCCCAAATAGAAACAATTAGTGTTCTATATCATTGGAGCCATGAAGGACGTTTTTATCTTAAACAGATCAGCAAAGAGCAGCACGGTGAGATCATCGCACGGTCCCAAACACATTTGTTTTTTATGACTGTTACTAGACACGACAACCTGTGAAAAAATAAATATGTCACGCGAAAAAATAAAGATGACGGATGGCCGTGTAAAATTATCATTAATTATTGGATCTTTTCTTGTTTTGGGAGGGGGGGGGGGGCTTCTGTGGGCCACTCCTGAGACCTTGTCACAAGTCTACTGCGGAGCTTGCAGAGATACAAGAACAGCGGTGATGGATGTGATCCGTCTTTGTAAAGTTTTTTTTCTAAAAGAGAATTACAGTGGTCCAGGCTTCAAAGCAAAGGCGCAGGCTTCCTTCTCGAGATGTGCAGCTGTTAATAATCTCCCCGGATACTTGGTTGTCAAACAGTTTGGAGTCAAACATAATCCATCTATTTCTTAAAAGCTGAACATTATCCCCGTCGTTAACCCCGCACATGTGCACTGACCGTACAGGGCTTAATTATCTATTAGTGGTTATTCATTCATTTGAGTTGGTGAGAAACAGTGGCAGAGACAGAGTGAGCTGTAATGAGCAGATGTAGCGGGCGCATGAAGTTTTTCCTCTGCCATAAAAAGAGCATGCAGCGTAGCGCAGGTAGGTCTTATTAAGGGGAACACAGGAGCGTGCACGCATGCACAAATGCACAGGCGCATCAATTTTTGCTCATGGACGCAGGTGGATGAAACAACGGGAGCGCAGAGTTTGAAAAATGGCCCCTCGCTGCTACGAGCAGGAGGAGTCACCCGGTTCAGAGCAACCTAGAAGTGACAAGAAGAGGACTTTCACTTCTGCCTTCTGATTAGTCAGCAGGGTCTCTGTGGTCCCTCCTCACATCTCTCCCCTCTCCTTCCCAAATCCGAACATAGTTCAGAAAATAAAAAAAATAATTAAAAAAAAGAGCCACAGATAAAACGGCTCCAATCCTCGGACCAAATCCCTCTTACGCTGGTCTCACTCTAAAGGGGGGGAAACTGGCTGGCTGGGCTCTCCTCCGTCTTCTCTCATTCCCACTTTCTCTTTCTGGTCCAGGCATTTTATTTACCCAGACCAGCGAGAGAGAGAGAGAGAGAGAGAGAGAGAGAGAGAGAGAGAGAGAGAGAGAGAGAGAGAGAGAGAGAGAGAGAGAGAGAGAGAGAGAGAGAGAGAGAGAGGGCCATCGTCCAGAGACTGCTACAGCCAGGCCTGGTGTAATGGAGGGGAAAATGCCATTGTTCCATGTTCCTGTTTCGCTCAGAGTACAAAAAAAACACAGCTTCCCAACATCCACTTCAGCAGCCTCGACTCGAGCTGTATAGCCAAGCAAAACACGGGCGCGTAAAAATAGATCTGCACCCGAAAGTGAGCGAAGACGCACAAATGTCCATAAGCTGTGCGCCCAGCACAACATGCATACATGTGCGTGTGTGTGCGCGAAAAGGTGCCGTCGCAAAGGAGAAGGCAGACACGCTCGGTCGAACGTGCACACTAATCATCCTGGCCGCTCATGAGCAGCAACCCACCCATTTGTGTTATGACATCTCCTCTGACCTTTGCCCTGCCTTTACGTCCTTGCTAATTGCCTGTGTTTATTCTCAGACATCCTGAGAGACAGGACGGGGGCGGCGGTGCAAGAAGGAGCGAGCCACAGGTACCCGAAGAAGGAGCGAGAGAGACAGAGAGAGAGGGAGAGAGAGAAGGAGAGAGAGAGGTGTGGGAGATAAGGAGCTTTTCTTTCTATTTCTGTCAAAGTGGAGAAACAGTTGCAACAATATAGCTCAACTGACAGACAAACTAACATATGTTTCTGAGCTATTTCAGCAAAACCACTCTCAGCCTGGCTTACTCATATTCAAATATAGACGGCGCCACCCCCATCCAACCCTACCCCCCTCCTCCCGATCCCTTTATAAGGCATCCCTTATCAAACAGACCAAAGTGGACAACAACCAAATGTGGGGAAAAGGACAGTAAGTGTCTTGTTTTATCAGGATGGTGCAGAGGCCTCCACCATGTCTTGATTTAATGGGAGGAGGAGAAAGTTGGAGACAAAACAAAAACATGGGCGTGGGGTGGGGGTGACCTAGGTTTCACTGGAAACTGATAGTATGTGTGTGTGTGTGTGTGTGCATGTGCGTGTGTGTGAGGTGGGCGATCGCCTCAGTGATGATACAGTAGACACACTGATAACGGATTAAAGAGCTAACACGGAGGTGGTAAATATCTCACCGTGACATTGTGGCACAAACTGCTGATTCATGGTGGCGTGCTGAGAGATGCACATATCTGTGTGTGTGTGTGTGTGTGTGTGTGTGTGTGTGGATGAACAGCCCAGATGGTCTGGATTCTGACTTCATGTTTTGCCTGAGTGGTGTGCGTGACAGATGGACGATATCCCTAAATTATCGGGCTTTTATCTGCTGATATATCCAAGACGAGGTGACTTAGCGAGGCACCGGTTGGTGATGTACACGGGCGCGTTACTTACGGTGACGGGCAGCTCCCGCTCGCTGGAGCCCCGCAGGCCGTTGATGGTGCAGTGGAACAGCTGGTCGTTGTGGAAGCTGATGTTACAGGGATAGGCGCCAATCATCACCGAGTATTCCTCCGGCATCAGCTCCAGATCGCTCGGCCCTTTCTGCGGCCAGAAACGAACAAAAACATCCGTCAGAGGGACGGTGGTGGGGAGCCCACAGGGGCCTGGTTCGAACAGGCACAGATAACATTCATAAGGAGAGGCTTTAACCCAACCATATGAGCACAGACCCGACACAGACACACACACAGACACACACACACATACAGACAGAGCTGCGGCATGCCTGTCACGCAGATGTCACACAGAGGAGGCCAGCAGAAAACTCATCCATTCTGGGCTAGAGTTCAGCTTAAAGCAGCAAACATTCCCGCTGTCTCTCTCTCACATGGCCAGGGAAGTTTCTACAAACAAACTCGCTGACAGTCATCCCCGCCTCTGCCCAAAATAACATTCTCAGGGCCTTTGCCGGAGCCCGTCGGAATAAACCTCTTTTTTTTTTTTCCTCTTTGCTTTTTAATCAGTCCAACTCTACCCAGTTGTCAATCCAAGTCCCACCTCTCTGCTGCTTCTAGCTTAATCAAACCAGACGTTTTTACATATGACCTTTGGGCTGTATGTCAAAACAGAAACAAACAACACAACAGCTGTAAAAGATCTTCGCCTGCTCCAGAGGAAGCTTCACACAAAGCCTAAAAAGAATAAAATACACCCTGGCGTCACAGTGATGTCATCCTCATTGTCTCATCCTGTGTTTTGGATGCAACAGGGTGACAAACCCTTTCCAGGAAGCTTTTCTTTTGGGCCCTCTTTGGACATCAAACCGAGAGATAAAATCCATCGCAACACCAATTAGATATCTACAACATCAAGTCTGCGGCGTTCCAGTAATTATCTATTAAAGTCAACGTTTAACAGAGCGTTAGGCTATAAGACGGCGCAGTTTAATGCCTGAGTGACAAATTCTGGTTCGCAGCCCGGCTCTTATTTTTAGTGGTTTGGCTACCATCGCGCTCAGCAGACTGATGGGCTGGGATTTGGTAACATGGCACCATCGATGCAGTTTCCTCCATTTAGCCAAGAAACAGGAGTAGACAGACAGGTTGTTAACAGCAGCTTAGCTACGTATCTGGAGGAAAATAACAAACCAGTGGGTGAGTAAACGCTTGCGTTTTTTTTTTCCCACAGACAGTTGTTTGGTCCTGGGAAGAGGTTTGGCTAACCTGTTGTTTGTTTAAAACCTGTCCAATTATCCCACTGCCCTTGTCTCTTGTCCTGTCAGATTTACTTTCAGCAGCGTTGCGACATTCCCCAATCTCCGCAATTAAGTGGGAATGTTACCCCGTTACCAGTGAGTGGAAAACAAAAAATAAAACCCAATTTGAATGAAACTGCAATTTCCCCTTAAAACAAGACTGGAAGTGAGGAAGTGTGTGTGTGTCTGTGCACTTGTGTCTGTGTGCATATGTGTTTATCCCCTCTGTGCTTCCTTGCTTTGATTACACCCTTAGGGCCCTGTCCTGTCCCTTCTGCAGGATGCCACCCCCTGGGTCTCTGTCAACAAATGCTTCCTAACACAGACACAACACAAACACACACACACACACACATACACACTAAGCATTTACAATTTTTGTGACACACACCGGCATAACAAAATATGCCTGAGCATATTGTAAAGCAAGGTGTGTAACCTCCATATGCAACACATCGCTTTCACACTTTAACTTACTGGACCAAAACAATGGATTGAAAAGGCCAAAACAGGATGAAAGCAAAACAAAACCCACCCACATTCCAGCTCAGGTCCTTAATATAGGAACTGGCTGACTAACAAGCTCCTTATTAAACAAGCACGCATGTTTTCTCCCCAGTCTGCCTCACCACCACCACCACCACCACCACCAGCCTCACTCTCCAACCATCAGGTCCGACCCAAGTGGAATCCACCTTCTTGAAGTAAAACAGGAAACAACAGACAGGTCGCCCATGTAGACGAGGGCCGATCCCTGCAGGGGCCTGGGCCTCACACGCACACTGAACAGGAAGCTGCAACACATCCCAACTTTCCCGGCGTTCGCATGTGCATTTCATAGGGTGTCGCAGCCGGCAGCCCCTTGAGGTGATGAATCCATGCAGACAGGTGCTTGGATCAGCCAGACCACAAGAACATGGGACCTCCCACTGAGCTGCCACATCGCCCCCCCCCTTCCATCCTCACACCCCCAGACAGAAATCAACACATTTCAGTGGACAGGGCCTTTGATGTGTTTTATGTGCCTCTGGTTTTATGTGAATATGAATAAAGGGACCTTCAGCTTTGTCTGCTATTCACAGTAGGGGTAGTTATTTTACAGCAACGCTTTCAGTGCCAAGAAATGAGCAAATGTGATGCCTTGTTCTGAAAAGACTGTGATATTTTTTTTTAGTAGTGGGGGGGGTTTTTGGTTTTCAGTGAGAGCCAAGATTGCCAATAGCCAGTGTTTCGTCCTTACAGTATTTTTAATCTTGACTGTCAGTTCTAGTCAGTGTTTTTGTCAGATTTCTAGACACATTAGTGGCTCGGAGCTGGAGATGTTGGTCAGTCAGCCGACCTCTTTACACACGGAGCGCAGCTGTGACAGAGAGCACAGAGCTGCTGGAGGCTCAGGCTCCCTCTGTTGTAACGACAGAAAAGCAAGTGGTGTTAATTTGTATTTTTTTCCAGTCACATTATGCTCAGATTTTTTGATCTGCTGACAAAATAGCAGGTTCATTATATTCAGTGTCAAAACCCCTCCTAAATCCCTTATCTCTGTTTTTATAGGCAAATCACAGTGCAGAGTTTAAGTGATCATTTAGCTGTGCAGCAATTATGAATCTGAAGTCTATTTGCTTAATATTTGTGTAGTTAGAGTATATGATGATTAAAATGCTTTGGATCCCAGTGTAACACAGGTTTAGAGCACCTACAACTGGTGCATAATCGTTTCGAATCTGATGAAAATGATGATACCAAATACAGCGTAGAGTCGTCTTTTTGTAACTACTGCCTTCGCAGCCATAATATGTCAAACCAATCCAATTAGAGGGAGACGTCTGTGACTCAAACACATACATTTCCTAATAAACACTTGAATGCCTGCTTGCCAAAGATAGCAATGAAGCGTTAATCTGAACTTCCTGTCTCAGCGGCGTCACTCACGTTGATGATGAGCGTCAGGGGCTCCCCTGGGTGGTGTTTAATCAGCTTCTCCTTGTTGGCAGTGAAGAACTGAGGGTCTTCCACGTACTCCAACAGGAAGTGACCTTTTCGAGTCTCCCCCTCCTCTTCCTCCTCCTCCTGGCTGTTGAGTGAGGAGGGGCTGTCTCCCGTGTAGGGGACGTCGTTGAGGGAGAACTGCACGGTGCTCTGCTGGGACTGGCTGGAGGCGGGGGACGGGCAAGTGATCATGGTGGCGGAGACCACTGTGCAGCTCTGACAGAGGACCAGAGAGAGATCAGTGGGATTATCCATCACCAGCATGGCTCACTTCTAACAGCCAGTGCCTGTACGTGTCTTCAAGGAATAGGTTGCATTTTGGCAAAGAGTCTTTCTATTCACATTCTGGCTCTGACTTAGATAATAAGGGGGTGAAAAACAGCCGAACCATGGCTACATCCATTCATCCATTACCTTACCTGCCGGTAACTACTTACTATACCCTACTACTAGCACATGTAGGGTGAATACTGCACATACAGCCTGCCATTCGAAATACTAGACCCGCACCTCTAAAGTATAGTGTTATATCTCTTTTTTGGGGTTCATTATATCATCTCTACTTTTTAACATGGGTGCGGAGACTTCCTGAAACTTCCTACTTATCTTAGCTGAGCTAAGGTTGTCAAAACTAGCCAACTTAACCAGCTGCTGCTTTATAGTCTTCATGTTCTGAGAATTCTTCATATTCTCATAACTTCTTGCTTATTTAAACTCAGCTAGTCTTAGCTAAACTAGGCTAAATCAAGCTCAGTTAAACTAACCTAAGATAACTGCTGGAGCTTCATATTCTTCATACAATGTGAATTCTTCCAGTTCATGTAAACTAAGCTTATCTGAGCTAAAATAAGATAAGCTAAATTTAGCTAACTTAAGATAAGAAGACCAGCTGTGGAGCTTCATATTCAACCACCAGAAGATTAGAGGTTATTGATGTCCAAACTCGCGACATGAAAGCACATAATTCCAAGGTCAAACGAGTTCAGATTTATTTGGTATAATAGCGCTTTTGATGGTTAGCACTGTCGCCTCACAGCATGACGTTAACGTGTTCTTCCCGTGCCACCATTTTTAGGCCTACTGGGACTCCAGATTGTCCCTGGGTCCCTAATTCCCTCTGATGGACTGGAGGGTAATTTCCCTGCCTTTGCCCTATGTGAAATGGGATTGTCTCCAGCAGAGCCCCATGACACCAGTTAGGTATAAAGCTGGTGAGGAAAATGGATGGAAGTGTGATGACTTCATAGCATATTAAAAACCTTTTTTTCATTATTGTGGCCAACTCAATTACAGCAAAAAACAGTTGGAATGGTTACTCACTGTTTGTCCAATCCCAAGCACCTCCATGGTGACACTCTGCACCAGATGAAAACCCTGTCCTGTCACTGTGATGGTCCTGCCTCCACTGTGACACACACCCATGCACCCACACACACACACACACACAGTCAAATGTGAGCCATGACAAAAATATGTCAAACTCAAAGTGGTATTAATATTTTGGGACACTGCACCATGTGAGAAACAGGGGAGCGCATAATAATGCAAAGCAGTTCGACTGCAGTGAAAATCCACACACGTCAACAAAGACACAGCGCTCTGCTGTCACATACACGCTGCTATTTAGAACACAAAGGGGAGAAAACACTGCACATCGGCATGACATTACAGTAATGACTTATGTCAGGGACACCGGTGGGAGCCATCCGGATGTCAGATGGTAAGACGTTTTGATTTTACAGGGTATCTGCAGGACTCCTGAAGACGATTTCAATATCTTTTCAAGACTTCTTTAAGACCTTGCTCAACAAAAGTTATTAAGGCAAAAGTTATTAAACAAAACTTGTTGGTCACAACAAATAGTATAATTATTTACCATAAATACACCATGTGATGCACTATTTGGCAAGAGCTTAAATACCAAAAATACCAAATAAAATCATATTTAAGTTTTAATGCTTTTCTGGGGCCTAAATTTCACAAAAATTGATAGATCAACTTTTTAGGACCTTGCGGACACCCTGTGGTGTGTTTGGTGTAAGACACACACATTCAGGTAGTTTGCCCACCTGAGGTAGCTCCTTTTGGGATGGATGAAGCTGATGGTGGGGTTCTTCTCATACGTGTACGTGGTGCTCAGTTCGTCACTTCGGCAGGGCAGGTTCTCAAACTCCACACACACCGACACTGACTCAGTGTTTGGCTGTGAGGCTGGAGGCATGGTGCACTCAATGGTTTCATCTGTTTTCCTAGAAAATGAGGCAAACATTGTAACCGTGTCAAACCCCCCCAAATAAGTTTCCAATTAGATTTTATGCCAACAGAAGTTCAGCATGTTTTTTTTTTGTACATGCACTCTGTTTAAGAAAACACTTTTCCACCACAGCTTTAAGCAGAGCTGCTGACTGAGCACTAAACAGTTGGATTCGACATCAAATAAAATTGCTCGGCTTGATTTAAGATCTGAGAGAAAGCAGTGATCATGCAGGCAGAGCAAAGCCACACGGCTCCAATATTTTGTCACAATATACATTACATTTTTACACTTGCGGCGCTTTTTAGTGTCATGTCACTTCAACAATAAGAAATGAAAGGTAATTTTCTCAGGGAGCTAAATCATGGGAAAACTTAACAACTGTTTTGACAGACAAAACTTGGCCCACACTTGAATAAGCAAGTAAGCAGCGCTCACTCTGTGATGATGCATTCCTGCGTGTTGTTGACCATGACTTTGATCTGCGAGCCAATGTCCAGGTGTTCCCCCCTGATGGACACGCGGGTTCCTCCGGCGCGGGAACCCCTCCTGGGCTCCATGGACTGCAGCTTTGGGACCTAGATCCAGACGACAGATGTGACGCATGACTAAAAAGACATCAAATGTATCCCGGGACATCTGACAGCTCCTGTCACTAGAGATGTGAGGCTTTACTCAGACTACGCCGCGCTCTATGATGCTTTTTCTCGACACCAAATTAAATCTTTTCTCATCCTTTGAGGTTCAAATATCTTGTCGTTACAGATTGGCTGAGACAGCTGCTGACTATAACGGTACGTTAGTGAGGAAAACTGCAAAGACAGCCCGCGCTGCAGTACAAGGCCAGAGCCAACAAGCCTTTGGGCCTTAGCTTTCAGGACAGCTATACAGGGAGTGAGGAGCAATAATGCTCATGCATGCACATGAGCAAATGCACACACACACACACACACACACACACACACACACACACACACACACACACAGAGTCATATATGCACAGGAAATACATGCGAGCACGCACAAAGGCTCCTCGGGCAAAGATGAATATCCCCGGCCAGCTTCCAGCATCAGCACTCCTGCTCTAGCCGAACTTTCTAGCCCCGACGTGAACCTCGCCTCCAGGGGAACCTCTTATCCTCACTGACAGGATTCACTTCCTCAGTGTGCGCCGATGGAGGAGACCTATTGTGTGCCTGTGTGTTGGAGTGGGTGTAAGGAGGCAGATGTTTCCGTCCAAAGGTCCGAGGAAGGAGATGCAGCAGAAGCACATATCCTGTCTCCAAAGCTGTTTTCCCTTTCTCCCCCAACCCCCCCCCCCCTCAAAGCCTCTGGCTGTAAAAACCCCTCTCGCGCTGAGCATCGCAGACTTGGTTAAGGAAGCCAGACAAGGAGTTCCCACAACAGCGCAGCCTAACATTTGTTGTTCTAGATTTCCTACATCCTCGCGCATCAAGATGGACTTTGAGATCGGGATGATTCCTCTGTGGGATGACTCACAGGCAGACCCGCTCTTGAGAGCTGCTGAGATGATGGACCGTTCCAGCATTGAATTATGAACAACTCTTTGTCTACAAACAAAGAGAAACAAAGAGCTTACATGGGTATTTCCACTGGATGAATACTCTAAAACCCAAAGGGAGACTGTGTGGGTCGAGGACCATTAACACAATGCTGGCTATCTGGAGCCGACCAGTGATGAATGCAGAACGAAGGGACATTCCAACAATCGCCATATTTGTTTTTGCTGGCAGCCAGCGCAGAGTGACACTGGTGCTTAGCTGCAGCTCAGATGAACGTTTGAAGATTCCCACACACTCGCATTCCTCGGTATCATAAAACGCATCTGTTAACACTCAAGTGACACGCTTGGGAGGGCTTTCCCAGTGGGGAACGAGGAACAAGAGAGCAGAGGAGAGGAAGAAGGAGAAGAAGAACAGGGAGAGATCAGCGGGTGGGGAGAAGTCTGCAGATACTCACCAAGTATGAGAAGCTCTCCTTTGACGTGCCGGGCCCGCTCTGATCCACGTTCACTTGGACAATGTCTGTCCTGTCGTGCGCAGACCTCCCGGTGACACAAACCAGCCTGGAGGAGTTTAAAAAGAGCGCGACCTCATTGTTCACTTGTCAAAACATAATAATCAGATATCAGTTAATTAAAAAAATGTCAGCGATAACGGATAAGAGAGCTTAATAGCCCGGCTTATAATTTTAATTTTACACACTGGTTTTTTACGATCGAGGGGGGCGGGGGGAAGACGACCAGCAATATTTTGATCATGGCTGCTAAACAAAGACACATAATTAATCTCGGGAAATGGTGGTTATGAAGTAATTCATCAAACCCTAATGCATTTACATATGGAATCCAATAAAGCCTGGAGATAGATCAGATATCAGGAGATGTAAAGTTCAAAGCTCCCCAGACCAGATGTGTCTAAACCACAGCTGAGATTAAGAGGGCTGCAGAGGCTTGTTCTCTCGCCTCCTGGCTGTGATTAAGCCCTGTGTCATCAGCGCGCACTCTGCAGGGACGTCTCATATTAATGACACGCTGGTGTACCGAGGCACAGGGATCTACTGTTCTGAGGCCTCGCTGGAATAAACGTACCTGGATCGGAGAGAGAGAGAGAGAGAGAGGGAGGGGGGGCGCAACCTTTATCACCCCACATGATCCCCCTCCAGCTTGACACCCTGTCGGTTTATTTAGTCAGGTGCCTGGTGCTACAGTGGTTATAAATTCTCAGCCAGAGATCGCATGATTGACGGAGGAATTGTGGTGGAATTTACATAAGTGGAGGAGCTGTGTTTTATGTAGGAGGACCTGGCAGGACACGGCGTAAGACGAGGCAGCGCTGCACAGATTTGGAGTCCGCCTGGAGGTCAGGCTGTTGGGACCAGAGGCCACAGAGAAGAGCAGCGTCTGAGTGTGGTTTCTAAATGTCAGCCCTTGTACTTCTCAAAAAGAGGGGAAAAAAAAATCTCCAAGTCTGAAACGTCGCTGCTTGTAATGAGCCCAATCAAAACACAGGCTTTTTTCTCTCTCTCTCTCTCTCTCTCTCTCCCTCTTTTTTTTTTACAAGTCTGAATAGCTGTTGAGAATATTCTAAAATAACCTGCAGTATGAGCCATCTGTTCAAAGCAGCTTCTATATTCCTGCTCATTAATTACAGGAGCGTTCAGGTAAAGGGTGCCATTACACTCAAATTACACTCCTGTCAGTTACGTGCCACCAGGGCAGAGTGCCATGAGCACCCGTTTGGTTGAAGAAAATATATCATTTCAGATGACAAAAAAAAAGAAAGAGAACAAATCAAATGACACACGACTTTTTATTTGCAGATTGAAACTCGAGAAGAGGAGCAAATTGGAGCCTAGATCGGATCGAGCCGCTCCTGGAACCAGACTAGGAACCCCAACTGTTATCACAACAGTCGATCAGGTCACATTATATCTGCTACTAAATCATGATGTTGAGGAGTGTTATGGGCACAAAACCAATATTTCTTGAGTTGTGCAGACAGGAGCCCGATGCAGTCAGGATGCACACATGCACACACAG
Source organism: Karalla daura (assembly GCA_029224185.1). Classification (NCBI taxonomy): domain Eukaryota; kingdom Metazoa; phylum Chordata; class Actinopteri; order Chaetodontiformes; family Leiognathidae; genus Karalla; species Karalla daura. The sequence continues at coordinate 9,125,797 of CM055193.1, read as the reverse complement.
GGTGTGTCAGGATTTCCTCCAAGACTCGAGTTTTTTTGAAGAATGCAGTTTAACACCTACTGTACTTCACAGATGCATGAGAGCCTGAAGGAAACCCAAGAGGGATGATACGGCCTTATTTTAACGAGTCGGTGAAATACGTCCGTCGCAGCCGAAGAAAGAATCTGATATTTACGACAACATAAAATTGAGAGGAGAAAGGAAATCTAATCGGCCCAATGAATAATCAATGAATCGACATGTTGTTACAGCTCTCCACCAGTGATTGATGGGCATAAATTCACTAATGTTTCTATTGAATCTTGCCTGTTACGAGTCGACATAGCTATCGTGGCTGCCTCGGGTCTGGTTGTACAGGGGATTGTACAGCATCCTGCACAACAATCCCTCTTACACTTTATAGGTATGCGACTGACAAGAAGCACCGTGGTAAATGAAATCCAAGATGTTTTATACTCCTGGCCGCGAGGCAGCTGCTCCTGCTTCCGTGCTATTGCAGACCTGCGGATTCCCTGGTGTGCTCACGTGTGTGCGTACGCTCTGTGTGATGTTGATGCAATGCGATCCCAGTCAGAGGACATAGAGCAGACAGAGAGAGAGAGAGTGAGGTAGAGAGAGAGAGAGAGAGAGTGAGAGAGAGAGAGAGAGAGAGAGAGAGAGAGAGAGAGACTGACCCCCTCCTCCTCACATCCCCCCCTGCAGATCTATTGGAGTTTTTGAAGATGTATCTGGTCATTTCCCTCGAGTGGATGATGAGGATCATCAAGCATCAAGTCGGAGCGCATGTTTGGCCCTGAGTGTTGTCTGCGGAGCGGCTAAATGGACGGGGCGAAGGCCACTCCAGGCTCATATTAAAATAACAGACAGGGCGGCGTGAAGGACCTGAGCCAAAAACCCGGAGAAGTACTCCAGCAAATGAGGTGTGTGCGGAGCGACTGTGCCATTAATTAAAATGTTGACACGGAGCGTGAGGAGCGCAGCCTCTCTACGGCGCGGCACATTTTTCCTGGTGGCATGCAGATGTGAACTTTCACCTCTGAGCACACGAGTAGACACCTGTCTCAACAGCCCTGGTAAATGAGGTCATATGTGCAGGTGTGTGTGTGTGTGTGCATGTGAGGCTATACGTGTGTAATCTCCAGCCTGGATTTTGCTGCTTCTGCACAAAGATATTTTTGGGGTATTTGTGCATCTCTGAGCAGATTTATGAATGCGGCATGAATGGGTTTAGATATCAGGTTTTCAAAGCGGCGCTGGGATGAAAAAAAACTCTTTTCCCTTGGCTTTGTTAAATGTGAACGTTATTAATGTCAATGTTATCAATATGATTAATAACCTCATTCAGTCACTACGGTCTATTCCTGGCCAAAAATGTACGGCAGACCCAATTCCATTCAGGTGTGCGAGGGAATGAAAGTACATGAGTGAGAGGCAGCAGTTTTGGCCACATTTATGGAGAAATTTCATCGTATTTCTTCCTGCAGTTCTAGACTGGATGTCTACACTCTCCAGTTACCACTGTTAAGAAAGGAACGTCAAGTCACGCACAAAACTGACCGTAATATTACCTATTTTAAAGGCCCGTCTGGGCGTATTACGTGATGAAACCAGTGTCCCATAGCTTCTACGATACCAGTAGAGAACACTGATAAATGCCCCATTCATCAGTTCGAGGTCACTTCTAATTAGGTGAGACTAAATGTGTAGGTTAAACATAGAGCTGAGGTCATGAGGCCAGATCACATCTAATCATATCAACGCGAGGGTCCTCGGAAGTGTAGGCATGTGCGAGCGAGTCAGATGTGCTGACACTGTCAGACGCACTGACGTGTTATGATTTGTCAGTGCCACTTCCAGAAATGAGGATATGCGTGGCTGTCATAACAACCCGACCCGGGAGCCAATGGGGAATGACGACACAGGAGGAGAACACCCCGGGAGTGAAATGCGATTCAGTGTTTTTTCGGACGTGCGGTCCTGGAGAATGTGTCAGGCAGCTGGAGTGACAGGTGAAACCCGCAGGTCACCCTCCAACCGGTCTTAATACAATGACGGGCTCCAGTGGAGCAAGACCAGATAAACACTTCCATTCAGGGAACATTACAGATACTGAATGGAAGTTTGGGCTGTAACTGTAGAGTTGCCGACTTCCCCTGAGCTCCGTGAGGCCCGTGTCAGAGCGAGGTCCTGCTGTCTCCATGGTGACGGTGCGACGGTCCCTGAGCTACGGAGGGATGAGGATGGAGTCATTTAAAATGAGAAGTGTGCTGCATAATAATGTTTGTGAAAATTAGCCTCGTGAATACATGAAAACTAAACCATGCACAGGGACGGATGACGTCGTATGTTTTCCAGACAATGAGGTGAGAGACAAACGTGACGCGAGTTTCGCTAATTGCCTACGATTTGTAAGAGGAAGTTGCGCAGCTATTTATTATAACATCTGCTTTGATTTATTGGGGAACATCTGCTGGTATTGCGGCTAATTCGGCTTCTTGTCTTTACATGCACCTTACATGTCCCTGCCCTGATTAGCTTCACCTATCCCTCGTTATCCTCCATTCTCCAAGGTATTACAGCACATCTGTCCCACTGTTTTGGGATCTTTGCTTTGTTTCCTGATCCTGCTTTTCTGGACTTCCTGCCTCTCTGGTGGATTATCTGCCTTTCCTGGTTGTGACCCTTGCATGTCTCACCAACCCATAAGCCTTTAACACATTGTTTTTTTTGTAGTTTTTTTTGCCATGAGAAATCAATGAACTGCCTCTGTAGCCAGCTTTTGGGTCCAGTCCCTCAGTATTCCTGCTTCTACGCTCTCTCACAAGAAAAAAGTCAATTACAAAGCTGTGAAAACGGCCATTTTCCCTGCGTATTTCAAGGACATCTTCCAGCGTCCTTCTTTTTTGTCGTTTCTCCCGAGAAACTCCCTTCATTTGCATAACCCCCAAACTTCATTATGGAAGACTGTCATACACAGGGTTTTGTTTTCTCTGTTTAACATCCCCGAAGTTGCAAGTTATGTATGAAACACAAACCATACACTCTATACAGAATTTCAGCTCATCCCTACCAGTGCTTCCTCCAGCAACAGCTCTTGAGTAAATGCATCAATTTCAATGAAGCTCTTTCTGGAGCTACCAAAAACTTAAGAAGTAACATATTTGACATAATGTGACATCTTGACATTGTGGTTTTCTCTGTGTAATCTGGTTTCTTCCCTCAGTCCAAAAAACATGCATGTCTGGGCTGATTAGAGACTCCTAGGTGACATAGTTGATATATTCCTTGCCTTTGCCTTTTATGCACTGGGATTGACTCAAACAGACCCCTATGACACGCATTAAGGTACAAAGTGGGTAAGCTGATGGATGGATATGTATCATAAACAGCAGTAGTTGCCAAAACTATCAAATTTGAAGTTTGTCCCTTTAATGTTTTTTTTTCTCTGCAGATAAGGTGAGTGACAGCCGGCTTCATCTCTCCGTTAAATCAGGTTAAACCTCACCGTACGGCGCTGATCTGATCTTTCCACTCCACTCCCTCCAGGTCTGGGCTCGCGCCACATTTGGGGAAGATGTCTTTCAGGGATTGTAAACGCTGACAAATCTTTCAACCTTTTTCTTTTTTTTTTTTTTTCTTCCCACCCGGCAGTCTCCATTTCTACCCGCTGTCCACCTGACCACTCACCTGCTTGAGAGCATGTCGGGTTACCATGACGACGGGTAATTGTCAGCCATCGTCTCGCTCGAGTCCGAGCCGCGAGCAGCGAGAATTACTGCATATTTCAACAGGCTTTTAAATATAAATGATGCATAAGACTTGCTCTTACGTCTTCCATCTTGTTAGTTTGACAATGCCGAGGACGGGAGGGAAAACGTAATCAGACGAGTAAAAAAACATTTAACTCGCACTGCTTCGCAAAACACCTGACATGAGCCCGCATGAGCGGACGCGTCAGTCGTAATTCAGCCACGGGCTGCGGTACTCACTCGACAGAGACGACGTAGAGCTCGGGTAGGAGAGTGCACGGTACGTCCCCGATGGAGACCTTCACAGCTCCGGCCCTGCGGCCCAGGTTCCTGCCCTGGATAGTCAGCAGGGTGCCTCCTTCCACCGGACCCCTCAGGGGGGAGATCTAATGGAGTGGAGTGGTGAACAGGGAGACAGAAAATCCTGTAAAAACTCTGGTAATGTGCACAATAAATCACAGCTCATAAGTAGATTACCTCCATTTAAAAAAAAAAAAGGAAAAAAAAACGCTAATGACGGGCGATAATGAACGTGACACAGAATTAAGAGAATGAGATGCCGTCTCTGATGACAACATGGAGTGTGGCACGCGGAGAGATAAGGACAAGTGGCTTGTTCTCTTCTTTTGAAGACGGAGGTCTAATAGAATAGACACAAGGTTTAGGTATGCACACACACACACACACACACACACACACACACACACACACACACACACACACATAGGCACAAAGCAGACTCTTAACTGTGTCAGTCTGAGACTCTTCAGCGTCTAATCCTCTACAGCACATGCAAATAAAGAGCAGGCTAAGAGCCCCCTTCACATCCCAGAAGAGACAGACAGAGTGAGGGAGGGAGAGAGAGAGAGCGCTGGAGAGCACGGCAGAAAGGTGGATGAGTGGGGAGGCAATTTAGGGAACTGAGTGTCGAGAGGAGAGTGAATGCTGATGTTGGTGGTGAGGAGAGCAAAGCCTCGACAGGGGAATTAATGCACAGTGCCATTCCCTTTCATCTGTTTTCCTGTGGCTGCTCTGTCGAATTCCTCAGTCTCATTTCTGCCGTTGTTCGGGAGCGTCATTTCAGCCCTCAACTTCACCACTCAAGAGGAGAGAGAGAGAGAGAGAGAGTGACAGAGAGAGAGAGAGGGAGGCGAGAGCACCGTCACCTCTCCATCCTCGGCAAAAGCTCGGCTTTGTAGATAGCATCTGCGACGACCGGGGCCCAGGCAGACGGGCGGGCAATCTACGAAACCTCCTCGCCGCAGGTAGCTACGTCTAGCCCCAGCATGCTTTTTCCACGTGACCCCCACAGCTGAGCCCAAGTCGGAGTGACCCCCTCGGCTGTGTTATTAGTCTGGCTCCGGCTCTATCAGAAACCCGGCTTAAGAATGAAAACAGCACTTCTGTTTGGTCTAGGTGAGAGGGCGAAGTTCGGCTCCCTCGTTCGGATAATTTTAAGCCCGGCGCAGATAAATAAACCGTATATTTCCCGGCTAAAACAAGGGGGGGAGGGGTGGGTGGGGGTGGGGGTGGTGCAGTTAAGCAAAGAAAGAGAGCGTGTTACTTTTAATATCGTGTGAAAACAAACTGTTGGGAGCCGAACCATTACTTACAGTATTTCTTTGGAAACTACACTGCAGGAAATGATGCACATGTTTTTGTGGTTACACTGTGACCACCCGGTGCCTACTTACGCCACACACACACACACACACACATACATACATTAGCCCTTTGACAAAAACACATACCTAAATCCTTTCATGCTCACGTAAAGTATAAACACTGCATAAATAAACATGTGTGCCTGTCAGACAAACGCTCTCTCGACAGAGTCGAGCACACAGCAGAGTTATATTTATTATCACTATGCGTCTTACGGCACCCACTGTGTCTCTATGGTGCCATTGAGAGCTGACATCAACATCAGCTGGCATGCTGTTCATTTACACCTCTCACAAGTCTGTGGAGTCTTGATTTACAGCGCAAACTCTGGCAGGACTCCAGGGAGATCAGGCAGTGTGAATGTGCCTCTGCGAGACAAGGAAAAAAAAAAAAGAAAAAAAAGCCTCCGCCAGGAATATTGGAGCTATTAAACTCATTTTGCGCACCAAATTATTTCACATCCGAAGCGTATTCGCTTCAGAAATATTCCACATGTAGCGTCCACGCAAACGTGTAACCTGCGCCGGATAAATATACCTCGCTGATAGCATCCACATGTTTTCGTTTTGTCATTTCTCTGTTGCGAATAGATCGCTTTGAGGCCACAGCTTTCATCCTCCTCTCCTCACTTCAGTTCTTCTGCATCACGCTAATCAAGGAGGACGTGAGGACAAAAACAGGAAAAGGCTTTCGCTATACTGTACCCTTCTCCACCCTCTCTCTGTCCAAACAGCTCTCCATCCTCCCTACCAGACCATTTGTGTCTCACCCAGATCCCTCTGTTCTCTTTTTCTTTTCATGCTGTGGATAAACTATGTTTGGCAGTTCCTGTTTTGGATGCTGCAGAACTTCTAATCAATGTTTTTTTTAACAGTCAACTAGCCCACACATAACATTAGAATAAAGGGCCCTGCAGAGATTATAAATGTCTCCATTGTCTTGCGTCACCGTATTGAACTGAGAGCATTTTTCACAATTAGGTAGTGTGTGGCGAAGTTGTGGGGTATAATGAAATCCTCCTTCATGTTATTGATATTTCAGCGCTACTATATTACAATAGGGATTGCGTGTGACTAAGCAAAGCAAGAAGAACACGTTTCATTATCCACGCTCTAGTCTCTCTGACTGCATAACAAAGAGCTCCTGCGGTACGTGTGAATGTTTAGGGAGAGAAGCTGATCTTTTCCTACGTAAGCCAGAGCGCTCGGGCCTCAAAACCCCTGCGAATTGTCTGGGAAAACATGGCTGCCAAAGCATTGCATCACACACCCCACAGAACCACAGCCCCAGTATCCTTTCCACAACCCGCTCCTCTCCTGAGAGGGAGAGCCAGTGGGAGTGAGAGTGTATATATATGTGTGTGTGTGTGTGTGTGTGAGAAAGAGAGGGGGAGACTGAGAGAGAGAGAGAGAGAGGAGTGCTGCAACAATGGTCTACCCACGCACACGCCGTCTCAGCCAGGCTAACTTCAGTCACGTAAGAAGTCCACATAAGTTGGACTCTCACAGAGCATCCTGTTAGTCACAGTATGCTGACAGCTACAAAGAATGAGGGATAATCATGAATGCTTCAATATGGCCTGTTTGTGTGACACACTTAGGGCCACACTCACACAGTGTGTGTATGTGTGTGTGTGTGTGTGTGTGTGTGTGTACGTCCGCCTGCTTTGTTCTGCTCTCATACTCTCCTGGGTCGACCAGGTTTTATCAGCAGGAAGTTCAGGCCCGACTGGGTCTCATGTGAGCCGTGCTTCCCATGACCGTGCTGATACATCCAGGCCGTGAAGGCCCTGGAGCGAGGCTCTGAACTCACGGCCATTACAGTAGGACAAAACAACTGATCATGCAAATTAGCCCCGTGAACAGCTTAAAGAAAAGCCCCTATTGGTAAACATGGCGGCCGCGGTCAGATCCTGTGTGAGATAAAAAATAAAAAAAAACTCCTTGATCCTATTGTGGTTCCACTTAAGTAGTGGTCTCTGAACCCCTTGTGGTCCTTGTTTGCTTTTCTTTTCAGTTTCTGTGGTTTTCTACCCAAAGAGCCCCCCCACCTCCACCCATCCTGTTGAATACATCATCTACAGCGCACACACTTTACAGAGCAGAGAAGGTGTCCTCGTGCCCTCCTGACTGATTGCAAGATCGACTTGCCCGGCATCCCCCCGAGGGCTGCGGCTAAGTAAGTGTTAGGGTTATTACTGAGCTGAACTGCGCTAATGAGAATCTATTCAAACGCTCCCTCGGCAGCTGACTCCGGACAGAGCGGGCGCGAGGCCACCGCACCATGTGAGTGACCCCATGATTCACCGTTTTATAGCCTGGAAACAACGCCCAGAGGCCGGATGGAGGAGGGGAGTGTATGTGAGGACAACCAGTCCAAGCTTTCGCTCTGCGATCGTACCTTGTGGATCTCGGGAGCTGGACACTGGTCGACGACTGGCTGGCAGTCGTCCCTCGGCCTGCAGCCGTTCTCACACCAGCTGCAGAGGTGGCCCTGATCCTCCCGACCCCAGCACTGGGAGCAGTCCTGGCTGCCCACCCTGCAGTTGTACACCTCCACTAGAGGGAGAGGGACAGACAGAGAGGTTGTTATTTTTTTTTTTTTACAAAACAGCAACAGGAAACTCAGCCAGAGAAGCTATTGTTAACCCCCAGCCTGCTGACCCATATACTGGAAGCAATAATCTCACTGTTATTCCTGATGATGATGATGATGAGGAATTAATTTGTGGTACTACAAATTATTTGGTTCTTACCAAGATGGAAAAAATAACTTTTTTTAATGATAATTAAGAAGTCATAACTTATAATTAAAATTATCTTGCTACATGGGCAGATCTTTTTATTTGTTTTGAGCACTTTTTTCCTCAGATTTAATGTTTTTAGCTTGTTTTTAGACAGGAAAAGGAAAAGGAAAGGAAAGGAATGTGATAGCCCCCCCATCTATTTTCTTTATATATTTATTTGGTTTCTACCTTTTCATTCTAGTAGTTTCCTCTTTTTTGTCTAACCTATTTATTGTATGTATGATAATTAACTGCTTACAATGATGATAAATTGCTTACTGTGGCCACATCTGACATGGAGTTCATGTTTTTCATGGTTTTCTTTCACTCTAATGCAGACGTTCTGACGTAATGTGAAATTGATGTACTTGTCTTTACTGCCTACATAAAGCGAATAAAGACGTTTGGAAAAAAAAAAAAGCAAATAGCAAACTGTCAGTTCTGTAGACTCCTAAATTTTCTTTTAATGTTCATGCGAGCCATATGGGTGTCGTGCTTTAAATAAACTCCATGAGCACTTGCAGGATGATGCATTTGTGGCTATAAAAATAAATCAGGAAAAAAAAAAAAGAAAAGAAAAGGAGGCTAACGGAGTAGAGGAGAACAAAGCCGGTGAGAAACAGATGATTGTGTTCATGTTCCAATGTGCCTCCCAGTGAGAAGTCCCATTTGTATCGCTGCGTGTGCAGCTGTGCATGCATTCGTGTGCACATGACGGCGTGTGCCTGCATGTCTGTGATAAAGTGTGGCTCTTTTCAAAGTTTGATGACTCCACATGTTACGGAGCGACCGTCATGTCCGTTCGCGGCGCTGAGGGTCTGGCCGCCGCCCAGCGCTGTTGTTCACATGGTCGACACATGGACCCAGAACAGCACATCTGGGACGGGGATAGGCAAGGATTGGCTGGCAGCTGAGCTACAGACAACAGGCCAAGTCCAACACTTTTCATCGTCCTACTGTTGTCATGGAGCTCAAATGGTGTTCGCGACAATACAATACGTGCAGGACACTGCTAGTTGCGAGGCATTCATAACACCTTGAAATTGCAGCTCCCTATGTTCTATAATCATTATGTGTAATTAGACAGAAGCAGAATATGATATTATGGTAAATTACTAGTTGTTGGCAAATTATGTGTTGTTATACACGAACTACTATTATTGCAAGTGAAAGGGAGTCCAACACTGTTTGTCCCCTGCGAGGCGAGTCTTTATTTTTCCCTGGGTTTAATTAAATCTCACCAATCTCATCAGAAAACATTTGTGCGCAGGTGAAATGCATTCTGGGAGCAGCGGTGGCAGCGATGTCAGAGTTTTTCCTTGTTTTTGTGCGAGAGTCTAATTACACTGCGGATACAGGAGAGCTCAGCAAACAGCCGAAGCTTATTTTCAATTTGTTATCTTTTTACGTGTTTACATAACCACGGGCGCGCGATGCCTTACCTCTCATGGGCTGAGGGCTGTCGACAAAAGCGCTCTCGCCGCGTCCGCCGAAGTATCTCCTCCTCCTCAGGTTGAGGTGATAGATCTGACTCCTCTGATTGGTGGACAGCTGCAGGCAGAGAAAAGAAGCAGGCCGCTGATGAAACAATGTGCGAGGGATCTCTAATGCGCGATTGTCTTGTTCTGTCTCAACATGCTTTTAGTCCCTGCCCCGACGCCTCTCGAGGTAATAATGGGTTCTTGGTCAACTCATAAACAAGGGTTTAGAATAATTGCTATCAAAACAACTTACAAACTAGGCTTAAACCCAACAATAATGAGCACAGTGAAGCGGTAAACGGATGACGACTGCGCAAGAGCTCAGCTGTTCTTGTGTGTTATGTACTTGGAAAGGAGACTTAAGGGGTTATTTGTAGCGAGTCATTGTCTGTACTTACTGTTACGCCACTGCACTTGACGGTCGAGTCGTTCAGCCATGTGGCCTCGTATCGCTGCTCTGTCCCAAAGTCACACTCCAGGTCCTCCATCTGCCAAAAGAAACATTTATTGCTCAACAACAAGACGCACTATTTCAACGATAACATGGGAGCAGACTGTTGCTCTTTGACTCAGATAATCACCACTTTAGTACCCAAAACGATGGAAGAAAGGGGAAAAGCTCCTGGAAGGAAATGCTATCTCATACAAGTCTGGTAACAATTGAAAACTACCAGGAAACTCAATATAAGCCACAATAATTGTCCCTGCCAGGAAAAGATGCAATCTATTCAAAATTCATATTCATAAACATCTGGACTCCCACACCTTGGCTAGTCATCTGGGAACCTGGGTAATGAATATGAATTCATTCTTCATAAAATCTGAGCCCGGAGTTTAAATGAGCCAGGAAATGTGGAGGTAAGACCATAAAGGCGCTAAGATAGCTACGAGCAGTACAGGATAAGAACTTAAAGCGAGAAGAAATCATTTGTCTGTGAATCCAGCCAGCTTAAATTGGACTTCTTTGATCGGCCTCTCCAGGACTATTTCTAGGCAATTTCTCTCTGTTTTTGACACCAGAGACGCTTGATTTATCTGATATCTGGCAGGCTCTTTTTCCCAGGAAAAAAAAAAAAAATCCAACATAAGATGCATTGAAATGCTCTGTAGACTTGTGTAGTCTCAGAGCTAATAGATACTGGAGGACAAACAAGTCTTGGTATGACTGTTCGTCACCATTAAGTCTAAACAATTTATTTTAGTTTAGCTGGGGAGAGGAAAATAGAGGAAGTTTGGAGTCGAGGTCGCCACAGATTCCACAAGAGTCTCGGTTCTATGCAATGTGACTGACAGCGCGTTTCCTGCTGTATTGATGCGTCAACATGATGAAGACATTGTGTAAACAACGTCCATGTTTGTATAAAGTGTCATAATAACGAGTAGCAAGAAAAAGCCAACCACATGCAGGCTACCCTGCATGTTTGTGTGTGCGTGTGTGTGCGTGTGTGTGTGTGTGAGTGTGTGTGTGTGCGTGACTCAATGTCTGTCACCATAGCAACACACTAGGAGAGGGCTCGAAAAGGCCAGCCAGGGTTAGCCGTGTGACTGACCACGCCTGGCAACTAGTCAGGCCTGGAATTTTTTTTTTTTTTTTTTAGAAGATCCCAGTTTTTGTCCTTATCAGTGATGCAGGATCGGAGTCTGAGTTTCTCAGTGTGGATTAGGGCTGAGAATGGGATTTTTTTTTTTCCTAAAAAAACGATCCGGGAAGGGTTTGCCGAATTTAAAATGAACGCGAGTGGGGAGGAAAAAAAAAAGAAAAAGGCAGCTCCTGCCGCATGTGCTGCCTCAGACCGAAAGCACATTGTCCCTCGTGCTGACGAAGGCACAACTCAGCGAGTCGCAGCCGAGATACCAGATGCACGCGCGGCCCAGACAGCACAACTGTGAGCAGCACAAGCATTAAAGGCGCTCGCTCCTTCTTCATCCTCACATCCGTCTCCAGTCCAAATCACCCAAACTCCGTCATTGACCCAGATCACAGCGCGCTAAACATCCATCTGTGTTTAACTCAGCTTGAAGCGGACGCACCATATGCTTCTGTTTTATTCCAATCATTTTCACAACATGCAGCGCTGGACGGGCTCCAAGTCTAGCTCCGTAGCTGGAGGATGTCTCTAGCCGTACCTCCTGGATGTTGCTGAGGGAGAGGGTGAAGTTCTGGATCGTTCCCGAAGGCGACGGAGGAACCGTGGAGGGATCCAGGCTCGGACAGGAAGCGGCACTCTGTGGTGAAGAGGGATGGGGGGGGGTTGGCAGGAAGTGACATATAGGAGTTAAAGACAACAATGGCTCCCCTGCACACATCCGCAAACCCAAAATACCTGTCCTGTTTATCTGGAGGAGGAGGAAATGAGAGGGTAAAGTCTCGCTCTGAGGGAAACAACAATAGCTTCAAATAGAGAGACGATGAGGGATTAGAAAAACAGACCCACCGGACACTGTGATGGGCTCAGCAGAACTGGAAAAATCCCACCTCCTCATTTCTTGATGACCTACATTACAAGCAACTACTCATGTTTTTCCATTGCCTGATAAAACCTAAAATTTAAATAGCAACTTAAAAAGCACAAACCCCATGTGCTTTTTCCTCCGTGTTTATTTTCTGTGCGTCCCGGGATCGGAGCGTGGCAGGCCTGGCTAGGATTTACGACGTTTGCTTGGAAAAAAAAATACTAAAAATGCAGCGATGCCTTTATGGCTCCAGACGGTTGTTTTAACACAATCTGGCGGTCTCGTGATATAAGACCCCATTAAACACACCAATAAGTTACTGGGACATGTGAACAACACCAGCAGCTGACCAGAGCACGGTGAGTCACATCCTCTCCCCTCCGACCGGACTGCGAGGGGCTGAAACAAAACGTCCTCGGGGGGTGAAACTCTGCAGGGAGCACGCCTCCTCCCACAGGTCACGGGACCTGCAGGGGTAATAAAACTCCAGCGGGGGGACAGGAACAACAACGGGAGCACGGTCCGTCCCGGCGGATGGTGGAATCAGAGGAGGTGAGATTAGTTTTCAGCGAGGCTATTCCAGGTCTGGATCATTCTGCCGGCTTCGCACACGCCTGGTGCCAAGCTTTTCTAACGGCGTAGTAGTTTACACCATCACGCTGCCAAACACTCATCTACATAACCCGTTTGTACAGTCACCCGTTTAAAATGAAGGGTTGTATCTGAAACCGGAGCTGAAAATGCAGTTGTAGATTTATCTCCTCCCCGAGGAACAAGCAGTCGTGACATTTAGGAATAATTCTTTACAAGAAAAAAAAGAAAAAAAACGGGGACACAGTGAATCTACTCCCTGGGATATCAACCTCCAGTGCCAAAAGGGGAAACTTAAGAGGAGGTCTGAGCGGCTTTAAAATGGTACATTACTCTGTGAGGAGTCTGTTAAACCAGAACCTCCTGAGATTTTATAGCAGGTTTCGACATTTCTACATACTGTAGGCACTCGAAACCTCATGCTGCATTACCACATGATTGCTCTTGCCTAACCCGTCTGGACTCAGATCATTACTGCGCACTTGGAGTTGTCGGACAGGAGAGTCTGGGTTATGTCAGAGGCTCTGACTGGTGCGATCTTAATATTGTGAGATCTTCCAGGCGTCGGCTCGGTTAATGGATTAAAACTGAGGGTAAGGGGGTGGAGGCAGGTGGGGGTGTGGGGGGTTACTCACCTCCAGCAGGTTGTGCTTGGACTCGTCTTTGTTAGAGACACAGAGGTGGTTCTCCTGGTCCCAGTAACACTTCCACCTGGTGCTCAGACAGCTCATGCATCTGGTAACACAGCAGACACACACACACACACACACACACACACACACACACACACACACAGTGTTGAGAAACAAGCATCACATTTAGCCATATCTGGCATGTTTCCTCCCTCTGATCTATTCCCATGCCGTCTCTTCAAGAGAGGGCTGAGTATGTGAAACAGTGTGATTCATTTAGAGTGTAACATAAACTGAGAGGCCGAACTGATTACAGGCATCAAAGTTTGGCCTTAATAAAAGGAGGTAACGATTAGTCACAGTAGCAGACACATTCATTCCATAGTTTCAACAGAGCCAGGAGGTCAAACTGGGCCAACGCTGCCGAGATGAAACAAAGCACTTCTCTATAAACACTCCGGACTGGTAAATGATGATGTGTGTGCGAGCGCTGTCTCCCGTCTTTCTATCTTTGCGAGCGCCCTGCCGAGTTTTACGAGTACCAGCTAAGGACAGTTCAGCAAACGGCCTCCATCAGCGGCTTGTGAACTCCTCGCAATTTATGGTTATTAGTTTAAGAAATGTCCACATAAAGAGGTTAATGACATGGCCTCGTTATAAACTGTTATAAACTGAACGACTGGGAGCGAGGCTGCAGATGGCTGCGTGTGGACCGTCTGCTCCGTCCTCTGCTCCTCAACCAGATGTTTAAACGCTACAACTTGGATTTATGCTTGGAGGAAACGTCTGATGATGTCCTCTAAAAGAGAAAAAAAAAACAAAATCCCATGAAAAGAGCAAAACTATCAATGACACGGTGCTGCTAAAATGTATTTGCTGCGTATCCAAACCCTGATATACAGTATATGTTATTCCTCTGCGGCATATTTCACCCCTGCTATTCCAAACCTATGTAAAACACATCACTGAGGAGCTCCGCTGAACTCTGTGAACCGATCCCTCGTTATGCAGAACACGAACACTGTCCTGCTGTCGTTTTCACATGCATTTACACCTGCATATGGTCTCCGGCAAACACAGGATTTACTCCTGCTTGAGTAAGTCTGCCACAAACCCCAGCGCTGAGCACTTCTAACTATAGACGACACCACATACGAGATGAGCCATTCTTGATATTTTACCTCCACAGACACAATGCACTGGCCGACGTGTTGTTGATTCTGAACTTTTTTATAGCATCTGTTGGCAACAACAAAAACCAAGACTATTTGCAGCCACGTCGTTTTACAACCGGCCCTGTAAAACTTTTTGGAATGAACAAATGACATTTCTTCTCCTTCTTCTCCTTTTTGACAAATAAAAAAACTGAACCTTTTTCATGAGCTGCAAAAGTACTGCAGCCATTAGAGTGCGGCCCTCTGCCCTCACCGACAGAACAAGGAGTCAGTCTCCCCTCGGTTTGTCCCTGTGTTGAAGGCAACGAAACCAGGCCAGGTTTAGTGGTTAATGACACGTCAGCTGCGGGATTAATCTGCAGATGCCTCGATTGAAGATGAGACCGAACGTTTCTGTCGAAACCAAACACGATTGCTGCTGAAATGGCCGAGCAGCGTCGGGCAGTCAATAAAACCGGGTTTTCAACAATTGTGCGATTGCGGCCAACAACGGAAAAAAACGTGGTCTTACAGTCACAAATGATTCAAGATAAGCTCTCTCACACACATACACACACACACACGCACACGGAGGTGATAACACAACCTCACTTGGGTCAATACATTGAGGTCTGGCTGTATACGGTGGCACAATCAGTTGATATTTGTCTTGCTTGAAGCTGAGAATAAAAGATAGGTGAGAGGGTTGTTTGTTTTTTTTTTCCTCCCAGAGCTTTCCAGATACTCATCTGTGCTAAAGGACCCAGCTATTAATTCATATAAAAAATTGCTTTGTGGTGATGAGGGTGGTCTAGCCTTTAAAATGAGGTTATGATTAAAGGTTAGATGCTGAGAAGATTAAGGGTAGTGTTTACGGATATAAATTGCACTGTATTGATCGCTGCTGTGGATTGAGTACGACTGTGCTTGTGTGTGTGTGTGTGTGTGTGTGACTCTCCCAGATAAACTACGTTAAGTGGAACACCTCCAGTGTATGTGTGTGAGTGTGTGAGGCGAGTGTGTGTGTGTGTGTGTGTCACGGTATCGCCTGCGGGAAGAGACAGATGTCCCACACTAGGAATGATAGCGCCTCCAGTGATAGCAGCACTCTGATGGGGTCTTGAAACCGGGAGGGAGGGGAGTGGGATGGGTGTAAAAAGATGCCAAAATGCAATCGAAACATGTGTCCGTACGTGTGTAGGTGTGTGTGTGTGTGTGCGTGTGTGAGAGTGTGTTCTGATTAGAAGCAGACGGCCCCCTCAAGGCTCTTATCAGCTGTGGCGTTTCTGTTTTCCCTGACTCCCTTTCTGTCCTACTAAAACACCTTTACACCACCACACACAGGCATGCAGGGCAACACACACACACACACACACACACACAGACACACACACACACACAGATTGTTTGTACACTCTCGCTTAGTTTGACCTAGGACTGACAGTAAATACCCTGTGACTCTGCCCACACCAAGTCATTATGACCAACGATGACACACACACATACACACACACACACACAGACGCACACGGGCAAACACACACACTAAATACACATTGAATCCCGCACTCTCAGGGCCTCTTAGTGGACACAGCGGTTAAACACACATCCTCAATCACATCTCTGTCAGGGAGAAATACGTCCAGGAGAAAAGATCAGTTTAAGGGGGAGCGACGGATAGATGGAGAGGAGCAGACACAGACGACGGGACGGTTGGAAAAAGAAAAGAGAGGTGCCAAAACCTGAGACGCAAGGAGAGACATGGAAAGCAAATAAAGCAGAGAAAGTCTGTGCGTGCGTGCGTGTGTGTGTGTGTGTGTGTGTGTGTGTGTGTGTGTGTGTGTCTGAGAGACATAAAGAGAGTGAGAGGGCAGGTTAGGTGCTTGTCCTACTGGGCTGTTTGGTGAGACTGGAATGCTCTCGTCTGGTTGTCATTAACACTTTGCCTAGTGACCACTGTGAATGGGTCATGGGAGAGCTGTCGAAATACTCCCTCTCTTACTTGCACACTCACAGTTGACACACACACACACACACACACACACACACACACACACACACACACACACACACATGCACGGTCTGTGAAAAACGCTCAAACCGATTCGCCGCGCAAACATCGCATCATGAATAAAGCGCTCTTAAAGCCTGTATCCACAACTGCTGCAGACGTATCTTTTTTCCATGCCTCGAATCCAAAAATAACTGTGATAATTTTACACGTTTGCCTCAATACAGTAGCGAGCTACGTCTCCTGGACTCCCTTTTTATTAAGTCAATGGACGGCAGTTTCCGGTCGACGTCGGCTTGTTTTTAATTTGTTTACCCAGATTTATTCCGGCAGGACTAGTTTAAGGCACACTCAACCGATTAAGTGCCGAGCTTTCATTAATCTGCTGCTCTCACCAGGGACGCATTTTTAAAAATGATAATAACATGGTCAGAATTTAATCAGCACCTTCATCTTCTTTTAGTCACTTCTTAATTGGCATAGTCTCTTCAACGTGGTCAATTCATTCTGCAGATCACATTAAGAAAACTCTGATAAAACCACTATGACATAATCAGGTTTAATTTAAAATCTATCTATTATCTTTTCACCTAACTGGTGTCACAGGGTCTAACACAGCACATATCAGACAAAGGCGGAAGATACTGGCTGGCTGGGTCTTCAGTCCATAGCAGGACATACACACATGCGCACACACTCACCATCTGCTCACTTACTCACACACCTAGGGGCAATTTAGAGCCTCAAATCAACCTCAACATGCATGCTTTTGGACAGTGGAAGGAAACCAGAGTGCACACATAGACACTGAAAGGCCTATGATCTGACCCGGATTTGAACCGGGGAGCTTCTCACTGTGAGCCAACAGTGCTATTCACAGATTTACCGTGTCGCCTAATCGATCTTCAACTGGAGCCTGAAAATTCAGTCTAGACAAACTACTCCTTTTCGAACTTGCACTGAAGAAATAAACAAATCCGCAATAGTTTACTTCAACAATTCTCCCTATGTTGCACTGTTGGCATCAATGTCCCATAACTCAAATATACAAACAACGTTAAAAACTATGACAATACAAAGCCCGGAGCGGTGATTTTTTTTTCCTAAACACAAAACAAAGAGAGTCTCCCGCCTTATTGCAGAAAAATGGCTCATGAGACTCTCTTCAGGGAATATTGAAAAAAAAAAAAGACCAGCTTGAAGTGATTAAAATCAGATAGAGTATAGCAGCTCTGTAGTTTGCAAACGCGATGCACATCCTGTGAGAATGGCACTTTGCTCATTATCACCTTCGACAAACCGCCGTCTAATTTCACACCCCTGGACCTCGCCGGGCGCCGGGGCCAATGGGCACATATTGGGTGCAGCGTTGCACGCATGTACCTGCAGCCGCAGCACTCACACTTATAACGGCTGTTTTCAAAAGAAAGAAGAAAAAAAAAAGGTACAAAAGGAAAGCACCCGGACGAATTCACAACACAGGAAATCAGGCAATCACACACACACATACACATACAAAAACGCACATAATGATGCCACTCTAAGCCTAAGGTCTGCCCATCAGATAAGGTGGATCCTCTGACATAGTCCTACATACTGGAGGTAGCCAGCTGGATTGCCTCCAGATATGAGAAAACCTCCTTTGTGACCAGGCCATACAAGTGGCGGTCCTTCACGAAAACAAACATTAACATGACCAGCCAGACATACAGATCCAATTTCCCCTGGCTTAACATTTACAGCATATTAATCCCACATTTGATCCTGCACAGAGAAGCCCTGACTAAGCCAAATGCACCATAAGCCCTGCAAGAGGACGTGTCGGCAATATTTACCCACTGAGGCCTAAATAGAAAACAGAGGGGGGAAAAAAAGAGGTTGGGGACAAAGAGGAAAAGGGAAGAAAAGGACTCCGAGGCGGGACAGAGAAGCTTTGCTGTTCTTTCAGCCATCTTGAGCCACACAAGCCTGCACATTTACAATGCTAAAGAGACCGGGGCTGACATTTGAGCGATTCTATAGCTTTGCAGGCCCTTTTGTTAGGGGATAGCTTTAATTGCAGTTTATTGGTATTTAAGGCTCCTTTAGGGAAGCCTGTTTAGTGGGATCAGCTGTGGTTAAAGTTAGAGCCTGGCTGACATAACATTGCGTTGAACTGACACGAACAGTGTCGCGAAAAATGTGCTTGAAGCATCAAAATCACAAGGTCAGCAGTAAAACCTGCGGGTATTACAGGATGTGACATTAGCATGAAATTTTGTTGTGGCAGTTGTATTATGGTTCCTGTTTTTGATTCAAGTGAAACATTGGGCAATACGAACTATGCTGCAGAGGTTTCTGAATGAAAACTTTTGACCCGAGAAGCATAACGAGGAACCTTATTTAAAACAAGTCAATTGAAATCTTAAATCATCGAAAGTGCAAAACTCTCTCTTAAACGTCTACTAAATACAGCTGTTAGACAAAAGTGTCAAAGGCAATAATCCTTTCTTCAGTTTTCTATCTGACATGTTTTGTCTGGTACTATTATTAATACTAATTTTGGTGCAGATTTCTATGAAACGGCCCATTTTCTGTTGGGATCACTTTTAAATCCACACAGGTTATTTAACCTCAGTTACAAGAGCGTAGAGTAAAGAGTGCTCAAATTAACTCAAAAACCCCCCAGAAATGTCCTCAGTGCAGCAGCACTCGAGTAAAAAAAGAAAAAAAACAGGCTTTAGCGGTTTCCATTGCCGTGCCTACGTGAACGGACTGGGATGTGAGGGATCAGAGCGAGGCTGTACGTTCAAGCATCACCGACCCCGGATGAATCGCGAATTTGAGATAAACGGCGGCGACAACAACGGACGCGTGACTCACGACGTCTTGGGGTGTATCGCTCCCGTCCTCTCGCAGTCATAGATGATGAAGCTCCCAGATACCACAGATGTGCCATTCACTTTTATCGCCACAGACACCGTCAGATGATCTGCAAGGAAAACAAAGGCATGCAAACAAACGTGTCAAGCAGTGGAGATGGTATCGAGCTGGAACTAGACAGCGAGACGTCCTCACGCTACGCTGAGCCCCCCCCTCCCCCGCCGCCCGTGCGTTTCGGGAAGATGAAAGGAGGGAAATTACATTGGCTCTAATACAGCTCAGGATCTTGTAAAAGAATGATAAAAAAAATAATAATATCCCCCTGCCTGTAACTGTACTTGTGTTGGTGTGTTGTGGGATGGTGGCGGTGGGCAGGAGGCCAAGAGGATGCCTGTGCCCAGAGGTGGCAGAAGTTCACACGTTCTGTACTTCAGTACAAGTGCCGATACTCTCAGTAGAAGTGCAGATAAGTACCGATTCAACTCCTTTACTCAAGTATAAGTAAGAAAGTCCAGGCTGTGACTTAAATCAGAGAGAGTAAAAAGTAGATCAATTTCAATCTTAACAACTTGGCAAGATGAAAAACTCTCCATACAAAATAGGATTGTTTGGTAATTTGATGAGCATGGTGCAGATTGTGTATATGTAGATAAATCACTGGTAACAGTCTTTTCCGTTGTGTCGACATCCAGGGATGTTGAAAGCCTAATTTTGTAAGGAGTAGAAAGTACAGAAATTTGTCTTCAGTTGAGGGGAGTAAAAGTCAGCAAGTACAGCAACAAATATGAGTACACTGCATCAAGAAATATACAGTAAGAAGATTTATTTTAAGTGTTCAACTTACAATCTTATTTGAAGAAATCTTGTCAAGAGTCATTATCTTGCTACATGGACAGATAATACCACTTGTTCTAAGTACTTTTTTCCTCTGATTTATTGTTTTTATCTTGTTTTCTAGACACTCCCCCCCCTTTCTTTTTCTTGCAGTGCACTTCGTTACTTCCCACTTCTGCCCGTGCCCGTTCTCACCTGTGCCTGGGGGGATGGGTTGGTAGTTTTCTCTGGGGAGCAGCGGGCAGGTCTGGATCTGAGCGGGACCGGAGTCCAGGTGCACCGTGGCAGCCGTGGAAACACCCGGACCGTATTCACACTCCACCCGGGAGCCCGCCAGATCGGGAACGCTGCCATTTATCAGAATGCCCACATCCTGACGACACAAACAGATACAGGAGAGCGCACATTAACACCTTACTTATCAGAAGGGAAATTAATTCAACAGTGCCGAGACGGCGCACATTCAGATCCGGCAGGGCTGTGGACGGCGAGTCCAGTGCGAGTGGAGGGCAAGCGACGCTGGAGTCGCTCCAAGTTTGACCACGAGTTCGAGCAGGAATAGAGAAACTAATGTGCGATAAAGAAACAGATGGCTAAAGTGCTACATTCACGTCTAAATCTGGCTCCGTGGTGAAGTATGACAGACATATAATGAGAAACATAACACCTCGATGACATGACTGGATTTCAGAAAAATTATTTCAGTGTGAGAAGTGTGTGTATGTGTGTGTATGTGAGTGTGTGTGTTGGGGGGGTTGCTAAGCAGGGAGGAAGAGCAAGATGATATATTCCGTGGTTCAGCAGGTACAAGCGCTGGAGCAGGCCCGCAACGTGTGCTCACACGTCTTATAGAGAAGAAAGGAGAAGAAGCAGAGGGAAAAAAAGCTCAGCCTATTCTTTTGCGGAATTGATCATTTCCTGGCCATGGCTCTGACTTCCTGCCTGCTGCTTCCTGTTTGTGGAGACAACCTTGAGCGGCCGCTTCCTGTGACTGTGAAGGATGCACGAGAGTCGGACAGCTGCTGGATCCATTACAGCCCAGCCAAACTGACCCACATAACAAGCAAATATCCGCAATTAATGAACCAATTAATGACCTGTCGTCTCTCAGGCCCATCTAATTATGAGCTGTAATTAAAGGTCAAATACATTCCCAGAGTCAAAATTCACTTGGGCTAATTATCATATTGTTATTATGCCTCTGTTACATGATACACTGACTGGCAGAAATCATTGAAAACAACAATTTACGTGTCACGCTGCAAGTGCTCTTTTCCGACAGAATACATTATCCTGCCAGGATTGATTAGAATCAGACGGATGGTGTTATGCAGCAGCTCAATATCTGACCGGTTCTCCGTT
Organism: Karalla daura; assembly: GCA_029224185.1. Classification (NCBI taxonomy): domain Eukaryota; kingdom Metazoa; phylum Chordata; class Actinopteri; order Chaetodontiformes; family Leiognathidae; genus Karalla; species Karalla daura. The sequence goes on along the minus strand of CM055193.1, from coordinate 9,104,217 downwards.
TCGCCAGAGCTGCACAGCACAAGACGTGCGTACGTGCGGCTTGAGGGATGACTGATTCTGGGTGTTGCCCATTATCGAAGTCAAGGCGCTATGATGGACTTCATCCTGCTTTAAACTTGAAATCATTGTGTTTTTCGACTGGAATCTTTCTCTTTGCATGACAGAAGCTCACGCTGAGATATTGGACTCATTCCTGGCAATGTTGCTAATTTATTATTATTTTTATTATTATTAGCATTTCTCCTGGAAGATTCTGCTCGAGGGACACTACCAGCATGCACCTATTTCTGAGCAACACAATAAATTACCGTACTTTGACGTTTTCTCGATGGCACTACATCCGCACCGGCAGACACAAATCAAACTGCCACTTTGGAGAGCCGCCGCAAATTAAATCTAAAAAAGACAGGGAGCGGCAACGTGTCGAGTTCACACCAACTCTTCGAGCTGTCACAAGATTTCTCATATATTTTTTTTCCCTCCCACGTGTGAGTAACTCCTTCGCCCTCTTGGATTTACAGCAGCATCGTCTGAAATCAATATGCATAGTAAAGACTTGCACATACTTCTGGCATCTTCTCAGAGACGTCAAAACTCTGTACAGTGAATGTGAGGCCAATAGTGGAAGTTAATAAACACAGGGACTAATGTTAATACCAATGGAGTAGTTTTTCTAATCAGATCATCTCATTAAAAGCATGTGACTTGAGTGTTGCCAGATGATATTAATATTTAATCCTCGTTAGTTAAAGGCTTACAGTTCGGACACGTGCCTGGGAGACGCTACAGCTGTGTACGGGATGTGCAGCTCTCCTCTAACACACAGCTGCTTTTGTGTTTTACAAGTGCAACTCACGAAACTTCAGCCCTCGGTGTCTGCAAGAGCGCAATCGATGAAGTGTGCGTTCAGTCTGTGGGCTGGAGGGAAACCCATGTGCTCTGCTGATCATATTAGTAACGTTCCGGACTGTAAACAGCCACACTCAACATGTCTTATTTCACGGATCAGAGGAAAAATTGGCCGACTGTGCATCGTATTGTATTCAGACTTTGTGCGACTTAAGGTTTTCTGTTATCGAGCACGATGAAGGAATAACTGTATGCTTTTCGGAGCAGAAAACAACTGATACAGAGAGGAGATCAATTCTCAGCACAGTAAATAAACCTTGCACCTATCTTATCCTGTTGATGTGTGAGGAAAAAAATGTTGCAAGGGAAGGCTGGACTGAAAAAACAAATACTCTGATAACATAAAAAAAGAGCTTTCCTTCATCTCCTAAACAAACTATCCCTTTATAATCTTTTTATCATTTCATAATCCTTTTATGATGTTTTTCCAGGATACAGTTATGTTTATTTGACCTTAAATATACAGTAAGATGTTATGTTATACCACTATATGCATATATATGAAAAACACATTATGTCTGCAAAAGTTTGAGAGAGCTTCAGCATTCACAGGGAGTTCATTTTGGACAGCGATGCCTCACGTACGTTTCTGCAAAGAAACCACAGAGTGAGATGCAGATACCACACACACACACACACACACACACGTGTTGCATCCGGCAGCACTGCAGATAAACAGTGCTCCAGTGATTTAGATCTAAAACATCTAAACAAGTCAGCTTGAGTTTGAGTTTGAGCTTGAGAGTTTCGGAAAAGAAAGAAGTAGTGAGGGAAGAGACAAACGCATCACCTCGCGACAACCACAGCCTCTGACGTATGGCCAGAGGACGTCAGCACTTTGTTATGTCCTGAATTCTGCGTTTATGAAGCTTTGTGCCTTCAGCTTCATCCACCGTCACCGCCGTTTCTTTAAGTCAAGTGTGAGCGCCGCTCCAGATACCACGCAAGTCTCTCGTAACTCTCAGATCGAGATCCCTGCTCCTTTGTACGCATACGGCATTTCACTCCTCTCTATCCAAGCGTACACCATATTGTGTAATAGCTATGCTGCATGTCAGGGCTGCCTCTGAGTGTCTGTCTCCCTATCTGTGTGTGTGTGTGTGTGTGAACAACGTAACTAAAAATATTGCTTGATTAAGTGTCTCCACATGATCCGCTTGTGCGCCAAATTGGTTAAAGGTCGAGGTCAACAAAGACAGAGCCCCTGACAACCTGTTTTATGTCTCTGCTTCTATTCTAGGCCATGGATACGATCCAAAGCTTATAGCGCCGAGCAAAACGTCTATCATCACATGATATTAAAATCATTCTAATCAAGACGACTCTGAGACACGATATAAAGGGATTCTGTGTCTAAGCTCCATTGAGCTCCAGTTGCCTTCCAAATATAAACGCTGCTATGCTGAAATATCATACACTTTGGCACGTCGACACTTTTTACATTCACACGTTGAACCTGTTGTCAAAGAGCTGCTCCCCATGCAGCTGTGGAGCAGCATTAACACTGATTTAACACAGTCTTTGCATAGTGTTACAAACATTATTCTATTATTGTTACAGCCGCATACAGAGCTGCAGCAACTAATGGACGTATCAACTATTTATCGATTATTTTCACAGTCGATTGAAGCATTGAGAACATTTCTGAAAAACAATTTTGAAGTGATTCAAAATTCTCTGATCTCGGCATCATAAATGTAAATGTTTTCTGGTTTCTCTAACTCAGAAGATTGAATGTTATTGATGTGATCTTCATCTTATCTCGACCTTTATGTAGCGGGCATTAACAATTTTTTGCATCATTTTATAAACCAAGTGGCTAATCGCCAGAGCAATCGACAGATTCGTCCACTAATTGTTTGTTGCGGGCCTGGTTGAACTGTGCTGCTGATACCTTGATGTCTGCAGAGATGCTGATCTCCGGGGGAGTCAGGGTCATGGACGGACATTGCTGGGGGCCTTCGCCCATGCTGATCCAGGACCGCGCCAATAGCCCCTGGGCACACTCCTTCTGGATGGTGCATCTGGACAGAGTGACAGGCAGTAATCACATTTAGCATATCATATTTAGGCACAGATTAGATTACAGTGCAAAGACAAGGGGGTACTTCATTTTCTGTACTGCACATGTCATAAAAAATTTACAATGACATGGAAGAGAAAGATTGAAATGTGGGTGATAATGTAGCGTTTGTGGTATTGCTAAGGCTGAGTGTCAATCAGAGGGACTGGAGTATGAAGGCAGAGCTTCAGGGTCAACGCCACAGCCCCGGTGAGGAGAGAGGACAAAGTTGTGAGCTGCCGTTCCATTGTACTGTAGGACTTGACGAATTCTCACCGCTGGGTTTCATGGTCTGCTTCCCACAGATTTATGAGGTGCTCTATTCTCCTAATGCCATGTTCAGGCCTCGGCTGTCAGTTTGTCCGACTCAACACAAGAGACTGCTCGACTCTAGGTCACTCTCATTGCTACTGCAATCCATCCTGCGGGCGAGACCAGGGGCCGGCTAGCAACACTTCAATAAACACGCGGCTGATTCCCTCCAAAATATACAGCGAGCACCACATTTAATACACTGTCACATACAGTACTCCAGATTGACAGCCAGATGGATAGACAGACAGACAGACAGACAGACAGACAGACAGATAGATAGACAGATAGATAGAAAGATAGATAGATAGATAGATAGATAGATAGATAGATAGATAGATAGATAGATAGATAGATAGATAGATAGATAGATAGATAGATAGATAGATAGATAGATAGATAGATAGATAGATAGATAGATAGATAGATAGATAGATAGATAGATAGATAGATAGATAGATAGATAGATAGATAGATAGATAGCCAATAGATAATAAGAGCAGTGCCATAGGAGTAGGAGTATTGCTTACAATTGCACATATTTACATTCTGAATGTGTACTGTGCCATTGCAATTATATATATATAATGACACCTGATAACAGCTGAATATGCTCAGAATTACAGTAGTATATATATATATATATATATATATGTATATATATGTGTATATGTATATATATATAGAGAGAGAGAGATGCATACATACATACTGCACATCTAGCTATCTATCTGTCTGTATGTCCGTCTGTCTGTCTATCTATCTATCGACTGTATCTGTCTGTCTGTCTGTCTGTCTGTCTGTCTGTCTGTCTGTCTGTCTGTCTGTCTGTCTGTCTGTCTGTCTGTCTGTCTATCTATCGATCTATCTATCTATCTATCTATCAATCAGTCTGTCTGTCTCTCTGTCTATCTATCTATCTATTATATGCTCTATGCCCCTGTTTCTATAGTTATTGGGGGTTAGCCTGTGTCATTGTGCTGACCTGCACAGAGCACACAGTGTGCCTGAGCCCATCTGTGAGTATATAGTGAATGTCTAGGACAGAGGAATTGTAAGCGGGCATTCAACAAGCAAGGTGGCCTCGTACTCTGACTTCTGCTTCACTAATGAACCTTGCCGGCCGTTGGCACAGCGCTCGGTTCATCTGCGGTGCAGACGGAAAGGACAAAGTGACCTCTGAGTGCGGAGACACCAGAAAGAGGCTCCATTTAGCAACGTCTGAACACGCCACATAATGAGTTTGGCACATCGCACTTCCCCCCTCGCACGTCTACAGTTGTTTGAAAATAAAGTGTGGGTCTGTGTAGCCCGCGTGTCTGAAAGTGTGAGCATTTGTCTCCGGAAAGCGAACGTCCAGATTCTCCGTCCCATTGGCACTGAGGGACTGAGAGGGGCTCTGAGGTCAGCTGCTGAGCTAAAAATAGAACCAAGTGGCTCTGCGAGCCACACGAAAATCCCCTAGACACAAACAAACCCATAAACTCTGTACACACTTGGCGACCTCGACAGACGCGCTAAAATGGTTTTACAGATAACTCGAATCGTACGACTTGTTTAGCTATTGATTTCATTTTCATTGAGAGTGACCACAGCCTGAAATACTTCCATTCCCACAGCCGAGATCATGTACAGATACCACAACGATCCCCCTTGGAAACCTCCCTTTGGGATTGTTGTTCGTGTGTCAGAGGGAATGAATCATCGGCACGTCTGCTGACATTTCACCATGAGTTTGAATTGTCAAGATCTGTCAAACTCTTCAGTTTATGATCTGCACAACTCATGTCACTTTCCCCGGCCCCCGGATGGAGGAAGCATTATTTACATTTTCAACTTCTATCAAGTCTATCAAATTTTAAACACTCCCAGCTCCAGGAAACCATGATATTTCAATCTTGATGGACAAACATTCGGGCCTGCTATACCTCAGCGCCACTTTCAGTCATAGTTATGCTCGACGTCTCGACCGTAATGTTCTCTCAGCTAAAATGTAATAAAATTTGCACTGTCGAGACTCGAACGGGGATGAATCTTCCCTCAGCGATGAAGAGTTTGATGCAGTCTCTTTCCACTTTTGGAGACTCGATACCACACGCGCATTTCACACAAGCAGCATCACGGATCGATATCACAGCCCTATCAAAGAGATTATAATTGCAAACATTTGCCATAATCAACTGTGAATTTTTGAAAATCTGAAAGTCATCTCGGGCTGTAATGGGTCAAATGTACCCTGCTGGTTTCCCATCAAGAAGAATATATTTACATTGTCAAGTAAACTCCAGATTTTATCTGCAAGTGCTAAAGACCTGATAGATGCCACTTGGTATAAACGGAAAGAGGCATCCCGGAAACCTCATCTTACGTACAATCTCAAACGAAAAAGACAAGCAGTTTCAGAAGGACATCAGCACGTGTTTTCAGTTGCTCAGACTGTGGCAAAGGTCGCTTGTGAAATCTTTTTCTTCCTCCGTTTTAAATGTTATTTCCAACACATCCTTATCATATCAAAGAATTTGACCAACGATCGTCCGACGCCTCGTCCCATATCTCTATTTCGATTTCATCATTTACTTCTCACCTGTCTCACGGCAAACCTCTGACCTCAATCTGCTCCTTAAAATTAGCAGTTGACGCTTCATTGTGCAAAAATATGACCTGCGAGAACTTATCACCTGTCTCTAGATAAGGCAGGAAACTGGCGAGACTGTGAAACAGCAGGGGAACACAGACACACACACACACGAACACGGGCAAGTCGCTGAGAGACAAGCGCATGCAGATAAGCATGATAATTTATGAATACCAAAGACGGCACATGACGCATAATTTGATTAAAATAAAGATATTTAAGTGCTTTCTTGTGACATGTGGCAGATTAAACCAGCTCCGACATGAAAAGACCGATCAAGGACTGAGCTTTATCTCCAGCGGAGAAACTAGTTTCCTCTCTTCCCTCCTTGCCAACAATGCAGACGAGCAGACATGTTTTCATGCCCACTTTACATGCGGACGTGCCGGGGGGACGTCAGAGCCTCGCATTAAAATCAAACAGATGCCCACTGAGACAGTGGAGGCCTCACAGATTGTGAGATAGTCCTCTAGTGGTCCTCTCTCATTCTCCTTCTGCCTCCTCAATGTGTGTAGTTGTATGAGACGGCGAGGTGACGGAGGAGGCCATCCACCCCCACACATCAACCTCCCTGATCCCCAGAGCTCTGAGGCCACAGCGCCAGCCCAGCGGCGGGCATGACTGGCCAAACAGAGCATCAAACACACACACACACACACACACACACACAGACACACACGCACACACACACACATGACATCAGCTCCCAGGCCTCCGAGAGCCAGACAGCGACACACACTCACGCTGACAATTACACACACAGGCTTACACACTTTGACATTTCCTTGTCAAAAGACCCAGTGTGCACTCTCCCTCCCACCACCGTCATCACAATCAACGCTCCTTTGTAGAGGGATAGAGAGGACGACAAGGGCACCGGGGGAGGAGGAGGAGGAGGAGGCAGAGGAGGCGGAGGAGACAAGGAGACGAGGAGATGAGGAATAGTAAGGAAGGCTGGCGGAGGGATGGGTAAATTCTCAGAGCTGCCGGGATGGAGGAAGGAAGGAGAGAAAAAAAGGAAAGAAAACGAAGACAGAGAGAATCACGAGGGTAAAAAAAACGCAGCGAAGCGCGAAAGGGACTGGGATAAAGAGACGACAGATAGATAAATAAGTAGAGGAGACAGGGAGATGACAGCGAGACTGTCTGACCACACATCCACACACAGACACACACACACACACACACACACATTTACACACTCATACAAACACACAAGTCTCATCAGTTCCACTCTTCAAGCTCTGAATGGCCCCTGGCAATGCCAGAGCCTCCAGAGCTGCAGCGCAACTCATCACGAAATTCACTATCTCGTCTGATCTGCTTTAATCACCAGGCAACCGACCGACTGACACACACACACACACACACATCTATACCACAACGGGCACAAACAAACGCAGCCCGACACCACACATATTCTCCCTGAAAGCCAGTGAACACAGAGCCAGAGCCGGTCCTGACAGAGTCACATTAATCACAGCGTACTCCCACTCTGGCTCACAGTAGCACTTCAGCCAAGTCACTCCTCGCTGGGCGCTCCCAGCCTGTCATCCAACCCCCTCCCTCCAAAAAAACCCCAGCTAGAAGAACAATGATGTTGCTCCCCAATCTGAAGCCTAATGAAAAGCAAATCAATTCTGCTCCGTCCCAACGACCGACTTCCAAGCCCACCGAAAAAAAAACCAACCAACAAAACAAAACAAAAAAAACATGCGTTCTGTGGCTGCCAAGGCTCATTCAGCCCGGGAGACATTTTGAAACTGAGAATGGGGATGATCAAAACCAGCAAACGAGTCTCCGTGGTTTCATTGATTCACATACTTAAAAAAAAAAGACAACAAAGTGCCCAGATCGTTGCACTGTGGCATCAATCTGATCTCTTATTGCTGGAGAACGAGTGCTAACTTCAATCAATCGTGCGTGTAAACGGTTGCAGCTGGACCACAGCTTCAGCACATGCAGCAGCAGACACAGATTCCACATTTTCTCAACACGGTTACGTCATAAACAGAAACCGTACCACAGAAGTGGATGCAGCCATGCGTTCCTGCCAGTGGTTGCAAACAGAAGTGTGGTTGCATGGAGGTCTATGGGGAAAAGACCTTTCATCCAACTTGATTCAACAAGATAGTTAACTACTTCAAGTCTTAATTTACTGTCAAGTCCTCTTCAATAAAGCCCGATGCACAGTTTAATTTGATAACAGTCCCTCACAGAATAAACTAAACTTTTCACACTTTTCAAAGAGACCTAGTACCATTCCTACTGGGGCGTCGTTTGCAACAAAGGGAGAAAACACCAAAGAATCTGATTTATGTACATGAAGAGAATATCTTGGCACCCAGTTTCAACTGGAGGGGAAAAGGATGGAATGACTAATATTTTATCTATGCACCTCGCACCTTTTGAACGAGCCACCAGCAGAAGCCCAGGAGTGAAATACTTAAACATTAACAACCGTCGGATCAAATTATCACCTGAACTGAGTCAGATCAAACCCAGGCCTTGTACCTGAGTTAGTTGGAGGGCAGGTTTCTTGCTGCAGGCGAGAGGCTGTCAGGATGTCACAGTTTCTCCCTCTGTCTCCCAGCTGATGCCTCCATCCACTTTCTCCTTCTTAAGGGCTCAGGTTTTTAGTTGTGGAGCTTATGAAAACTTAGTTCCGGGTCTGTCACCCTGCTGGGCCCTCATTGCGCCACACAGCAGCTTTTGGGCATTTTGCTGTTGTCACCGTTGACACTGTCACGCAGTATAACGTTGAAGGACATATTTGAATAGTTTTCTCCCCTGTGTGTAGGTGGGGCCAAATCGAGCTGTAAAACTGTAACAATGCCCCTCTGTAGTGCTTTTAAATAGCTGTAGAACTTGTTTTTTGTTAAAGGTCATGTTTATGTTAATGATAGGAGAACATGGTCACACGGAACTTCAGCTCTGCTTCGTTTATGCTATTTGTTTATGTAAAGTTTATACAAACTGTTCAATGGCTGGCCCTGCCCTCAGACCGCCAGACCACCAGACCTTCAAACCCCCTTTAAAACCCACCTGATCAAACTGGCTTTTAACATTTAACTGTGCCTAAATATGTTCTCCTATTTGTCCTAAGTGCATATACAAACTGGTCCTTCCCGTTGGATGAGTGGTTCGATCTGTCTCACAGCGAGAAGGTCCTGGGTTTTAATCTCAGTTGGACTGAGGGCCTTTGTGTGTGTAGTTTGCTGGTTCTACCAGTGTGTTTTATCCAGGTGCACTAGTTTCCTCTAAAGTCATAAAACATACATGTTTAGGCTGGTTGGAGTACCTACCTTTGCCCCATTAACAAAGCAGGTGAGATAATGCATGGATGGATGGACAGACACGGATGAATTGCTAGTTTTGGAGCCAAAAAGCAAAACAAAGGAAACAAATCTGGACTGTGTGTATTTCTCACCGGTTCTCCAGAGTGCACCAGCCGCAGTGGGCGTCGCCCGCTTCCAAACAGTCGTTGCAGCTCCTCCACTGGTCGCATTCGGCCACTTTCACCCTGAGCATCTGCGCCGCGCAGACATGAAACACACGCACGCATTAATACAATATATCAGATGAAAGCAGAGAGTTTATTTTCCATCTGTCCATGCAGGCCTTTTAACAGAGAGCTATTCCTGAGTAGTCATTTTGTCATGCAAAAAATGTCAAAACTTTGCCTGCATCCACTCTCTGAAATGCAAATTTGTCATGTATTTATTTATTTGCTATACTTCTAACTGGATGCTGTTGTGTTTTTGATGGCTGGACAGACAGAATAAGTCATTTAAAAATGCTATCTGAAGCATTAAAAGCATGCTAAGCCGTTTTATATGTATATTGGTGACATTTCAGGCCTATTTCATGTTTACAAATCACATGTCTATGGCAACATATAAACACTCTCTATATAACAGTAACAGAGGTAACGGAGGTGCTAAAGGTGCAAAAACATCCCGTCACCGTTATGAAACACATCAGCTTGGGTTTGCAGCACTGAAACCTATTGAAGGTCTGTGCACGTGGTCCCGGGGAAGTGTGTGTTCAGCTGAACTGCGGAGTGGAGGATTTTGATTGTTGGCATTACGATTCCTCTCCACGCCGCCAGGAATAAATCAGCTAGTAGAGGGGTGCGGAGGATCAACAGACGCCTCGTCTGCTGCCACATTCTTACATGGTGGGAGGTCATGAGATAAAGGAAGTTGCTGTCGCTGGGGTCGAAGGTCATGATGTGGTGTACGGCTTCGCTGGCGGGCAGCCTCAGCGTCCACTGGTTGGCCAAGGTCATGTTCGCCAGGAGGGTCAGCTGTGAAAGTCAGAACCAGAATCAGTTTGATTGGCCGGGAGTGTGAGCGCACATATGAGGATTTTTCTTGCGTCCTTTTTTCTTTTTCTTTTCAAACGATGTGCAGAGCGGAGGACACAGGTTGGATCGCTGTGTTGCAGCAGGTGTGGAGAGGTGCAATAAATATTTTCTCAAGGTTAATTCAACGCGGAAGAGGTGACTCTGGGATATTTTGCCGCACGTTTACATAAAAGAGCTCTTCAAATACCACCAATGCAAGCACAGGCGCTTGCCGTTCATCAAGCAGCTCAGTTGGTGCAAATTCAGGGCCGCGTAGCTTTTTTATTCATTTCCTGCTCTCATACTTGGCAGGGGTTTCACGCCAGCAATCCACATCGTGGCTGTTCCTCTAACTTTGAGCCAACAGCTACCTACCACTAAGGTGTTTTAGTAAGATAAATACACCACACTGGTTTATGTGGAAACTGTAACTCCTCTGAACCCGCTTGAAACACACACACACACACACACACACACACACAGAAAAATAAGCCCCCAGATGCTCATACTTTATGAAATCATGCATGTATAAACAATAGCTGCCAGATATAGTTAAGTGTGCATGCGTTTTAATGACAAATGTCCTTTTTTTTAATTTCCAAATATTTATTTTAATGTGTTCAACTCGCAGCTATGTGGGGCAGAGTAGTGAGTTATCTGCGGCCTTCCTGCAGCTCTAGATAATAAAACGGGTGTGATAGATTCTCACGTATGCACAAACACAGAGGCGCACACTCACAGGGCCACGTAGAAAGGAAAAAAAAAACCAAACAGTGCAGAGTGAGACTTCCTGTCACGCAGACAGAGAAAGCTCTCATTTTTGCGATTTGTCGAGTCGCCATTCAGTGGAGACATCCTGGCATCCTGAGGAACTGACCGGCATCTGGTGACATGCACGGGCTGTGCCACTTCTCCATCTGCCGACCACACATACACCCTCCTCTGTGTATACACACGCGCAGGCACGCACGCACACACAGGGACACACAAAAACATCACCACCCACTGAGGCGCCCTGGTTAATGTAAAACCAGAACAGACAGAGGCTTAGTAAACCAGTGGCTTAACCTGCGATGAGAGGCATTATCTCAACCTCCAAAAATCACTGTCGTTTTTTTAACACCACCCACCCATCTACAAACACACACTCTACTGCCTTGGAGATAGTGAGCAGCTGTGCTATGTCTTTCACCCCCCACACTCACCCCGCCCCACCCAGCACACACACACACACACACACACACACACACACACACACCCCAGCCACTACAAAAACATGCGTGGAGTGACACAGTGAGGGACGAGTAAACAGCAGCCCACACACCTGGACGGATGGATGGGGAGCAGAACGGGAGCAGGGAGGAGGAGAAATGAGGAGTCGCTATCACACAGTGGGCCACCAGGTCAAGCAACAAAACACCTGCTGTACTGGCAGGTCGCTCTGACTCCAGTCTCTGTCTATCTGACGACAGATGAAAGACCCTATTCAACCACGGAGTGCTCAGCTGCTGCTGTAACGCTCACTGTGTGTGTGTGTGTGTGTGTGTGTGTGTGTGTGTGTGTGTGTGTGTGTGTGTGTGTGTGTGTACCTGGGTGTACAAGAGAGAGAATAAAGGCAGACGGAGGTGGGGCAGAAAGAGAGAGAGAGAGGTAAAGAGATAAAGCCTGTTTGTTTGCAAAATGAATCAAAGGGCCTTTTAAGTCAGAGATGAAGTGAGAGAGAGAGGAGACAATGGAGCGATGAACTGAGAAGTGGAGGGGTGGACGGACGGATGGAGGGAAATTGGACGAGAGCGAGTGAGATAAAGCCGGGTACTGCGAGTGGCAGAAAATGGAAGTCAGCTTTAATGGGTGGGTGTGTGTGTGTGTGTGTGTGTGTGTGTGTGTGTGGAGGGGGTGGACTTCATTAAAAAATGCATGTAATTACAAATTACTTCACTAAGGGCTCTCTCAAAGACAGTAAAAGAGGCCTAACTTAATCTCAACCACCGTTCCCCTGTGTTTAGTCGGAGCCAAACTCATAGCCAGAATCACATTACACACACTAACAGCACCATTAACCTCTGTAACAGCTCTATCCTCAGGGCATGGGCAAACACACAGGCAGACTCTGCCTCACACACACACACACGTAAACACACATATACGCACTCACAGATACATACGCAAACAATAAAATACACATATAGCTTAAAAGCAGAGATCCTGTTGTCGCCCAAGGTCAAAGATATGTTACGCTCCCCTATGCAGTGTAACAAGGTTGGGAGGGAGCACACGTATAGCACATAATCACAGGGTTGATCTGGGTAAACACGTGAAATCACCTAACCGCTCACACCGGCCTGCAGACAAAGTCAAACACCTTAAAAACACTGTCAAACCTGCAATCAGGCAAACAGGCGCACACAAACACGCTCGTATACGCCGTCCCTGCCCACGTAGAGCATCCGGTGTAAAAACCGTCCCAAAACCAATTACTGAACCGCAAGCTCAGTCGCAGCTAAAACAGTACCTTCCTTTAGGTGGAGAGGGGGGTGGGGGGGTGGATGGTGGAGGAAAATGAGGAACTCTGTTAGTGGGGCCCCTCCAGGAGAAAGGTTTTAATGCTGTAAAATGGTTCCAAAGCTAACGCAAAACAATAGGGTCAGAAAGCTCTCAGAGCGGGTCGGAGCTGCACAGCTGAGGAGCAGCTTGTGGCGCTTTTGCAGGCGGGCCGCTGCTCGGTCAGGGGTAGACGGGGAATGTGGCTGAGACAGAATTAAGGAACGCTGTTAATTGGCCCGGGAGAAGGTTTTCTTCATTTTTTTTCCCCCTCTTTTTTTTCACAAGCTGCTCCCACTGAAAAGAAAGCACAGGTCGCGCACCAACACATGGCGAGGACTGAGTCATACGTCGTCGGGCCGTCTTGTTAAACGGCCCTCTGGCGATCTACCGAGACAATGAGCAGGTCTGAGCAACGTTAGAGCACATGATTAGGACTACTTAATGGGCCATGATGGGTCATGGATGAATAGAGTGGGGAGAAGAAGGGGGTGGGGTGGTGGTGGGGGGGTGACAACTCTGAGAACCTACAAGATGAAAGCGGACATTCCCCGCTCATGTTTCATCACACACCTAAAGTTTATTGACAGATGCAGCGGCCACATCTAAACGTTTGGCGTCGTCATTTTTCCGAGCTTGAGGGCTCGATCCAATTCAAACCCAGCTGGGTTTCATGTCCATGTTAGTCCGGAGAGCTTTGCTTTGTGTGTGTGTGTGTGTGTATGCATATGTGTGTGTGTGTTCATGCTGCTGGTCACATGTGTCTCACCTTACGTAGGCGCCCATTACTGGTTCCCAGAAAAACCACAGTGTGGTTGTGAACATAGTCCACGGAGACTGAAGTGAGACCTGGGTATTCAACGAGAGGAATGGCCCTCAGGGGCCTCCGTAGGGCCAGAGGGTGCTGCAGGTGGGCCGCACCGCAGTCCAGCTGCTCGGGCTGCAACTGGAACACAAAGTAAAGAGAAAGAGAGATGGAAAGGGAGAGGGAGAGATCATCACTCATTAGCTTTTGCTTGAACACACACCATGCAGATGGGAAAACAGGAGAGAAGGAAGAGAGGGAGAGAGAGAGAGAGAGCTGCATGATGAAAGCAAAGTGGAAAACAAGAGCTGATGGTAGCCATCACAACGGTGCAGCTCATTCTTCCAAATCACTTTTTAGTCATCTCCGTGAAGACTTGAAAAGGGCTTACAAGGGTCTTCAACACTCATAAGACTCTGCTTTTGTCAAATCCACGGCGTGCAACGATAAAACATTAGCGCCACGCTCGGATGAGCACCAGGATCTACTGGGAATTCTCTGAATATTTTAGAGCACGCAGGCAAAAAAAAAAAGAAGAAAAAAAAAAGAATTAAGCACAGTGGATATTTGTAGAGTCGTTTCCCACGGGCCCCTCTGCCTGCGGCCTCGTCTCTCTTATCATAAATTGTGCCTGGCTTTCCCTCAGTGCCGGCCTTCACAACAAAAAAAAAAAAAAAAGAAAAGGATCACGTCTCAGCGACTACGGACCAACAACTTGAGAAAGTTTATTCTGTGAAGTTGTGTCACGACGAGACATGAGGCTAACTTCTCGATCGGGGCGCCGTCCGATTTCGAGAAAGCATTGAGGAAGCCGGTCACGGGTTGCGCGGTGGCCCCGGGGCCACGGCCGACAAGACAGTGCCAGGGAGGAGGGCGACTCCGCGACCTGACAGCACAGCGGGCACGGGGCGGCCTCCGCTGACCCCGCCGCTGTCACTCAAAAGCCGCAGCTCAGTGAAAAGCTGGAATCTCACCACATTCCTACCAAACAGTGCAAAGCTCTCTCTTTCTCTCCCTCCCTGCTTTTATCATCCGGCGAACACACAAGGCGGGCAAATACAGTGTGGCAACGCCTGAGTGTCCTTAAGGGCAAATATTTGGTTTGGTATGCGAGTGGAAAGCAAGAAAAAAAGATAACATCTGATGACAAAGCAGCTATTTATTCACTGATATTGCGCCAAAGTTGTGGCCAGGTTATAGTTAGAAGCACGTTCGTTGCTTGAAATAATTTTTCAGGACGATTCGAGAGCATGTTCTCACGCCCTACCAGCTCCAATGCTTTGGAGATGCGTCATTTCCTACAGTCGTACCTTGGATTTTGTACATTTACCCGGATCGCTCACATATTTGTTCCTCTCCGGTCCCCAGAAGCCTGATTTAAGAGATAAGCAGTCTATGGCTACTGTAAAATAACCTCTGACATCATAGGAAATAATGAGGAGATTACAGACTACGCAAACCTTCCAGACTGCCTGCGTTTACTCACTGGGTTGAGTGAGGCAGAAAGAGGAGAAATAATATTCAAGGGCAACTCCAGATTTTCCGGGACATTTAACTTTTTCGATCATCCCCCGTGTGTGTTTTTCATGACTGCAGAATCCCTCGCTATTTTTCAAGGTTTTACAGCCCTTCCAGGACACATGATAGACCCTGATAGACAGCCCTGAAAGACACATCTGACATCTGGTGAGAAAATTATCGACCCCTCCCTCCTCTCATATTTGCGCAGACAGGGAGCTGCTGGATGTGAGAGGAATCTCACCCTTCCCATAACCCCCAGAGTGGCTGCGGAGCATCTTCTCCAGCTATCGTGACCTCTGCTCGTGACACGGGAGATCCTCTCTCTCTCCAAGTCATGAGCCCCGGGGCTAAAGAGGATAACCGTGGTAAGCAAGAGTGGGGGGACGCAGACAGTCATGTGTGAGTTTGTCTTATTTTGGAGGGGGTGGGGGGTGGGCGGGGGGTCATAACTGTCAGGGCAGACGGCTTTCATAAATCAGAATCAAGACGCTTAACCGGCCAAGTTTGGGGATACAAGGAAAAGCCTAAGTGGGGGAGAGGTGATTAAGAAAAAGGCTGATAACTCGTCTCAGGCTCCATTATCCATCCCGTCTGGGCTTAATGGTTCTCATGCAGTGCAAAGATAAGGAATCAAAACACTGTGGGAGTCATGAAATAATAAAGCATTGAAGTTTTTCTTCTTTTTTTTCAAGAAAGGCAGAAAACTTTCCCATTGAGGTTAATCTGGTAAGGTTATTTGGCACCAATATACATTGACCCTGTGTACTCGTGCATTGATTACCTGCCCTCCCTCAAGGATAATTCGTCCTATTGCTTTGTGAAAACTGTGGTTTTGTTCCAACTTATGGTGTTGTAATCTGGAACCTGAATTTCCCAAAGGGAACCTCCCAAGGGATCAATTAAATGAATCTATCTACCTATCTATCTCTCTATATCTTTCTATCTATCTATCATGGAAAGCACATTGAGAAAGTCATGGAAAAGCCCAAGTTGCCCTTGAAAACTGCTTCTTCTCCAGCGAAGACAGTTTACAAGGTTTGCATATGTATAGTCTGTAAATCTGCCATATTTCCAAGCACGTCACAGATCATTTCATAGATAAATTACATCCACAGGCTGCACATCTGCACACCCTGAATTTCCCCAAGGGATCAATAAAGTTTCTATCTATCTATCTATCTATCTATTGTATGACATTTACAAATTGGAATCTGAGGTCAAATTGGAATATTCTCAATTTCTATATTTCCTGCTCACTTTCACAGCCTCTTTTTTTTGGACACAAGCTTCCAACATCTGAGCCACTCCTGTGAATGACCCATAAAATCAGATTAGTCCTCTTACCACAAGGTTTCTCTTTAGGATGCAGGCTGTCCCTGAGCCCTGGATGACGCTGTCCAGTACCTGGACGTCGCTGCTGGGGGTGTTGGAGCAGTTCCTGCGGCCTTGCCTGATCTCCTCCTCAATGTCCGCAAACCTAAAGGCGCACAGGGCTGACCTTCGGTCCCCTTTGGAGAACACCCCGAACAGGTAGGGCTCGGATCCGTGGATCTCAGCCTGATAGACGGACAACATCCTGTTGTAGATGTTCCCATTTAATCCGCACTGTAGAGGCATCTGGATGTAGGACTCGGTCAGCTTCTTGCTCTCGGGTCCGGATGGTTTCTTGGGGCTCTCGGTGTCCAAGCAGATCCTGGAGAGGATGCTGTTGGGCTGGCTCTCCTTGTGGCCCATCTTGGCGTCGTTATTAAAGGCGATATAGGAGTAGGTCTTCTGCATGAACGCGTGCACGAAGTTGAGCTTATTCTTGGTCTTGACCTCCTGTTTGATCTTGAAGACATTATCCTCCGAGGGGTTAATATCGTAAGTGAAGAGTCTGGATAGGTCCTGGATGTTCAGGGAGCGGATCGCGATCTCCGGGGTGTTCTCGAAGCGTAGGTCCTCCTTGCTGTGGTTCTTGGGGAAAAACTGGGTCCCGGCTCCCGTGTAGGTGGCCCCAACGAGGAGCCGGGTGTGTCCTCCGTGGCTCCTGAAGATGAGCCCCACGGTGGAGGCGTTGGGGTGGTTGGCCGCGATGTTGAGCATACTGGGAAAGACCGTCTTCTCCCCCTGGGGTGGGAACTCCACCGCGATCTCCGAGATGTTCTCCATCCTGCGGAGCTCGCAGAAGCCCTGGTAGACGGATCCACATACCACCACCACTCCTTGGTGTCGGTCCAGCTGCAGGAGCTTGTTGTAGTTGTCGGTGAGCGACTTGGGATGCTCGCAGGGAGCCTGGGGCAGCTGCGGCGCATGGCACAACAGGTTGTCCTCCACCGGTCCCGTCCTCTCCTCCGCCTCCAGGATCAAGCTCCCGTTCAGCTGGTACACCGTGTTGACGGTGGCCAGGTAGATCTTTCCGGACACCGGGTCCACCACGAAGTTATTGGTGAGGTTTGGAGACGGGAACGCCTGCTGGATGCGCAGCGCCGTGGCGCACCGGTGCGTCTCCAGAGCCAGGACGCCGAGGAGCAGGACGGCTGTTCCCACCGAAGGAGGCATTTTTCCTTCTGACCGGCTTCCGCGAGTTCTGTGCCGAGGGGTGCATTGAGCAAAGACAAAAATGTGTGTTTGTTCCTACTGCGACAATCGGAGAGGAAAGGCTGTTTCCTGCTCAACGCCTAAACCCAGAGTGACGCGATAAGCGAGTCGTGCTTCCTCTCCGGGCTCCCCTCCTCTGTCTGTCCCTCTCTCTGCCCAGGAACACTGAGCCACACTCAGACACACCACCTCGTTGAGGTGTGTGTGTGTGTGAGGGAGTGTGTGCGTGCGTGCGTATGTGTGAGGGAGTGTGTCTGTATAGACAATAGTGTATTATAGAGACCCACTCACAAATTAGGCAGGAATAAAGTGGGATTCCGAAAGTCAAATCTGGACTTTTGTTGATTATGCTCAACTCATTAAAGGGGACCCATAACGAAACAAAAAGACTTTTATCTTAACTTTTGTTGAATAAGAATATGGAAAGTCCAGAAACAACTCGACATGAACAAAGACATGTTTTGATCGTGTTCATATATAATGTCGACTTTTCTGATATATGGTGAATAACAATATGGTAGGTCCATAAAGTCCTCATTTATGTAGAAATCTGAACTTTTATGATTATGGCTTCAATATAGGGGGACTGAGTTAAAGAAAAACACTTGAACCTTGGCTTTATTGAATAACTACTCTATTCTCAGCTGAACATATGGCAAGTCCAGTAGCAATAAGTCCTAATTTATATATAAATCTAAACTGTTTTTAATGATGGTGTCAACTCATCATATGGGACATTGAATAGAAAAAATACAACAAAAATACAACAAACATTTAAACTTTGCTTTGGTGAAAAACTAGACTATTCTCAGATAAACCCATCATGAAGTTCTCAAAATTTTCTTTCTCGGAGGACGAAAATTTGTTTTACAGACTCATTGTGGTGAACATGTAAAGTAGGAGTGTTAGGGAGGTTTCACACCAATATGGTCTGGGAACCCAGGTTTGGATAGGGCGTGGGCGATAAAACATTTCACTCATTTTTGTTTAGTTTTTTCCGATGATGGCGTCAACATATTTGTGGTGACCTAGAATAAAATACTTGAGTGTTGGCTTTGTTGAAAAACATCCTCCTGTTCTCGGCTTAAGATGTACGGCAAGGCCAAAAACATCATGGCATCATGCTCCTAAAAACAAAAGTGAATCTGAACTGAGACAGAATTTGAGATAAAATGTGAGTGTGACCGATCTATATGTGCTCCTGGTTCTTCTTCGGTGTCTGATTCCTCTTCTGCTTCTGGCTCAAACATATACATGCTCCATAGTTTGGGAAGAAGTTGTGAAACTCCTGATTCCAGCATGGAATATCACGTGAGCCTCCATGTGAGTGTCAGGCAAGACACCCAGTCAGCTAAAAGCCTACATGTGGTTGCCAGATAAGCATGAAAATGGACCCACCCCAAAGCAGTAAATGTAAATAGGCTTGTAAAATAGCATGTGATGTATTTGTGTCTTAACCAGGGCCTTAACAACAGAAAACAGGTCTAAATGCTCCATTCAATCATTCTAAATCACCTGCATCTCATCAATGGATCCAGATTATCAGACGTGGCTCACTCCGTTACCAGAGCTCATCTGCTCAGATTGCCTGGCGTGAAACTTGTTCTCTGCGAGCTCCGATTGGCAGCATCTCACTTCGTTCAGCAGATGAACTTATTGGAGGTGTAACCCGAGCCCTCTCTCTGCCATATGAAGTTGCAAAGACCATCAAACTGTGCCTTTCAAGATGGGCCAGTTGACGGATCTCCTCCCCTGCGTGGTTCCGCAGGTCCCGGGGTTAATGACGGGTCACGGTCCCACCTCCTGTGCCCCCCTCCCCTCGTCCCTCTCTCTCAGATTAGTTCTGCAGATCCGGAGGGTTCTGTTTTGGGCACATACGGCACAGTAAGCACCGTGAAAGTGCTACCAGATGGGCACATCAGCGCACCTTTCCGGTTTCTGACATTCACATCTATCCAACGTTGTTTTTTTTTTTTTTTGCACATTTTTGCCTCATAAATATTCAAGCGCAACACATGCGCACCCCCTTCTCCCCTCCCCATTCAAAATGCACGAATGTGGTTTAGCATTTCTGTCTGTGGATGGCGTGCGTGCATATGCTCACATCTCGGGATAGAAATGAGTGATCCCTAGTCGAGAAATGTGTCAGACGCTGCATAAATCAGTTTGCAGGCGAAGTGTTACCTCTGAATACATGCAATAATTACACTTGATGCTAAATTGTGCGCAATCGCTTGTGCCTATTTGCTGTGGCCTCCTCTGGGGACAGACATGCACTCTCCCCTCTCTCCTTTTCCCAGCTTTCTCATGAGCACACACCTTGTTTACCACGCCGAGTGGCCACGCGTGTCAAAACTGACGGTGCAAAAAAAGAAAAAGGGGGAAAAAATGAGTCCCGATAAAGTGCAACGTCATGACCCTACAACTGCTCCTCAGGTGTGACTGAGAGCTGCAGCCCGGTGCTGCTCAATCACAGATGACAGAGTCAGTGGAATTAAGCCGTGTGTTAGATGGAGGAGAAAGTAGGAGAATGAGGTGGGACAGACACTTTCTCCCCTGTGTTTTGAGTGAAAATATCGTCCCTGGTGACCCACTCTTTGGCTTCTGGACCTGTGGTTAAAGGGGCCTTCCACCCAACCTGTTTCCTCCTTGATAAGGGGGTGAGTTTACGCCTCCCTCCTCCCTTAAAGAAGACGTACAGTCAGAAACTGTTTCTACCACGGCTTTATTCAGTCCATTCGCTAAACATCTAAATCTAAAGCAGATCATCATCACATCATCACGTCTGAAATGTAACTACAAAAAAAAAATCTGAACGAGTCAGAATGACACGAATAACGTGGCTCTGCTCAGGTATGCGAGTAAATGAGGTGTGACAGTGTCACGGCTGTGGAGTTTAAAAACCACATAATCATTCAGGTGCGTGGCAGGCAAGTGCAAAGCCTACATGTGGTTGCCAGATAAGCATGAAAAGGGCACAGCAATGTTCCCAGACCTAAAAATAGGACTGTAAAATAGCATGCGAGGCATTTCTGATGAAACCAGTGTTCCATGGATTTTATGTTAACACCAGAGAATGAGCACCCCATTCAACCATTCTGGTGTCATTCACAGGGACGGGGCACAGCGAGGGCCATACAAGGCAAATGATCTCCATCTAGTGGTCGCGAGAAGAACCTGCATGTAGTAAAAACTGGAGAGGAAGGAGTAAACGCACACGCCCTTGGAGTAAAAAGATAGCGACGGCACATCTGTAAGTCAGGAATGCACTTTTATTTATATCACACATAGAAAAGGACATCAGAAGGCACTGGAGTGGTTTAGCACACACACAACCCTATTATCATTGGTGTTACTTCAAGGTCAAGCTAAGGTCAAAGGTCAGCTCTGCTCCCAACTTGTCTGTTTCAGCAGGCGGGGACGATGGTCAGACTGGAATAGATCACTAAATCTACTTATTGCCATTTCAACCGCATGCTCGTCCTGTGAGGAAAACGACATTTTTGATGGTTCGACAAGAGCCGAGCTGCATTCCTGGCAGAGGGTTTGATCTTTAGACAAGGTGACAGCGAGCCTGACCTGAGACGACTCGTCCCATCCCACCGAGGACGACTTCGAGTCTTCCGCAGAGCCAACATCTGAAGTCTGAGGTTTCCCCGAGCCTCGGCCCGACCTACAGTAAAAGTGTTATCTACCCCTGTGCTAAAGTGCAGCTGTACAGTTCAAATGATCTCACTATCTATCGGTTAGGAAATCAGTGTCTGTTGAAATGCGTGGTGAACTACAGTATGTAATGTGCTGGGTCATGTCCTGGAACAGATGAGACGGAGTGTTAGAGGAGCTGGAGTCAAGCTCAGGTTCAGACTGTGATTCTCTCGTAGATTTTTCCAAAAAAAAAAGCAAGAGTAAAAAGTCTCCCCAAAAAGAAAGAAAAAGGTGCTTGACACCCAGGCAGGACATTCATGACATAGTGTGAATAGATGCAATCCGCTCTTCTCAACTAGGACCCTACTGGGCGCTAAGGTTTGGCACTAGGCGACTACACCGTGAGATGGTGTGCTCGACGAAGAAGTAGAAGAAGAAGAAAAAAAGAAAAGGGAGGACGGCTAAAGAGGGAACCAGAGGGCATGAGTCGTACAGTATCACGTACAGGCAGTGTGCATTAGACCGACATGGCAGTGGAGACGACTAGCACTGTAGATATGAAGCAGCAGCATTCCTGTTCCAACTGAGATGGAGCTGGATAAGCACCAGCGGTCTCTTTCCCCCTGACCTGATCACATCAAATATGGCAGAGGGAGGGAAGGAAATTATGCCAGCAAATTGATTTTGCTCGGACAATGGCCTTTTGTCATTGCTTGCAAAAGCAAAGTATGCTGTTTGTCCTAATGAAAAGATGTTTACATGTTGCATTTATGGCAGATGGCTAACAATAACCAGATGCTCTGTGCGCGTGTGTGTGTGTGTGTGTAAACGCCATCTCATTGGTCTATTTTGTTTGCCTTCTAAAGCCGGCCCTGGTGTGTTCTTCACATTTTGATTCTCGCACTTGACACCGAGATTTTGGACTCAAAAGAAAGTGAAAGTGTGCGTGTGATCTTTTTCTATTAGAAATGGTAAGAGAGCATGAGGGGGAAAAAGTCTCTAGTCATCAATTACACTCAAAGGCCATGATGTTCAGTCAGTCCTTCAAGATGTGCGGTCAAACAGCTTCATTTCATCACAGCAAAAAGAACAAAAAAAAAAAGGGAAAAAAGAAAAGAGCATCTCCCAGGAGGGTTTTTTCAGCCATGGTTCACATCTACCAATCACAGCTAGGTAAGAGTTCTCTCCCTAAAGGCAATCGACCACGTGATCATTCCTCTCTACAGTTAGACTGGGCCTCCTCAGTCCTATCACACACCCCCAGTTCTCCTGACTACTGAGCTCCCCCGTCATGTAGGGTGAGGGGGGGGGGGGGGGGGCGGGGGGGACGGGGGGGCGTAATGCTACATGGTACTGAATAAAATAACATTGAAAATAAAAAATAATATTATTAGAAATAATACATTATAATTGATTAAACCCTAAAAAGATAAAAACAGTACAGTGTTGCATTTTGTGAGGGCGAGCAACACAAAGAAAAAAAAAAGTTCTTTTCTGTTTTGTTGTTTTTTTTTAAGAAATGTAAACAGTCTCGTCCTTCCCCCAAATTACAATCGTCAGTCTTCTAAACGTTGCTCGGCGTCTCCCGCTCTTCGCCTCCGGGCTCAGTCCCAATGTGCCGGGGCCGTACCCCCGGCGCCCGCCCCCCCCCCCCCCCCCCCCGAGCAGCCACCCTACAACGGCAACCACGTACTCCAGAACCTGGCGGCGCCCGCGGCGCCCGCCCGCGTCAGCTCGGCAACAGGCTCCCGGCCTCCCCCCGGTCATCCGGGCGGCTGCAGGGCCCGGTGCGTGTAGCCCGACAGAGCGTCCCAGTTCCTCCACAGGAAGGCCAGCAGGAGGATGAGGAGGAGGGTGGAGAGGGAGCGCGAGCGCGTCTTCATCAGGGGCACCACGCAGTTGGCCACGGTGGAGACGAAGACCAGAAGGACGGCCATGAGGGCCAGCAGCACGTTGATAAGTTTCCCCAGGAGGGTCCGCGCCGTGGCGTTCTCCAGCCCCTCCAGCTGGACCACCTGCTGCTGCTGCTGCTGGAGCTCCATCTTTGAGATCCTGGTCTGACAGGCCTCCAGGGCTTCCTGCAGCGCACGGAGGGAAAAGACGGTTCAAGAGATTAAGAATCGCTCAAAGCAAGAAGTCACGCAGTCACCTTCTTCAAGCATGAACTAGAAATCACACAAGACAACTGATAGTTCCTTGTGAGATTCTTGGAAAATGTAAAAAATAAATTCTAAACATTAAAACAACATGATGTGTTAAAATGCTGTCTAAGGTCAATAAGACTGGCAGAGAAAAAAATGTTGTTACACATAAATTGTGTAAAGTTATAATTTCTTTCTTTCATTCATCTTTTTTTCCCTTGCAAACATTATGACCGAGTTCCGAACTTAAGTGCATTAATAGTACGTATATTCTGTGTATCCCATAGAGGAAAAGCAACGGTTAAAACAACTAATAGAATAAGTTTAATGAGTGTGAATTATGGATGAGCTGTTGCGTTGTCGCCTACCGCCCCCTAGTGTCTGGGAGCAGAAGTGCAGCGCGGGGGCAACTCCCTTTGAGCTCGTCTGGCATGGAAGCGCACAAAGGGCAGCGGTAATGCGACCCATTTGCGAGGAAATGCTTGTGTTTTGAGCAAACAAAGCAGCAGGTGGACAGCCTGTATTCCTCTCTTTCTTCCTGTTTATTTTGTCATCATGCACGATGAGGTAATGCCTCTGACTGTCTGAGGGAGAGCCACCGCCTGAGACTTTCAGACTCTAACTCTCGGACTTGAGAGTGGCACCATCTCGCCCGAGCGAGAGCGAGAATGGCCCCACAATGCTACAACTAAATAAATCAGTGAGGGAGGGACAGAGAGGGAGAGAGAGAGAGAGAGAGAGAGAGAAAGAGAGAGGGAGGGAGAGAGAGGCCGAGCTCTCAGTAAAGCCCCCGGGGGTGCAGCCACAAATGACAAAATCAAATAAAAGGCAAATAGTGAGAATACTGAGAGGAAACCATGTACACAAACCATTAGTTTGGGACATAATTACATGATTCAAACTCAAACATTTGCTGTCCTTTGGTCATAATAACCTATTGTGGTTGTTCCGGGCGACAGGAGCGACTTGGCTAAATTCAGAAGCAGCAGCTGAGCGAGCTCAGAGATTGGGAGCATGAGGTTGGCTGTCAGGCCAGGGAGCAGGGATTAGTAATGTCATTAGGCGTCATTATGACAGTAAAAGCATCACTCTGTAAGCAGACTTATGACTGGGACAAAGTGGAAATACTTCCCCCGACATACCGGCATTAAGACGAAACAATATAACACCGTAATACTGACTAGTTTCAATAGAATGTGGGGAATGGGTTTATTCAGGGGATAATTTATTAGTTTTTGTCTGTACTTTTACATTCACCAGGACAGTCATTAACTTCTAGGTCTCCCTGGGTTATTATTGTCATTATTTCGTTAATCACTACTTCATCATCTGGTAGGAGGCTTATTGTGCTGTTGAAATGTGTGTATTTGTGTTAAATAATGGCATCAATTTTGTGTGGTTATCATGTTTTTTTTGGACAATAGCCCCATTCGCAGAGCAGCGAGAGAGTGAGATTATGTCGCTCCCAGTGATTTCAGAGCGAGGCGCGCACCGCTCCCGCCATGGACCAGATGCTTGTGGACGGACCTGTATGTCTCGGGCCCTCTCGTACGACTGATAGGCGATCTTCTCCTCCATGCTGGCCAGCTCCTGCTTGAGGTTGAGGATTTCGTTCTGGTGCAGCTCGGTCAGGTCGTTGAGCTGCTCCTCCAGACGCTCACACCTGAGTGCGCAAACAGAGGAGGCACACACGTGAAGGGCCGGGCCGTGATTAGCTTAGACAAAGACACACATGCGGGAATTAGTGGGAAACAGACCCTGCAGGCATCTGACCACATGGCACCTGACTGGACTGATGACTGGCCCTGACGAGATTAGGACATGCTTACTCATCTGCTGATTCGACTGGCCAATCAGAGGGAGGCAGCGGCACGAGACCGGCCAATAGCAGCCACCTGGCAAATACTGCTGTTTATTTTGGCAGACCCATAAAATTGGATGGACGGCATAGCAGAGGCATAGGGAGTCATGTATGTTAGCCAATGTTTGTTTCCTCTTATGCTAATTTTTCCATTTTTCAGTTCGGGTCACGTTCATAATTCCTTTGGCCCCTTTTTTAGAAACTAAAATGACTAAAACATCTGTAACATGTTCCTGAAACCCAAATATGCCAAGGAATATGTGGAGGTTTCCCTGCTTTGAAGCAGCCGATAATCAGAGTTCTTATCAGCTTTCTGTTGATCAGTTCATTGTGTCCCCTCTACACTCATTAACGAAGACATGTTTTGTAGCTGTGCCTATAAAAAGCTCATTTCTTGGTAGTACAAAGGACAGATTTAGTCCATGAGGACCTATTTAGCAACATGACTGGTTTATGAATTATTAGTCCCAGCGGGCAGGGTGAAAAGTGGCCACTCCGTCCTGTTCGGTATTATTTTGGTCCTTGAGCAAAAACACTGTTTGAGTCTGGACATTTTAGGGAGAAAAATGCTTGTTTCTCTCACTGTCTAAGCAGCTCACTTCACCCCCCCCCCTCCATTGCCCTTATCCTGTCCTCTTAATCTTTGTGCCCTCTTGTCAGAACGTTCTGCAGGAAGGCGAGTGTGTTTTTTAAGGCCAACCGCCCGCAGACTGGTAAACAGAGGAGCTCAGAGACGTCTCAGGCCGAGGTGAGATACCGAGAACCAAGACAAGAAGACAAGGACTGAAATTACCCTGAAGTTGTTCTCACTTACAGGACACTTAGTGAGTTCTTTACAAGTAGATTTTTTTGAGAAGCTCGATTTAAAAAACTGCCAAACCAGCACCACCAGCTTCAGATTGAGTACTGTAACAGTGCTGCAGCCGGACCTTGATGCAAGCTTAACATGTTTACGAAGACAAGGTCCAGATCAAGGTGTTGATCTTATCTCCCGTGGCCTAGCTTTGATAACAGAGCTGTTAGTAACAACGACAAGCGTCTTATCCTTCCTGGTCTTCTAGGGGTTTTCTGGGGACTGAGGAAAGAATGATGCACACATTGCTGTGCCGTTTGTTTTCTTCCCCATACCTGAAGCGCTCCTCCTGCAGGGCTTGCATGACAACCGTGTAGTCTCTCTGATAGTGGCTCTTCAGACCGTCCAGGCTTTCCTCCAGCCTGGCCTGGCCCTCCCTCAGCTCCTGCACCTCCTGCAGCAGCATGTCCAGGCTGGAGCTCTGGCTCCTCTCCAGGGTGTTCCCCTTGGAGCTGGGGGGGCCGCCCGGGGCCCCCGTGGTGCTGTTGGCCCCGGCCGAGCCCGACGTGGCGCTGGAGCAGTCGTCCTCGCTGCCGTACTTGGGGCTGGGCTGGAGGTGATGGCCGGTGCCCAGGGGGCGGCCGCCAGCGCCCGTCACGCCGTCCTCCACCGACGGCTCGTCCAGAGAGTCTTTGAGCGAGGGGATGTTGTCGGCGCTGCCGAATTTGTTGCGGATCAGCGAGGCGATCTCCCGGGGTTTGGAGACCACGGCCCCG
Organism: Karalla daura; assembly: GCA_029224185.1. Classification (NCBI taxonomy): domain Eukaryota; kingdom Metazoa; phylum Chordata; class Actinopteri; order Chaetodontiformes; family Leiognathidae; genus Karalla; species Karalla daura. Next base: position 9,077,288 of record CM055193.1, on the reverse strand, counting down.
GCGGCGGAGTGCGTGGCCTGGGAGAAGCTGGAGAGGCCTCCCTTCACGCTGTCCACCACGCCTTCACTGAAGCCTGTGACCTTGGCCCCCACGTCCTTCAGGCCCTGCTGCATGTCCCGCAGAACATCCTTGGGCTGGCGCGGGATCCCGTTGTGCTCCACTTCCCGCAGCTTCCGGTGGTAGTGCTCCAGCTTCCTCTGCAGCTGCTGGATGGTCTGCGCTGACTTCTGGTTCTTCTTCTCAAAGACCTAAAAGTCACCAGACAGACTCTCAACAGCAATCCTAGTCAGGTAGACCTGCCCTGCACAGGTCTGAGGATAAATACACTAAAACGTCCTAAAAGTAGTGAAATTATCATGCAGCAGGCACAGAGAATTCCAATTAAAATCTTATCTATTTCATCTCTACAAAAGAAAATTGGTTGGCCATGAGGTGGCACATTCATTTATCTTGACATTGAAAAAAATTCACATTTTTTCCATATTCTCAACAACTAATCGATAAATCGAGAAAGTAATCAAGATTAATCGACTAATTATCTATTTCCACTGGGTGCAATGACTCATTTTACCTGCTTGATTCGTGTGCTTTGCTGTTTGTCGGCATTGTTGGCCAGTTTGAGGTACTCAGCAACATTGTCGTCCCTGGCTGTCTGCTCGATCTTAATCTGCTCTGTGAGCTTGAGGATTTTCTGTTGCAGCTGGGCGATGGCCTGCTTAGTACGCTGAGGGTCTGGGGTCGCATCTTCAACCCCCGGGAATGAACTGTCCGCCCCACAGGAAACGGCCAGGGGCGTCTGTCCCAGCCCGCTCACCTCCAGCCGGTCGATCTGCAACGTTGGGGGGAGAAGAAGCGAGGAAGATTAGGGCGGGTGAAGGTTCAGAGGGGCGAAACAAGGGATTAAAGAAGAAAATAAAGGATGAGAAAGGGCGTGAGTTGCAAATTTCAGACCCTTGCGTCATTTTGCTGACATGCAAACTGAAGGTTCTGCATTTCTATAGCCGCTCGCCTGAGCGAGCCAGCGTCAGCTCAAAAGGCTACTCACAGTCAGTTTCACTAAAGAGGAAGATGAGAGATATGGAGACTTTTTAAAAGAACAGAAAGTGGGAGGGGAAGAAAATCTGATTTTACACTTTTAACACAACTCCACAAGTACAGGTGTAATACAGGGGTATTTACAGCTCTCCTCTCCTTTTAGTTAAGCAGACATGGGGAGAATGAGAGGTTTATCTGCTCTATCTCCACTTTGTTTGTCGAGGAAGCCTTGATACGGGACTGAAAGGATATTAGATTTTTTTGTTTACAACAGCTCCACAGATCAAGAATGTTTGTCTGTGTTTTCAGACACTGACTTGATTTTGTGAATGAGTTGCAGGGGCATCAGTGCAATAAAAAAGAAAAGTAAAAAGAATCAAAAACACCATCTAAAATGGGATTTTCCTGTGCTTCGGGAAGAACAAGATGAACTGGAGAAGATGATGAAATTGGCAGGAGCGCCATCAATCAGAGACAAGCAGATGTGAGTCATTTCCTCAAACATATCAGGGCAAGAAAACACAGAACATTATTGTACCGATGCAGCTGCTTGTCATCTCATCGTGACTGAACAGAGGTGTAATAAACACGCAGAAAACAAGACAAAAAAAGAAGCAGAGGGGAGTCACATCATCATTCACCACCACTCCCTTACAGAGCACCTAGAAACATCATCACCACTACCGCAGGAGCCTCTACACCTACATGTACAAAGACGTGACTAATTGATGACAGACGCCAAAGTCAACAGCTCAAACCACAATGTATCCGGGACTAAACCAAAACTCCTGGTGAAACTTCTAATCCTACTTTTGTTTGAGTGATTTCAAAATGCGTGGAGTTAATCCAACAATGCATTTTTTTTAAGATACACCAGTTTCTGACAAACAAACGGGCTCACCTTCCCATTAGTCAAACGGAGAAACTGCTCCCAATGCATCGTCCCAACAGTGGAGGCGACTTGTGTACTTTCATCTGCTCCGCGTCTCTACAGAAGTTTTCAAAACTAAATTTGGAGTCCGTGAAAGCCAGATAAGAAAAGCCGGTGCCGGTTTACAAAGGTTTGGTGTGTCGTTGCAGCTTCAACTTGTGCCTGCTCCTCTTCAAGCCGCCGGGCTTGTTGTGAAAGTTGAAGCTCACCTGAAACTCTGACTGTGGGACGGTGCGGGAAGCCCCGCCCCCTTCCCCCGCCCAGCTGGGCGATGACATCATCCCCCGGGCTGTCAATCATCCCCGCGGAGCGCGAGCGAGTGAGAGAGAGCAGAAAATAGCCCCGTGACTTCTGCCGCAGACTGGCAGCAACAATCACGGACAAATGAGGCTAAAACTGCGGTGTTTGTCTTCATTAGAGTCAAATTTAGTAAAAAAAAATATCTTTGAGCACACTAAGTTTTACACTTGAGTGAAGAACTTGACCCGACTTGCAAAACAGTGGTGGTTGTTCCTGTAACTCTGTTGCCCAAATCTACTCAACCACAGATCTGAAGGCACTTCTCAAGAAGTCGAAAGTAAACGCTATGTTAATAAATATGCTGGTCCTTTCAACTAAAAAAAAAGCCTGAGTCAGATCTCTTGAACAACTACAGACACTAAAACAGATAAATACTAATATATCTAAAGTAGTAAACGCATGACATTTATATAGTCTGTTTAACAAAGATCTCTTAATTCTTTGTTAAGAAACATTCACTTTTTGCAATGTATTTTATTCTCATTTTCAATGTCTTAATATGTTTTACTATTACTGTTGTTTTTAAAAAAGAGATTCTATAGAAATAAACTGACTTGACTTGACTTGAATCAGATCAATATTGACCAACTATGAACACTATTAAACTAACAAACATCAGTACAGTACATATTTTATTTACATTTTTACATTTCTCTAATTTTATGTCTGTCCATTGTGTGCACTGAACATTCAGTATGTATGGATTGTGAAGCAAAAAGTCTGAATATATAATTGGTATATTTATACTAATTAAAAATGGGTTTCACTGTTAGAAGATCCCTGGTTTGCCAGCCCTTCTTTATAGTTTGCATGTTCTCCCTGAGTCTGTGTGGGTTTGTTCTGGGTTCTCTAGATTCACTCACAGTTCAGAAACATGCACGTTTAGGTCAACTTGAGACTCTAAATTGCCTCTAGATGGGACTGTGAGAGTGAATGATGTGCATGCCTTGTCATAAACTAACGACCTGTTGTGGGCGTATTCCCTGCCTTCACCCTATCTTCACCTGAGACATGCTCAAACTAAGTATTTAATTTCTTCTTCATCACTGTACTTAATCATGAATCATGGATGGATGACTGGCATAAAACCACAGCGAGACAGTGAATGCTTACACATGCACCGCAAAGATGAGGAAGAGAAACAGTTGTCTTAGCCAATTATTTTGGTTAACACCAAGAAGCCTGGGTTGACCTGTCTGTGGTGCCTAATCTGAGACTATATCAACTTCCACTCTCTGCGTCTTTTCAGTTAATAGAGAGCGGTATCAGGGGGCCAGAAAAACCAGTTTGACAAACTCACACACAGACAGGCGTGCACACACACACACACACACACACACACACACACACAGGCACACTAGACTTAGCCAAAGGCACATTCCTCTGTGTACTCGAACACACCACAGATTTGGCAAGTGATGCAACATTTGCAGGCCATTTGGCTTTAAAATGAAATGGTTTTGCATTGTGCTTATTACCTTACAACAACATTAGATACCAGAATGCCCACAGTCATGAGTCAGTTTATTTACTGTGACTAATGTTGTGTACAGTAAGTCTGATCATTACCAAAGCCTCCTGACGGGCAGCCAAGGTGATCGAATGAATCAGAGAACTAGAACAGCCGGCTGGACTCCTGCAGCTGAGAAATAAGATCTGACGTCTCAGCACCTGGCCTGTGCTCAGCTATAAACAAAGCAGGGTTATTAATAGCTTTATGAGGGCTAGCATGAATGAAGTGGCCTGTGCCTCCACATATACCCTCTGGCTGGCTCTTACAGATGACACAAGGATCTGAATACTGACACATGTGCCCTCTGACTGAGGGTATAGATAAAGAGGGCAAAGGCCGAGTGAGCTGAAACCTGACCCGAGGTAACCGGCAATGCAGAGCAGATAGAAGTTTTAGATGTTGTGATAAGAGGGCCTTGTGACATGTACACACTGGCACCAAATAATCACCCTTGCGTCGATCAATAAATTCATTGTAAACCTTTAGATTGCGTAAGCGTAGAAAAGTGCACACGTCCCTGCAAGGGCGTTCCATCTTTTACAGCTGGTCACTGCGAAGGCATGATCTCATTCTCATAGCGACTCATGTTAAGCTACCGCACATAGCAAAGCAATGAGCGTTTCAGACGCAGATAAAGAGTTCCAGTTAGCCACCAAATTGTCGGTACGATCAGTGATGATCAGTGTCATTCCCCACCCTCCCCCCAGTTTTTCTGTGACTAATCGCGCATGTAATTAAAGATGGTGAGCTGAAAGATTAGGCTAATTTTCCGGGGTTAACGGAGCCAAACTTGTTGATGTGCTGAGCCTCTGAGGCAAGAAGCAACGTCGCTGCAGCTCGTGCAGGCTAATGAGGGAAGTGTTCGTGTAGGGATGTTGGGAGGCAGTCTGATTCTCCTTTGATTAGACTTTATCAGTGAGAGGCAGAAGGGGGGTGCATGGACCTGTCCCCTGCCTCATGGCTCCTTAGATGCACACACACACACACACATACTCTCCTGTAAGAGTTTGCTCTCACTCCACCCGTCCACCTGCCGGTGGGCCTTGTTATACAATGTGCCTCTGATCCACGTAAAGCTGGTGGGAGCTGTGAAAGGGCAGCCCCGACTTACCTGAGATCCAACAGAGGCCTGGGAAAAAGCCCAGCTGAACCTAAACAACCAGACTTGTGCCCATACGTCTTGCACAGACAGGCATTTATAAGGCATTACCGAGCTAATGTTGTTAGATATGCATCGCACATAATTAGATGCAGCCAACAAGAACATCTTGTACTGCCCGATCTCAATTTCTCTCTGCCACACAGGACACACATATGCCCCAAATTCCTCGCTTCTCAATGTAGGTCATAGAGCAGAAAATGAACTGATGCTGTCATAAGACTCTTCCCTATTTTTTTCTCATTTTTTGCAATCTCTCACTTCTCTTTTCCTCTCACTCCATAGATTTGCACATGCCATCCCCTGTTTTCTTGACCTCCGAGTCCATCTTGGTGTGGTTCGCTGTTTAGCCGCACGGCTCAGTTTAATTCAAGATGTCCGGACGGTCACAGAGTGAAAACAGACATTGTCCTAAAACACACAAAGATTGATATCTCTACCCTAAACCAGGTCAGGGGGAGTGGAATTTGAAATGCACAACTCCCACCCTTGGCTCATGCTTATTGCTTAAAGATGTGTGGATGTTTGCACCATGTGAAGATTAGATCATAATCCTAACAGCTAATCTGTTTTAGATGTACATCTTATATAATGTTCTTAAATACACTATTTAGCATAAACACGCTAATCATAAACCACAACAATGAGCCGTGCTGCCATTATTTTGGAAATTAACATTTTGATGGAAGATTATCTTACCCACAATTATATTCATTCTCTACAGTGCAAAAGTGCAGTACCTTGTTGGTGGTTAAACCTCGCATTCCTGCTGGGAGGCGGGTTGCAAGTTTCCTGTGATGTACTTGTGCTCCTTGTGAGGCAGCAGCGTCACGTGCCGAGATGTAAAAAGCAATACTGTCATGATGGTGCAGCTCCTGGTAAATCCGTTCTGGTCTACACTGTTCCCATTAAAGCGTTCGGTGAAGTATTGAAAAGGTGTAGCGAGGATGTGCTATGGGCACATCTGTGGGCTTTGTTAGCTAGCAATCTGACCCTACTTATCAGCAAAGTCCAATATCCACGAGAGACAAGACCTTGGAGACAAGCAGAAACCGGGTCTCTTAGGGTTGCTGTCCCTACAGGAATCTTTGAATCCATCCACCTGAGTAGTCATTTTGCTTTTTTTATGGTGGTCTCCTCTCCATTTATAACACTTGTATCCTCTGACCCTATTGCTCATCAGACAGCGAAGCCAATCATCTTTGACTGACTGAACTTCACACTCCCGATTAGAGTCGGTTTGATCTTTTACCCTGCAGTCTGCTCAATTCAGAAAGTGGTTGTCACTTTTACGACATAAAGGCACTGGGTGATCCCGACCTCTGTTATCAAACAGATAAAAACTCAATTTGCATTACACAGTGCGTGATCGGGGTAGTGAAGCAAAGATGACGTAAGCATTCAGAGTGGAGCGTCTGGGGACATGGAGTGTGAACCGTGATGGATGCGGACTTGTTTTTTTTTTATCTGCCTTTTGTTTTGCGTTTCCTTTAAAGGGACCAAGTATGGAAACAATGAGCCCCTTTCACCAGTTATAGAAAATTACACAATGTCAGAAGTAATTTACTCAACACATGCAGGCATGAATTATCACGTGTCCGAAGTTGCACTTAAAATCATACACATGCACACAGCCAGTGCCTGCCTTCATGAGGCATTCAGAGGCAGAGTGACAGAAGCCCGACAGAGGCACACACAGGTACTGAAGGAGGAAATCTGGGGAGAGAAGGGGATACGGAGCATGGGGAGCAAGGGGATAACCCTAACCCATTTGGGGAGCTCCTCTACTTCAACAATGACGTCCAATCCTGCTGATGTCCAGACAAAATCCCTTCTACACAAAGAGACTGGTCTCCTTACAGATTTCCTGTGGTCTAATTCTTTAAAACACCTTCTACGGTTTCAACACAGGGTTATATCCAGTTACAGAACACACAAAGTGCTGTGTCTATGCCAACTATGCCAACACATGCAGTGCACCAGGGGCTCATTGAGGAGGTGAAATCTGTGAGTCGAAACCTCTTTAAAGATAAATGGTGGAAGAGACGACCACGGACAAACACTACACACAGGTGGAGACTCACGGTGGTGGTGGGAGTGGGGAGTGGAGAGGTGTCAGCAGTTACCAGGTTGAGGATGACCTCCATGGCAGGGATACGCATGCGTGCGGCTTGACCTGGAAGTTTGTTTGCTCTGTGTGTCTATTTGTGTGTCCCTCGGGAGACGACCGCAGCCGAGGGGCGAGGGGAGGAAGAGCGCGACCCTGGGAGGGCGCTCATCATTCGGGATGCATTTCTCAAAACAAAGTCCGCTTGACTCAAAGTCCACCGGACAAAGACGCCACTTGCCAGAAAGAAAGCAGATACTGTCACTGCTGGCTTAACTGAATATCCAGAATCCATAGAGCGCTCAGTCCCCCCTGCAATGAACCGTGACTCCTGATAAACGCCGCACGGTCTAGGGAGTGCTGTGCTGCCGGTTCACAGAGCGGCGGCTCCTCTAAGCCCATGGCCATGCTTCAGCACTAACACATGCTCCGCATGACACAGCATCCGACAGGCAGCCCGTGGAACACACAGACACAGGTCGCCGAGCACGCCTCCAGCGAGGACTCCTCTGGTGCACGGGGTCCGTCTGAAGCCGGGTTTGGGGGTGACAGAGCCGAGGCGGTCTAATCGGATGAAGACTCACAGGGGCCGGATGGAGGCAGAGTTAAAAGAAGCGAGAGTTTACCGTGAAGTTAAGCGTTCAAAGAATCCGTCGGGGGATGAAATCCTCAGAGGGAGAAAAAGAGAAGCAGCCACCCAGAGGACGGATGTGAGGGGAGCGAGGGAGCAGACAGGGGGAGGAAAAAAAAAAAGAGCCCACCAGGAGCTGTCACTGAGAGGGAGACGGGGTGAGAGGGAGCAAAGGAGAGAGGGGTTGTGAGAAAGCTTTGTGAAGGGAGGGGTGGGGGCTTTTCTTCTGTTGCAGTTTCTAGGCCAGCTCAGCTCCAAAACAGTGGCTAGCTCAGGCAGAAGAAAGGGAGAAGAATCTTGTGCTCCCGCCTTTCAATTATCACACAGTTTGATTGTCGCAGCCAATCAGTTTCCTGAGCGATCATGCAGTAATGAGTCAACTTCCGCCGGCTGTGTGTGCGAACAAAAACAGGGTGAGACCAAGTGTTTCTAATGACCACACTGAACTGCCTGAACTGTGCAGGAGGACACTTTTTTCCCCCCACATAGGTCCTTTTGTAATGTCACGAAATAAATACATTCAAAGGATAGCATCATTTTGTTCCTAAGATGGGAGAAGAAAAAACTTGCACCCATTAGAAAAAAAAAAACAAGATTAGACAGATTAGACGATCATGTGATGATTACAAAGCTGCTATTCAAAACTGTGCATACGTGTGTGCACACACTATAGACTATGACTGCGTCACCGGTGCCTTATCCTCTGATGAAACAAGAGTGGGAATGTTCAGGAATTCAGAATCTGTGATGCAATTAATTATGCAAACAGAAAATGGTTCATGGGCTTAAATTCAGTCATTCTTACTTGCAACGGCAATTTCAACTTTGTTCTTTGGCCTCTATCAAAGTTATCTCATATCAGTCACCTTCACTGCAGTGAGGCAGTTGCAAATGAACTTCTTTCTCAGAGTTCTTGGTGGGCTTTGTGAGCCATCACTTCCAGAAAATGTACAAACCAATTATGGAGAAGGGGCTAAGGCAGGACTAGGGCTGCTAAAGTCTTTGGTGCAGAGGCCGATAGCAGGGAGGGGAGACAGCATGAATACAGGCTTTAATGAGGGAGCAGGAGGAGTTAGGGGACCGGGAGTAAGAGAGGGGAGGATTTGGGAGGCTGCTTACATAAGAACAAACCCAACTTACTCAGATGGAAATGGACGAGTGCGACATGTGGTTTTGACCCCTGGGACTGAATCAAAGGGACACACAGCAGCATCGGTTGTTTAAAGTCTCAGCCAAGTTGTAACGTTGCAAAAGCCAACTTTGCAAATCACTAAATCTATGCTCCCTTTACTTTCCTTCACTTTATCACTCTCTCATACACATGCAGAGATGTGGCAGTTTTAGGGGGCAATCAATACACTAAACTTAAAAACCAATGCAGACATGACTTGTATTTCAGTTAGGGGTGTTACAAACAAGTGAAAACTCTACTAAAACCATTATTCCAGTCTATTTTAATTGTAATTTGTATTCTGGGGAAAATTAATGATGGCTTTTGCTGAAAGGTTAGTAGTAGTTTCTTGTCCCACAGGCCCAAAACATGCATGTATAGGCTAGGCTTTAGGTGTGACAATGAGAGTGAATAATGTGTGTCTGTCTTCCTGTGACATTGTTTAAGTACAAATCAGATATTGTAATGGATGGATAGAGTTTTAATTTATACTCTTCCATTTAACAATGGTATCGAATTAATCGAATCGAAAACAACTGACAGGGCCTGAGGAACTTCCTCTTGGTACATGATATGAAGGAAGACTAGATGTGAGGTGACCAGAGTCCATCAACTGGAAGTGGTTCCTGCACTGACTAAACATGGCATCACACAGGGCAAATAAAAGTTCAACAATCACTTTATCTGACTTATCTGTCAATCAGTGGTTAGTTAGGGGAATTCCACACTGAATCCACCGACTTGTATGCGCTACCCTCATTCCAGCCTGAGGTCTAAGTTCTTTTTAGAGACTTTGTGGCCCCCCAGCAGTGCCTGTCAATCCAGAAATACCAAAGCTTTCAGGGTGACTCAGGACGTCTTTACAAACTGTCTGGAAGCCTGCCGCAATAACATACCTAAAATAGCAGAGTGGGCCTGCGATGGCAGCTTCACAGCGGGGGGTACAGCCCTGTCCTGACAAGTGACTGATGCTTGAGAGCTGAAATATGTAGACCTCAAAGTCTGCTTTACCCTATTAGTGCCTCATGTAATCAAATCAAAAGTAAAGTTTTCAATTCTTATAGAATCTCTCCTACAAACATTCCAGATCAGTGCAAAGAAATGAATAAAACGCTCCTCCAACTGGACCTGTGGTGACCCAACTGATGGTTCGACAAACATCTGCCTCGATGACCAAACAGGGACCCGGCTTGCTGAATGCATCGCATTATAAAATGTTTGTCGCTCAAACACACTTGCACTTCACGTGCATGTCGAAGGGGACACGACCTGGTGAACTGGCGATGAAAGCGGCCAGTCCAGAGCAGGCCAGGCATGCTTATTGAGTTATAGTGAATGACACACCCAGCACTGGGACCTCAGGCTACAGCAACATCATGTGTTCTCTAGTTAGAAGCTCCATTTGCAGTGAATGGGAACACTGGCTATATTGATTGATACAGAAATCACAGTCCGATGAATCTCTAAAGCAGTATAACATTCAAAACATGCTGTGGAGATGCTAAACGCAGACTAATGATTGTTCATTTAAAACATGAATATCTTTAAATCTTTTTTTTCCGAGATGGAAATTTAGTTTACATTAATGAGACAAAGACCGACTGACATACTCTACCTTTATTTTTGGTAAAAAAATGACATTTTTAATCTTATGTGCCTTCTAATGCTACAATATTCTCTATCTGTACTGGATTTAGGAGATAGATGATAGTGATGCAGTTTCACTTGCACTCAGCCTCGTCCTCTTTCGGAGAAATCAAAAAATACACTTAGACCCCCTCTGAATCTGAATGAGTCATTTTCTCTGTTTACTCGAATGGCACAATAAAGTATGATGTCAGGCCTTACTCACAGTTATATCACAGTCATATAAAATTGATTTTGGTGTCCAACTACAACACTAAGATATATGTGTGTATGTATGTATGTATGTACGTACGTACGTATGTATGTATGTATGTATGTATGTATGTATGTATGTATGTATGTATGTATGCATGTATGTATGTATGTATGTATGTATGTATGTATGTATGTATGTATGTATGTATGTATGTATGTATGTATGTATGTATGTGTGTATGTGTGTATGTGTGTATGTATGTATGTATGTATGTATGTTTTAAACGACATTTTCTTTTTCTGGTTTGAAAACAAAGGTTGTCCAGAGATTGAATGGACAATGGCATGATTGATGAGCTCACACGTGAAGGCATAGAGAGGGACTTGTGCAGAGAGAGGTTTCCTCAGCCAGTGACACAGGCGACAAAATCCTCATAATGCATAATGCTCATTGTCATTCGGAGGACAGAGCCTGCTGCTGAACCAAAGCCAGTCAGCCGCTTCACAGCCAAAAAGTTCTGGAAGACTCCAGAAGAGAAGAGGGAAGCGTCTGGCTCTGATGTAACTGAACTGGGGATTGCAGTGAGGACGAATTGAGTGAGCGTGATAAACATAGCGAGTGTCACATAGAGCAAAAAATAAAACATGAAATTTGAATTGAATTAGGTGTACGAACACGGTCCTCTCCATGTGATCGTAAATTGTACTGGGTTATGCGTTGGCATGGTTTGGGGGCGTGAGAGGTTACGTAAAGGCAGAAGAGCAAGAGCTTTGTTTGCATGGACTGGGGGTAATTCAAGCCTGAGAGAGGAGACAGCCATGACTCGGGGTTCAGTCCTTGTTGAACAATACGTTCCCCATAAAAAAGAAGCCCCCTGTCCAACCCTGGCTGTCCCTACTCTAAGCACCAGCTTAATCAATGGCCCTATTAGCAGTTACATAAACCACTGGGTGCTTTGTACACAGGGGCCTTTATGACAGGCAGGGTCAGAGTGTCAAACATCTTAGTGGCCAACTCCAATACTGGCATGTACAAGAGCCAGGCAGGAAGAAAAACAAACAAACAATCACTCATAACAACCACAACAACAACAACAACCTAAATGCTTGAGTGTTTCAGTCTCATCTCCAGCGTGGACAGATAGTGGTCAATATAACAGCACTTTTATGTCCCAGAAATAAACATGCTTAAAAAGTGAGAAACAAAGCATCAAAGCATCTACTTACTCATCTGTACGTAGTACGGGTTTTATTTTTGTAGAAGTCCTCTATAGAAGTCCTGTGGTTCATCACATTGGTTGCATTCACACCAAGTGTGCACATGAAGTTCTCCATGAAGCTGTTGCTAGGATACAGACTAAACATCCTGAGGCCCTTTCGATAATATCAGGAGACTTCAATCATGTTTCCCTGATGGATTTACGCGCTGGAGAGATGCATACTGAAGATGGCAGAGGCCATCCTGAACAACTTGGATCATCCACCTCACAACACCGTGATGGAGCTAAATTGGCGGCGATAGACTGTTCCTCTCTTGTCAGTGCAGGACGTAGAGATACAGAAGATCCTAATTAATTATTTCCTCTGCAAATGGTAGATGGGCTGCCACACAAATTAATTTCCCTCTGGGGAATCAATAAAGTAATTCCTCCTTCTTCCTCCTCCTCCTATTAACCAACAGTAAGCATTTAATGAAGATTAAACATCTTGGCAAGTCTGAGCAGTTTACTCATCTTTCAGATCACAGCGCATGCCTATGAGGCTTTCTTAATGTCAGTATAGTATAATGTTGCAGTAATAGCGAAAGGAGTAAACCTGTGGGGTAACTGCTGATGTATATTGAAAGCTTAGTGGGAGATCCCTGGAGATCAGTGGAGCTAATTAATAAGTCATGGGGTCATTTCAGGCTGAAATTAAATCACTGCAGATGCATCTGTATTAACAATTAATTCAGCAAAATGCAGCTAAATGCATGCAGGTGGTCACATCTTTATATAAAAAGGCAAATGCATCATTTGCTTGTTAGTATTATTTTTAGTATTTTGAGTATACTTGATGGCAGTATTGTAGCAAGTACTGGTCAACCTGTATGACTTGATTTTTAGTCTTGTACTGTATTTCCGGTGTATTCCCATCTGTGATGTCCTTGGTTTGGTTTTGGGTTCTAATGGTCAAACACAGTGTAGCGTGAATATATACATGCGTGTGATGGGAAACAGGCTGGGTACACGGGGAGAAACAAAGTTTACCCACTGATGGTCTCTGGTATTTGTCAGAACGACTTGTGTTCCCGCTCAACCCATCCTGGTTATGCAACATGACAAAAGAGAGGCCGGCGGCCCAAAACACAGAGCTGGTCTGACTGGATGCTGCATTCGTACAGGGGGTACCATGGGGCAGTATACAGGCCCAAACGCACACTGCCAGCCTATTCATAGGCAGGACGACGAAGAATGTTCAGCAAACAGTGCCAGAGTTTTGGCCCTGAAATATTATTTGGTCTGGCCTCTTCTCCAGTTTATTGCCCTAGACACCTCTCCAGGCCCCAGGATGACCTCACGGCCCACTTTGAAATAAAGTTATTGGATGGTTATTGGGTGTTTTGGAGCCAGGGTGTTGTTTGGGAAGCTTCAGCGAGGCTTCGCTCTGCGTATTAGACCATTAGGAAGCAGTAGATTTCATAACCGGAGATATAATGAGGGTCAGCCTTTGGCTAATAGCACTCCTCAGGGCTTGACACCAATTACCTAATGAAAATATTGGAGGGCGTTCTTAAATTGCTCATCCAGGTTATCTACCAATCAAATGGAGGCAGACTTATTGACTGAAGTTACGGTCTAAAACTGAGCTCAAATTCATGATGTAATTGCCATAATATGAGATACAAACAGCGTAATTATTTCAGTTCACACTTATGAATGACTTATGTCTGGATCAATCTTCGCTCTATTGAGAAAAAGTTGTTGGTTCTCTTCATGTCTCAGTCACCATAATGACACACTGATTGTATTCACTTATAGGAATTTGCAACAATTCATAAAAAGCGGAACTTGGATTGGATTTGAACTTGGACTCAATTTTTGGTGTTTGTGTGGCTTATGATACTACTAAAACAGAACCCCCCCAAAAAAATACAACTACAGTTCTCTTCCACAAGGGGGAGCTAGAGCACAAAGTATAACGTCTGGCCCAGTGACTGCTACTCGTCTGTCTTTCTCTTCGACCCTTTCCTGACATATTTCCTGTCAATAAGCCTCCTTTCTAGGCTATTCTTTCATTATCAGCCCTCCTGCTGACAGATATGCCGTCCTTTCTTTACGTAACATAACTCAGACCCGATGTGGCAGTCAAGTCAAGGCAGGCAGGTGCCTTGTGGGCTGATCGAGAGAGCAGGGAGGAAGGGAGGATGTCAAGAAGATGAACAGCTGAAATGGCAAGTGAGGGCGGCAATGGTGTAACCCTTACCATTATATAATGTTTCAAGGTAGAGGAAGTGATTACACAGAGGAGCAGTTGGGGAGAGATAAGATGGGTGTCGGCAGTGTTTGCGGTGTACCATCTTTTCAGATGAGAATATTTTCAATCAACTGCCTTGTGCTCAGAGCGAAAACACAAACACTGTTTTGTTGGGATGACTGTGTAAAAGTGTATTCTTCTAAACGGAAGACTGAGTCTTTCTGATGTCACATGAACCGTAAAAAAAAAATATAGAACATTCCCGGGATTCCTACTGGCTGACACACATGAGAATTACAGAATGGCTCTAGTTATTAGGGGGGAGAAAATATGACGATATTTCCCTTGAGGATGTGATCAGATTTGAATTGCGCGTGCACGTGTGCTCTAAGTGGGTCAGTGGAGCAGAGCTGAGCTCAGCGATCTATAGCCTCATCCATAATTCATCGGGGTCGCACAAATGATATAGAGTGAGCAGGGAGTGGCAGGGATGAGGAGCGTGGCCTCTCTCGCCTTGTCTGCCTGTTGTGTCTGCACTCCTCTCTCACAGACTGAGCAATTTCCCTTTGAAAACAGCAACCGCCCAGAGTAAAGAGACAAAAACCAAACATGTCGTGTTTTGTAAAGGTGCGTATTAGTTATTTCAATAAAACAAGAGCTAATATTGTCAGATTCCCAGGGCAAAGCCTCGGGAAAAGGAACATGGCCAGAGGACGTTGTCTAAGGACCAGATATGTGGGTCAAGGTTGACTCCAACATCCTCATTGACCGGCGAATATGTGGCAATCCTGCAGCGGCTGAGAAAACAGCGTGGATGCACGTGCATGCCCACGCCGATGTCCTCCTTCCAGAAACACACAAAAACACACTGGCCCTAAAGAGGAAGGACCAGCTGCAAGCCAAAAATAAATACACAAAGGATGACCCATAGTGACTCACTGCTGACATGTACACTTACATGCACATGACCTCTTACACGGACATGCAAAACAAACTCCAAAATAATGATTCGAGCTGCATGGGCAACAATGAAGGGCTATAACCATCATGGTATCCTGGGGATAAAAACAAGCCATTTCCACAAGAAGCGATTCTGTGAGCGAATGAATGAAGTCATTCATCTGCGGATAATGAAAACGGAACAGGGAAATCTACTTTCTGAGTGAGAATATTAGTGGCGAGAGAGGCTTTAATACATTTCGGTGCCCTTGAAAAGTGAACTTGTCCAGCGCCGGTTCAGACATCTGTCTATTAATAGCAGCAGAGAAGTAGGCAGGGAGCTGCAGCCGACTCCTTCCTCATTCAAACGTAGATTAGAAACCTATAAAAACTGGCTGAGAGGGAAGAACAGCCCCAAACTCTCAAATTCACCTTCCTCTCTCACTCTCTCTCTCCATCTTGCAGATCTTTCTTTCTCGCTCTCACACACACACACACACACCTCCACGTCTCTTCAAATGTTATACCCTACCAGTCCTCCTCTTTCACCCACCACCACATCCGCCCCTGTAGGTTTCTCACGCAAAATCGCGTGTTATGCATCAACTGTGAACTGTGGTTTAGTATAGGTGTGTGTGTTTATATATGTGTGTGTGTGTGTGTGTGTGTGTGTGTGTGTGGAGTGGGCCAACATGACAAACAGTGAATACTGTGAGAATGCTAATCGCAAGGAGCACTGGATAAGGGCGTTGGCCTATATGTATAATCACATATGAATATTCATTGGGCCTAATTAAACAGGCCGGGGCTGTGCTTCAAAGGGAGCACAAACAGTTGGGTGGAGAGTTCAAGCACACACAAAAACACGCACACACACACATACACACATACACACACACGCGCACAAGCGAGTGCAGCCAAAAAGACGAGCATCTGACTCGAGGCTACGCCCCGGATTTGCGCGCTGTACGAGCAAAACATTTACAATGCATCTGTTTACTTTGATTTCTTCATTCCCTTTGAAGTGCGAGACAGGAGGCCCATTGTGGTCTGTCAACTGTCAGGCAGACAAAACTTTCCTTAACTGACGCTGCTGCATAATTCACAGCTGCCTTTGAATGTCAGTCGGAGGACTTAATCTTAGAGGCGCTCCGGGGAGAGGAACCGGAAACAGCGGTGCCTCCAACACACCGCTGAGGCGCGGGTGGTGGGGTGCCATTCTCACACCACTCCTGGGTCTCGCTGCCATTCTAAACAGGGGAAGCTTAATTGCGATGTTTGCAACAAACAAGCGGGAGAATTGCATGCAGCGGCCTCTAATTTTAGACGGCACTTTTTCTTTCCCTCTGCCCCGGGTTGTTATTTCGCCAGGACCGGGCCTGCGGGGTGGCTGCCAGATCAGATGGCGAACCTGTGAGCGTTCAGCTGGCTGAAGCCGCTACGGCCCTGTTTGAACATCACCCTGTTACCATGGAGATAGGCAACCGGCTCCTCTGTCTGAGCGCTGGACGCGGATGAGAGGGAGAGAGAGAGAGAGAGAGATGAAGAAGGAGTGAGAAGAGAAAGAAAGACCGTCTCAAATAAATGAAACGAGACAAAGGGATGGAGAAAAAAAGGAAAACAGTCGGAGCATGGGAAGGAGGGACAGTCTGGCAGATTTAGATCATTGCTCAAGTAAGAGGAACATCTTCCTCTTCCACAAACGCCCACAGAGGGTGATGATTTACAGGTCAGCTTCCCAGTGTAGAACAGGTAGACAGGCTTTATTTCATGTATGTATATTAGATGTTTACTTAGTATCTACTTGCATTTGTTTTGGAAATGTGTGCATATATTCTTTATAAATAAAGAAACATTCTATTCTATTTAAACAGAATATGAGAAACGATAAATGGATTGAGGTCATGCAGTGGGTGAGTGGTTAGTGCTGTTGGCTCACAACAAGTGGGTATGAAGCCTGATTAACATGTCTGGGTGGACTTTGTCCTCCCTTTGTTTTCAAGAGTTTTCTCCAGTTAGTACCAAAAAATAAATCATGCTTTGGCTGATTGGAGACTCCAACTTACCCCTAGGTTTGAGAGTGAATGGTCGATGTGTGTGTGTGTGTGTGTGTGACTGGTGACCTGTTTAGGGTGTAATCCCTGCCTGTATGCACTGTACTGTAAGCTCCAGCAGTCCCCCATGACACCATTAAGGTACAGAAGCAGGTAAGACAATAGATGGATAAATGGATTGGATTAAAATTTCAAGCTCTCGTGACAAAAGACAGCCCGGGCCATCTCCAGGGTGAACAAGGCTAATGCAGTCCGATATCTGCAAAACACACATTCAGGTTTGAAGTGCCACTTTTTAATGAAGTGCAGCAGCTCTTTCATCATGGCCACCACCATTAAGGCTCTCAAGGAGGAGGGAATGGTACCCGATCCCTCTGGTTGAGTTTGGAGAAATGCTGATGCAAATGAATGATGAATGCCCAATCGAGGCTGCCCCGCTCTGAACTTGGTTTTTAAAAGGAAAGTTTTCCCCTTGTCACTGCCACAAACAGCAGTCTCCTGAGTGGGATTCTTTTATGTTATATTAAGAAGTCTGGTGCCAACCAGTGTCTTGTGATAACACTGAATTGTCGCTTTAATGAAGGTGAGCTGAATGACACAGAGAAGCAGTTCTAGAAACACAACGTATCCTCATACCTTAGGTCTTCTGATACCACAACGTCAATTTCCAATCGCATCAGACATATAACGGACATGGGCAGTTATTTCCTTTTCCTGACCACAACCCTAATACCTACTTTCCATAGCCCTAATCTACTAAACTAATTTACTTAATTATGGTATGGAGACTTACAGTGCTCACTTAACAGGGAAGGCAGAGATCCCAGAAGACCCTATCAACAGGTTTGTGTCCCCACAACGTGAATAACACACGTTTACACAGACACACGCACGCCCACACAGGTGGAGCATGCAGAGTAATTAAAGAGAGAGCCGGATGTACTGTACTGTAGGGCCAGGACAGAGAAGTCATTGTGCTTAATTCATTGTTTTTAATATCTGTGTTTGTCTTCAGATCAATGATTGTCTTCCTGCCACACACACACACACACACACACACACACACACACACACACAGCCACGTTAAAGAGCACACACACACTGCCTGCCACACAAACACACCACTAACCTCGTGTGAACTAAAGCAGGCACAGCAATATTTGCACATGTCTAAATGAAGAAAGGAAGAAAAAGGGGATTTTATTTTTCTGAGACAATGGATAGATGTGATGTGTAGAGGTGAGCCGAGACACCTGAAGGGTAGATAAAAAAAAAGACAGGGTGCGTAATGCGAGAGAAGTGGGAGGGAGGAGGTTAACATAATTGCGAAGAGCAATTCTGTTTGCTACAACTTCACACCTCCGCTACTTCCCCGTGTAACGCCGTAATGTCCCGATGTTAATGTCAACGACTGCGAGAGTCACGATGGCGCGCTGACGACAGCAGCACCCACGCACGCACACATGAAAACACGGCGAAACACACACACCCCGCCACGGGCTGCTCGCCGGCAGGCTCAGCGCCGGGGTGACATCGCCTGGAGTGTGTTTTCACCAACCACCCAAAAAAAAACCCAAAACGCACGCTCCATCGGCCCCGCGGCTGCCCCTGGCAGCAGAAACACAATCGAAACTCGGCTGTTTGATTAGGCGCAGGTTTGACAGCGCGCTGCTGTCGTCGCGGGGCCTGTAACTAGAGGGCGATCAGGCTCCGGTTTGATGAGCCTTGATCGCCACCGCATGCATCCGTAGCCCTGATTGTACTGGAGTGACCTCGTGTTTGTCTTTCACAGGTTTTTTTTCCAGATAACCCAGTGTCACTGAAACAGTTCCAGGACGAGCTGCGTGTGAGTGAGTGTGCGTGTGTGTGTGTGTGTGTGTGTGTGCGTGTGTGTGTGTGCGTGCGTCCTGCTGCAAAGGGCACCAACACTTTCATCAACACACAGCCAGCGGTAGCCCGGGGAGGTGAGAGACGATGAGAGCGCGGTGATGAGGATGTTAAACTAGCAGGGACAGAACAAGCCCCAGGGGACTAGGTGATGTTGGCGCCTCCCACTGACACTTCTTACTGCTCTCCAGCATCTGTGGATTCAGAGAGGAGGCCCGCATCCCTCAGAGTCCGCACTCTATTAATGAGCAGTATGCAAATCTGCTTGTTAGGAATCCTTGAGTGCCGAAGAAACATCCGCATCCATACATCATCTTAAGGGTGTTGTGAGGGTCTGCTCGAGCCCAGCTCACATGGCAGGGAATACACCCTAGACAGGTCTCCAATCCATCATAGGACATACACACACACCCCAGTCACTCTTACATTCACACCTAGGGGCAATATAGAATCTCCAATCGACATAATCATGCATGTTTTGGGATGTGGGCGGACACAGGCTCACCCAGAGAGGCCCCGGGTCGATCCTGGGACCTTCTTGCTGCTGTGCTAACCACTTTGTCGAAGGTGAAATGAGTCGACACAAAACAACTCATCCAAACCGAAAGGAATGACCCCCCCTCCTGGAATAAACAAAGTGCTTATCTTACTCAATCATACAACATTGTTAACCACCTCACCGGCTATTCCTTCATCGCGAGGAGCACGGCTTTGAGCGTGCTCCTAAAGGGTCTCAGTGATGTATGAGAATCACAGCTCATTAGCCCACTTCACCATTCATTGCCTCAGATCGATCACTCTATGTGTTGTGCCTCTCCACAGGCCCAAACAGGTGAAAATGAGATAACTACGCGCATTAATTCAGTGTGTCGCTTTGAATTAATCTGCACAGTTAACTCATAGATTTTTCTTGGTGCTTTTTACAATCCATTACGGCAGTGAGGCAAGACCTTACATAACAGATGTGTCTGCTGTTGATTCAGGTGCAGTACATTATTCCCCAAGTAAACCAATGTTTTCGCACGCTTTACGATCAGACTAATTCGTCAATCTTTGCATAATGAGAACTGAAAAGAGGACATAATTCTTCAGCTCAAAACAGATCTGATCTACATTGCTATATCACTGTGTTACTGTATCACCAACAGAGCGCTAACAAAAGAGGGATGAGCAGGAAGACAGGTTGGCATGTGGATACGTGGCCTGAGGAGAAGTGACGGGGTCATCCACCCAAGGGAGCCAAGGTTAGCGTGCATTCACAGACAGGCCCTGGAGGACATAGTGGTTTCCTAAGATGGTTTTCTGTCTCTCACACACTAGAGACAGAAGCCCGGAGGCTCAGCTTCTGTTTCATGTTAGCGAGGAAGCTCATGCCCCGCCAGAGCGTACTTTCCAACCTCGTCTTAAACAAGTCTTTCATCCTGACAGTGAACATTTTGCACCTCGTAGCCTTTCACTTCTGGAATCTCGATTCAGGATTTGTGCTCTTGTTTTGCCTTTCCCAGACTGGGATCAGGCCTTCCGGTCTCAAAGTGAGACTGTCTCTGTCTGTCTGGTCCAGGTCGATTCTTCCAGGCATCTGAGCATCAACAACAAGCCCAACTCCGCAGAGGCAGAGATGAATAAGGTGGGTGCAGCTAGTCAATCAATGAATCAGCAGCTAATTACAATTAATCCCACAGGCTGAGCAGCAGCTGCAAAACAGCAGGATTTTAACAGACCTACTGCTGGGTTTCAACACAAACCATCTACTCTCTTTAGCAACGTCACCAGGGATAGACCTATCAAACTTGTGGGAAGGGGTATGGCATGGTAAACATGTGTGTTATTACAATCGAGTCATAAATGCTCCTAAATCGAGCAACAATATTTACCAATAGTTTAATCCCTTGGCAACAGCACTAATCAATCTTGCAGACTACTGCTCAAGCCGCTGCTATACCACGAGTTACTGTTTAACAGGAGTTCACATGGAGTGGAAAAACAGACCGCGAAGGCGCCGTATAGACCAGGTGGCCTAAAAGTGAAAGAAAACTTGCTGCGAGACCTCTGCAAAAGTTACGCGGGGAAACAGAAGCCGGCAAACTGTCTCTGCAAGCACAAGGCTCTGTTGTGTTGAACAAAGCCACGATCGAGCAGCCAAAAGCACAAAGTCTTGACACGCTGCCTACAACAGACGACAGAAAGAAGGAAGGACAGAGGTGTGAAGCATGTCTGCAAAAATCCATCACACAGCGTTCTGCCAACCACAAAAGTCAACGGCGACCGTGCCTCGAGTTATGAAGACAGGAGACGTGGGGTTTCCACCTCTAGATAACTAAATAAGCTTTGTGTCTTTTTAAGCTTACCTTGGAGTACTGTCTGCGAAGACTGAAGCGCTGCACCATCCTGACTGACCGACGGACGGACCCACAGCTGGAACCCCTGCTCTACTCCTCTCCACAGAAATCTCTCCAAAGTACACACTGCCTCACATAGTACAATGCTCAATCACACACACACACACACACACACACACACACACACACATACACACACACACATGCATTCACTGAAGGCACACAGGCTACCCTCCTCTCCAAACATCCATGTGCACACACGTTTCTGGTCCACATCGTCTACTATACAAACACAAGTGAGGAGAGAGAGAGAGAGAGAGAGAGAGAGAGAGAGAGAGAGAGAGAGAGAGAGAGAGAGAGAGAGAGAAAGAGGCAGAGAGAGAGAGTACAGTGGGAGAGGGAGAGATGAAAAAGGGGAGGGAGAGCAAGCAGAGATAAAGACTGCTCAGCTGTGCTGCCCTCTACTCATATTTACTGAGGTCCCCTGAGCTTGCTCTTTCTCTCTCTCTCTCTCTCTCAGTCACTACCAGAAGATGCCTAAGCCACATGGCTGTCAATCCATGTATCATTTCAGTGTGCATACACCTCTCTCTCACACACACACACACACATCCTCTACATCCTCTTGTAGGTATGGCACCAATAACAAACTAACACAAACCACTGCTCAGCCCTCACTCATCTAGGACAAGGCACGGCTGCCTCCTGCTTCCTGTCAGGGAGCTGAAGGGTGGGGTGAGGAGGAGGAGGAGGTAGTAGTAGGAGGTGGTGGTAGGAAGAGGAGGAGGGGGAGACAGGAGAGGAGAAGAAGGAGGAGGAGGGACCAGCTGACTGTCTAACTCCCTCCAGGGACAGCAGAAGAGGAGGAGGAGGAGGGAGGGAAAGAAAGAAAGAAAAGGAAAGGAGGGAAATTGGCGATTAAAAAAAAAACATAATTGTTCATACGCTTGAATTTCAACAACCTATGCAACTCCCTCAGCCACTGCTAACAGCAGGGTGTCACACACACACACACACACACACACACACACACCTCCCAAGGTCAATCATGCTGTTACCATGGCAACCCAAGCAGGGCGTAGCTCTAAGGCGAGCCTGCTGCAAGTTTCGGGGTAACCACGGCGACCGCTGGGATGACCTGAATGACATTGCTGTGCCGGGCAGAGATGGCAGTGGAGATGGGGCTGGACAGGTTATCGTCCCCTGTCAAGGACGGAGAGCAACAGAGCACAGAGACGCTGACGGCCGTCTGTCAGTGCTGCAGGACTAATGGAGCACAGATGTCTGGCTTCCAGCCCTGCTCCGTCATCCCAGGTGATATCATTTACCCAGGTCCCGGGGATGCTTCATTTTGGTTTTCAAGAAACATGCTTTTCAGACCGTCAGGGAATGTGGATGTGAACACTGATGCTGCAGACGAGATCGGCAGCTGACAAACCGTCCCCGAGTCCTTGGCACAGAATATTCCATTAACCCGAAGATCAGGCCGGCAGTCTACAGCGAACATGAGCTCATAATGCAAACACAACCTCCACATGAACCAAGCCCAGTGCCGCTTACAGTACAACAGCTTAGCTGATCTGACAGCGACATCTGGTGGCAGAGAGGGAAAGGTGTTGAGTGGGTTTGAAAGTTGGTAGGTGTAAAAGATGTGATTGAACTGCAAAGGGCTTTGATGGCAGGGCAGGTAAATTAATTTCTTGTTTCCGGACAATGTTTCTCGTTCAGAGCTGCAGTGTAGGGATAGTTTTACAAAGGAAGCAGTGACTTGAGAGTACATTGGTCTGATTTGAAGCAGGGGTATTGATACGATGTACTGTATGAACAAGAGGATATGTTGTTGTTTTTCTTTTTTTTTAGGAAACAGTGTCACAGCAAAGTTAACACCATACTATAAGATGCTTGACATTCTATTGCATTCACCGGGGTCAATGTTGATTCAAAAAAATGGATGCAGTGCTATTGAATATTGATACTATACTGCAAAATGATTTATCGTAATAATTTGATCAATATTTCATTAGCCAAATTAGAGCCTTTGAATTTATTTTTGCAGAAAAAGTGAATGCAGCTTGTTGCGCAGACTCAGTCTGTGTTCCCAGCAGCAAGGTGAAGCTCAGCCTTGTATTGACAAACCGGGTGCGACACTGGAGAAAGGGTAGGACAGACGCATCGATCGGCCCTGTGAATGATGAGCGAGGCGGGGGGGGGGCTGTCACCTACCCTGTCCGTCTCCTCCGTGGACTGGTACCCTGAGGAGAGCAGCACGTCTCCTGCGGCGTAGCCCGGGGTGGGGCTGCTGGGCGTGGTGTCGGTGGTGGAGGAGGAGCGCGGCCGGCTGGTGTGCTGCTGCGGGTCGTGGGTGTGGCGGCGGTGCGAGGCCTGGGGGCTGCCTCTCAGCAGAGGGTCCCGGTCTCCGCTCCCGGACCCCGAGCCCGAGCCCTTGCTGCGCCGGCTCTGGAGGCTGGTGCCCCGCCTCATCATGCCTGCGGCGGCTGAGCCCTGCCCAGCTGCAGAGGGAACCACATGAGCAGAGAGCTGGTCAGATTGGGGACAGCCGGGCCCTGTGGCGTCCACGGGGGCAGAGGGGAAGACGCCGCCTGCTGACATTATAGAGGAGGAGGAGGAGGAGGAGGAGGACGATGAGGAGGAGGAGGAGGGGACGGTGGAGCGAGAGAGGGAGAGGCGTTTGCGCTGCTGCTGGAACAGCTGTCTCAGGCCCTGGCCAAGAACCCCCATGCTCTCCTTGGCGTTCTGGCTCATCTTACTCAGCGAAGGGTGCTCTGACTGGGATAAGGCCCTCTTCAACCCCAGGCCGTGTGACCCCGCAGGCTCTGGTCGGGGCCCAGGACCCGAGCTGGGGCCAACCCCCTCTGGCTCCCTGTTACTAACATCCCCCTGCTGCATACGGCCTTGCTGACCTCGCATGAATAGCAGGGGAGAGACAGGTCCTGTTTAACAGTCTGCTAGCACTTCTCTCTCAAAATGCTCAGTGTCAGAGCAGGACAATGACTGACAGAGAGAGGAGACAATATAAATCGAGCAGCGTACAGCGGAGGACAGTGTGAGTAGAGATGGGACTGTCTGATGGAGGGTTGGGTCGGCTCAGAGGCGGTCAGAGGGACGAATCCAAAGTGGGAGCATTCATCTTTCATTCAGGAACAAGTAGCCATGCTGGTCTAGCACAGAGAGAAACATGGGTTATGAGAAGCTGGAATGGTGCCTGGATCTGCTGACATGCAGTCACTACATTTCACAACCATTTGCATGTTGAAGATGGATGCAAAGGGAAGAAAGTGTGAAGGCACAGCAATCAAACTCGAGTTTTTTAGCACTTTTCAATAAGCATGAATAAGCATCTTTGAGGTACCAATTTAAAACCAGGACAAACACTGCATCATCAGTTTGAGATGGACGGCCATGCCAGGACTTGTCACTCCAAATTCCAAAAGGCCAATTTTCATGTGCAAATCCGTGTCATAAATGAAAATTAAATGGGATCCAGTTTAGCTAACATGGCGTGAGGGTCATAAAATAAAAGGCTCAACGAATTCAAAAGCAAGCAGGTGCATGCAATCGAAGAAGAATGAACAACAGCCTCGAGGGTGGGGGGCGGGTGGAGGGGATGCAGAGGAGAAATAGCGGTGTGAGTGACAGGACAGGAGAACTCACACAACTGAGTTATCAGAAGAGGAAAAAACCCACCTACCATCAGCCCAACCGCCGGCCTCGAGTGACTCACGCCTGTGGATTACCTGAGGATGCAAAATGAATCGGATTCAGAAAGTTTATTGTCATCAGGCATCGTCAGCATTACGCACGCCCTGAAAAACAGCGTGCACACACCCGTTCCATTAGCACAATACTGATCCAGCAGGATAGTAGGAGTCTGGGGGTGCAGTGTGAATATTACACATAATAACAGGGAGGTTAGTGTAAACAGAGTGCGAACAACCAGCGTACAGCCTGAGTACTGCGCTTAATGTTCCACACTAGCTGCACATGGTGATGAGGGGAAGGAACAAAGAGGAGAGAGAGAGCACTGTTTGTAATTGCTCATTTATTCTGAATTTGATATCAGCGAAACTCTCCAGATGGGGAAAGTCGTGTAACGCTCCCATTGCACCTGTTCCAATCATTCCACAGGCTAGCTTGGTTCACTGGTTACTGTTGATATTGTCGTGATTGACTTTGACTGTTGTTCACAAGCGAGGACAGGGCAATCAATAACCAGTTTAACCGAGCCGCGAACACGCCGAACACAAAACGTGTGACACTGTGAAACACGACTCTCCCTCTCGGGTCCTTCAGGGAGCTCATTTAGCGTCCCCCGGAGGCGTCCCTCCTCTATCCTGTGTCGGTATCAAGAGACGAGGGGTTCCGCCCAAAGAAACAACACACGGAGTCACATTGTCAAAAACAAAAGAGGCCGGGCCGGGCACGATCGCCTCATTCCGCCTTTCATGTTGCCCGGCTGAGTCAAAGTCAGAGAACACCTGACCGTGCACAAGCTGTCTGCCTCCACGCTGACATCTCATTGGTGGAGCAGTGATCGGCTCAGATGAGGATCCACAGACAGCCGGAGCCTCCCTGCAGCATCAATAGCTGCTCCCACTGAGGCCAGCAAAACAAGCAAGGCAGGAACATTCAGAGCCGTGGGGAGAGACGGCTACACGCTCATACCAGACTCCTTCAGCTGCACCGAGGAGAGGATAAATTAGACTCACATTGACAGGCACGCATACACTTTTAACTTCTTAATCTACGCTAACGAAGAGGAGACAGGCTTCATTCACATGGCCGCGAACACAATCAGCTGTTCAGTTTCACACTCGATCCAGAGGCACAAGGGGAAGGGGAAAAAAATAGCATGAAGCCACTTGCAGGTAGCGTATTGCTTTTCACAATGACTGCACTGTCAGTGCCAAGAAAAGGCGCATTCAGGCACATAAACACATTCACACAGCAGCAGCTCTTACTCCCTCTCCACAGGCTGATCGTAAATCTGGTCTCGACCTAATCTGTTTTCTGGTCAGTGGGCAGATTCAGGGAGGCAGACAGAAATGTGATTAATTTGCTATGTGATGTTTGTTAACGGCAATCGCTTAAATGCAACTGTTGCCTGCCAGAGGCGGAGAGAGAAAGAAAGATAGAAAGAGAGAGAGAGAGAGAGGATGTGTTAAACAGGCTTCATAAGTGACCCAACTTCAGCTTGGTACGATTAAAAACTGCACAGAAATGAACATTGGATCACGGTGATCACCTTGACAAGAGTAAACTTAGTGTAAACTGAGCAGTTGTGTCAGCTTGCTTAATTACGTTTCTTGTGTAAAAGTGGCCTCGGTAGAGGAAAAATCGTTGCAAAACTAATGCCAAAAAGACGTCCTCTTTGAGGCACTTGATCCCCCATGGTGTAGCAGTGGTCCTTCGCAGGGAAAACGCTCACACCATTCACACCTCAAGCTGAATCTAAACCTAAACACAGATGTTTCTGGACTGTGGGAGGAAACCAGCTACCTTCTTCCCAGCATTCACACTGTGAAATTTTAACACATCTAATTCATTGTTGACATTTTGTAACAGTAACAGTTTTTTTTAACAAGACTGATAATTAGTTGCTGCAAAAAGAGCAGATTTTCTCCACGACTTAAGAATTAAAGACAGCCTCAACACTTCAAAATTTAGTGCAGTACACTACCTCGGAAGTTTGGGTTTTCTTAACCTCGGATTATTTCAAACAATTAAGTCATGTTATTATAACACTACTTGTGTTGTGCCTTAAAGTAATAAATAAAGTAAAGTAATAATTAGACTTGATTTTTTTGAGAAAACTATAGTAATATTAACTCTTCATTGAATAAATCTGGTTGTAGTAACTTTCTCTCTTTTCTGCTTGGACTTTCTCTGATTTTCATGTGTGACACTCACACGACACACAAACAAGCCTTCTTGATTATGCATTTTACTGCGACATCGGGTTTTGTGGAAACCTTGAACTCCAGGGTATGGACGGGTTCCAGATTTTAAAAGCTACAACAATAATGAAGCATTGTGTTTTGTTTTGGAGCAGCTGTGCGTAGCAGCAAACCTGAGTAATCCTGTCCTGAAGCTGCAGCTGAAGCTGGACCTGAAGCACTGCATGGTCCCTGGTGCCCCATCCCTCCCCTGTGCGTATGTAAATCCCCTCCTTCATCCCCAGGATGATCCTGATGCTGGATTGGATGTTTTCTTGATTGCCTACGGTTTTATATTCTAACTAAATCCTCTTTCAGAAGGCCTTTAGAGGACAAAGCGATATTGTCAGACTTTGTGTGTACGCGTGTATGTGTGAGAGCTACATCTTCATTCCATTTAGACAAAGCTTGTCGTACCACCTTGATGAGGGGATGAGGTAAAGAAGATACACCAGATGGATCTTGTTTTTATGACCCAAACTACTTAATTTCACCATGTTATATCATCGCACACAAGTACCGCTGCAGAATGGAACATGCACCTGAACAGGATTTTGTTCTATTCTGAGAAAAAGCTGCTGGTAGCTTGCAACTATTTCACCCAGAAAAGGTAATTCTAGCAATTATACAATTTAACAATTTTCCAATACTGACCTTTCTGCTCAGGGAAAATCCTCTCTATACTTGCTCCACGGATCGACCTCAGAAATGCTGGCAAATAGATGGATTTTGGTGTACTTAAGCTCTGTCCGGCACAGAAACAGATCAGTGATTATCAGTGATTAACAGGTGTCCATGACAGCCGGGAGGGGTTAGGGGTTGTGTGTGTGTGTGTGGGGTGGGGGGGGCAGCCTCTGTGAGTCAGCATGTTTCTCAGAAATGTGACCGTACCGTCAAAGGTAAGTTACAACTGACCACATGGACAATGGCCTCTCTGGAACTGTGTCACCCCGCTGTACAAACACACACACACACACACACACACGCACACACACACACACACACATCCACTCTATGGTTCATTCCATTCAGCCCTGTCATTGTCTCTGACCAGAGAGATGGTGAAAGCTCAGCAGAGCTCTTGCACCGGCTGGGCAAAGGAAAAAAAGAAATACTCACACTGTCATCAAGCAGATAGTTGGAGGATACATAGTGGATTGGTGGATAGTATTGCTGGCGACTTTTTGGCCAGCAACACTATCCATGTGAGTGCAAGAGTGAGTGGTGTATGTGCCTTGAGATGGACCGGCAACCTGTCCAGGCTGTAGTTCCTGCCTTAGCCCATTGTGAGCTGGAGATCGGTCCAGCAGACCCTTTTGACGACAGTGGGTATGAAGGCAAGATACAGGAAGCAGAACATAATTTCCAGATTTCTTGGGTAATACAGCAAACCACAACATCACAGCTCAAAACAGCTATCAAAATGTGCGGCTTGATCAGGAGATGCATGCTATTAGTTCTCTCTACAGCATATCAAAGAAACTGGCCCCAATTTTCCCATAAGAATGAATGGGAAGATTTTCCTCTTTCCACGCTGCGCCAGGCCACAGGGTAGGCAAATTATATTTTCCAGTTGCGCGAGGACATTAGTGCCCTTTCATACAATGTGCTCCAAAAAGTTGAGCGGCTTACAAAATTTAAATGATGAGCCCCTGACTGACCCCTGGGTGTGTCCATAAGCCGCAATGCATTGTGTTGTGTCATGCGAGCAAACTTGAATTTTTAGACTTTAACTTGCAACACTGTCCGCAATATTCATCACATTTCCGTGGCGGTATGCTTATTTTTCTGATAGAAACAAACAATGTCTCTCCCTACAGCCAAGTGTTTCCCACTCAAGATTTTCCCCCAAAAGAATGAATGGGAAAAGTGAAAAAAAAACCCTCAAACAATGATCAGCTAAGTAGTCATATTATGATGTAGAAACTTAATTTAAACTTTAAAATGGTGATGAACTTGTGCTCTGTTTGTGTTGTTTACAGCATGATGATATGTTGTATAGTTTTGCATCAGTGTCTCCTCAAAACCCTGCGGTCGACTGACCCGTCTCCCCCAGAGCTTGACAGCCTAGTTGCCATGGCAAAACACAGACGCAGGCTGGTCACCATGGCAACAAACACACGTACACACTCAAACAGATACTCACACACACATGCTCTCATACTCACTCATGTTTATACTAACATTTTGAGGTTGAAAAGGCATTGTGTAAATACATACTTTAACAATAAGTTTTGTTTCAGGTGTGCTGAAACCATGAATTATTTGTTGATAATTTCATCATAATGTAGGGTACCCTGGCAGTTAGTCCCCCAGCATGCTATCAAAATTTCCACGTAAGAATTTTCCACTTTATCAAACATGCAAAAGCAAGAATGTGGGTGTTTTGTGGACGATGAATGAATAAAACCAAGTGAGCTTGAGAGCGAAAGTTATCTCTAGTTTGGATTTACATTCATAGAGGATATGACTGCACTGTTCTAAAAAAACAGAATGTTGTGGCTCAAAAAAGGCTGGTAGACCTGTGTTTTGTCTGGATGCATGGCCGCAGCTTCACAAGGGCACTTGTCTGTTGATGTAGATACTCCACTGAGGTGTTGGAAAGTCTAAAATATTGTCCATTACCATTATTGGACAAAGAGGGCAATCAAGGGTGATTACTTTAAAAGGATCTTAAGCTCTAGTCCGACAATGGGGACAGAAACAGCTTAGTAGTAAAGCAGACAACAGCATGATGGTTGATAAAGCACTTTTCGTGCAAATTCTCTCACAGTTACAGTAGCTCTGCTCGGAACACAAGCAGAGGTCAATCTGTCCCATGCTCTTTGACACTGAAGCAGCCATGTTGTTAGTCATTGTTGAACATACAGTTGCTTAACTCAAAATATGGCCATAGCTTGAACAAGCCCATGCAGTGTTTCCAGAAGAGTCTGAGAGCTGGTGTGGAATAGACCACTCTTTGTTCCCATCGGAGCCACACACAGGCCCGTCGCTGCTCTTTGTGCTGCGCCTCTTTCACTGACAGACACACATCAATAAGAGAGGGAATTAGGCCAGAGAGTTCTGGCAGCGACGCTTGTGTGTGTGTGCGTGTGCGTGTGTGAGTGCCTGCATGAACATGTGGTTGAGTTTTATCAGACAGAGACAGAAAAAAGGAAAGGGAGAAAGACAGAGATAGAGCGGGAATTATATTGTCTGGAAATGTGCATGTGCATAAGTGTGCCCCGCACTAACCAATGGAAACTGGACCATATCTCATTCAGCAGCTGCATAATGACAGCATGGGCAGGAAACAGGAACAATCGTTATTGTATTCTTGTGTGTGTGTGTGTGTGTGTGTGTCAGAGAGAGAGAGAGAGAGAGAGAAAGAGAGAGAGGGTAGAATTGTGTCAGTTCTGACAGCTCGGGATATGACCTCAGCACACTGTAAAGCGTGCGATAAGGGGCACAACTCTTTATCAGACCAAGAAGTTGGACAAGTGTCAGAGAGTGAGAGCTGAGGGAAGCCCGACTTGACCAAAGCCGCCCGTCTTTCGGTCTGCCTGGCATCGGCCGTGTCAGGTTCACGTTACATCTGAATGAGGAGGTCAATGGCAGGTAGTTCCCTGACAGAGGCCAGCACAACGTCCCATTGTGCAAAGATAGAAACACACGGGGCGGCTGCCGCTGCCAGGGATAGTTACTCAGCTTTCAAGGAACAAGTCGAACCAGAACACACGCAATCGATTACTCACACATTTGCAAGGACAAAAACAACACGCGTGTTCGCGCTGCTTTAACGACACCACAGACTTGTGTTCTTATACAGCTGTGAAGGAGACTACTGAACCACATCACATAACTGGGTATTCCAAACATGTTTGTAATGAAATTTCAGGGAAATCCTGACAGGTTGACTTTATTTTCTGCTATTATCACATATCTACTGGGAACAAGATCTGCTGGAAATGGATCATCTTATGATTACAAAACCTAATAAAAATGGTGGTCACGCAAACTAAGTAATAGAAGGTCCACCGCCCCTTTCCACACTTCTCTTGGTCGCATTTTGTTTTTTGTATTTAAAGCCTAGAATTATGGGGAGGGCAGATGAACTGGTGCGTGCCGACCAGTTTTTAAATAAGATTGAGGAAGACCTTCTAACCACACAACACCCAAGAACCGGAAGGAAATCAATCCGCGACCCATTTGTAGAATATTGCTTGAAATCACAAATGACACGAGCTTTAAAAACCATGTTTGAGACATAGTTTGTCAAAACACATCTCAAACTCTTTACACTCGGGACCTAAGTCAAGCTAAAAAGACAAAAGCACTGAAAATCACTAATCTGTGAAGTGGAGTTTAAAATGTTAAAAGTTGTCTTTGGTGGCAGTTGTATGTCTGTAAAATCAAATAAGAACGTTGCTTGTACAAATCAAAAAAAAAGGGAAAATATATTCAAGACACTCACTCACGGGTAAAAGCAGGTCATCTACAGTAAGACTCCAGGTCAACGGGGTGGGTGGCTGCACACACACCGAGTGCAGAAGAGACTATGCTTATTAAAAATTCACCTCGGCAGGGGAACTATTGAGCCTGTGTGTTATGGCTGTACGGAGGGAGCGGTGAATATCAAAGGTCCCCCTTGATGTTTAAGATGGGTGAGCGACTCCAGAAAGCGGGACAGTGCAGCGAGACACCGGGGCAACTCATTAGGCTGCATGAAAAGCATCACGCTGGGGGGATACGTACTGGGCCAGCCTTATTTAAAGCACACCTTTGCATCTGTGCTCAACAACAGAGCAAGTGTCCGTATGAATAATTCACCACGTGCATGAAAGGCGATACTGCTCCACGTTTGTTGACGACAGTTACTACACCACTCGGCTTTGACCTAATGTGTCTGGCCTTAATGGGGCTATTGAAGGATGCAGATGTTCTCAAACGGCGGGGTTTCGCAGCAGACCAGAGAAGCAATTAGTAGAACGTGTCATGCATTTAATGGTCCCAACTTAAGAACCGGATAGGTGTTTAACGGAGGTCGGGCATCCAAACCTGGCCACTGGAGCTCATGTTCCACTAGCTCTGGCAGTGGATCATCCACTGTCAACAGACTGGAAACCACCGACACACCAGCTGAAATCTCATCCCAGAGATTGCATTAAAGCCGCACAGACGTGCGGAACAGCGAGGTGCATCGAGGGTCAGCACACACATTGTGTGAAACCTTACGGGTTATCAGGCTATAGGTGAGGAAGACTTTATACGGTCTGATATAGATCATTCCCATCGCCACCTATTTAAATAGCTCTTTAGTCTGATCTCTGAGCTTCAGGTAACCAGACACCTCAACGGGGTTAGAGAGGGGGGGGATCAGCACATCCAAGCTCTGATCTCGAAGCTTTACTACGAGCGTAATATGCGGCTCAACACGTAGGCTCTGGGTCAGCAATATCTCCTGCTACTCTGCAGGAGAAGATTTGCGCTGAAAGAGGATCCTCCTCGTGACCTCCAAGCGTTATTATCCACTCCTTCTGAAGTCCAAGATGTCAACAAACCCACTCTCGTGCAACATTCCCTGTTTTTGCATTTCACACACTCGATGAATCGTAAACCTGTCTTTCTTTTTGGACACCGTTGCAGAGTGCGGACCCTTGTGAAGCCGTGCGACCCCTTGGCTCTTTCTCTAAACAGGAAGGGATCAGAGGGAAGCAAGGCAGCCCGTTGCTACTAGAAACCACAGCTTTTATAAAGGAATTCCACCTTCATTCTGGAAGTGTGGGAGTCATTCCTGCTGGAGGGAATAAATAATCCTGACAGGGACAAGCAGCACTGGATGCTACTGGAGCCAAAGTTTTCACTCCCTGATTGCGGCAAAGATGAGGAATCACTTCAACGTGTGGCATCGAAAATAAAACGGTGACACCTCTATCTGAATGTGGGCTTTCATACAGCAACATCCAGAGCAAGGAGGTAGGAGAGGGAGAGGAAGAGAGAGAGAGAGAGAGAGAGGGGAAAGAGTGTTTCCTCTCAGAGATACATTTCCTGTACAATACAATGATACAGATCAACATTAGAAAAACAGCTATTAGCTCATGTAATGTTCTACTGAATGAAAAGTCTGACACCGAGAAGGAGAAAGTACTTTGGAAATCGTGGCTATAATACCCAACAAAGAGACAATCAGAGTCAGAGTCACAGCCAAGAGACAAGTTACCAAAGATGAATGTCTCTGGAACAAGGAGAGGAATCAGCAAGATGTAATTTTGTTAGCTCATGCTCAGTAACGTCATTAGCTCTTTGTTCATGCTGGAATTTAAAAATAAAACGGCAATGCTTTAAAGGCAAGCAGAACAATTCATTAACATTATGTCATTTCTGTGGCTCTCCCCAGAGGTTTAGGAACAGAATCAGAAGTTTAGAAGATTTTATTTACTATTTTTCTTTCTGCTACTACTATTAGTGTGAATAACTATGCGGTTTTACTGATACACTGGATAGCTTGTGTTGTTTATCCAAAAGTATTAAAATAAGTTGGAACGATAGGAGATCATGCATCCTATATAAGTCAGACCTGCCTTATTATATTTGATGTAAACACCCAAAATGTTACAGTCTCTTTACAACGTGGCTCTCTGTATTCACAATATTCATTGTCTTACACACAACAGTCTTGTTGTGTGATTGCATGGCACCTGTAGCATTTTCTATACCTGTACAATGCCAATAAAGGCTTTCTATTTCATTCTTTTCTATTCGGTACATGCATCCATTTAATGCAATCCACGTCCCCCTGATCCTTCATCTGCAGCTTTGCTGAAAGAACCGCAGGCTCCCTGTACACATGGCTTATTAATCACCCCCTGACAGCAAAGGTGGGCATACAGCGTGATGCGCTAATCATGTGACCTGATCTAGAATAGGCGCATCTTGATCTCATCTGACGCTGAAGTGCTACACGATGCACAAATCAGAGAAGCAGGCAACAACAACAAGCAGGCTCGATTTTGTAAGCACTGTGTATGCAAGTGCACATGCATATACACACTGTGAAGGCACAATGTGAGTGCAGTGGGAATAGCAGGAGGAGGAGGAGGAGGAGGGAGAGGAGGAGGAGGAGGAGGAGGAGGAGGAGGAGGAGGGGTAGCGTCATCATGGTGGTCTGACCGTCGGAGTGAGACATGAATGGCTGCGTTAGCAGTGCCCTGAAGGGGCAGCCAAAGCTTTCAGCCATTTAGCAGAGTATGCTGAACAAATAGTGAGATACACCATGTCATGCCACGCACACACACTTCCATCCGCATATAAGCAGCGCAGCACAGCGCCAGACCCATCAGGTCATAAAAATGGTGAGAGATGAAGGAAGGAGGGAGAGAGGAAACGAGTGGAGTAAGTGGACGAAAACAAACCTTCAGTCCATAGTCGTGTCGCTGGAACGGATTCCCATCATCGTAGAGGAGATGACAACCTGCTACATGGGGCCCACTGGTCTTCAACTGAGGAGAGAAAAAGTGAGGATGGAAATTGTAATCCTCTAAATGTTTTCTTGGCACACTGTACTATCTGTCTCTGCCTGCTGTGTGTGTGTGTGTGTTACAGTGTGAGTGCAAGTGTGTGTGTGTGTCCCAGGCACTCATAATAACAGGTTGCAGGGAGAGGGGGGAAAAAAATGCTGATTTAATGAGACTGTGGATGTCCATCCTTAACCAGGGCATGAAATGTCTCTAGTTCATCAGATTGCATTAGCCACTTGAGACGAAAATAAACCCAGCTGAGGATTTATTGAAACTTCGTAGGTGACATACAACTGGCAATGTGGCCCTGGCCAATATCACAATCCACACACACACACACACACACACACACACACACACACACACACACACACACACACACACAATATGACAGCACTATAGTAAATATGTTGAATAATGAATGAACTTACTCACAGTCGCAACTTTTACTCCTGTTCCATAACAAACTAGTTCTCAACGCAGATGCAATCAGACAAAACCTGTTGCACCATATCACTGTATCCAGTATTAGTGAGAATGTGAATGCTGCAGCGAGAAGCCTCCTACTTAAAAAACAAGTGACAAGAGAGGTGTTTTGCATCACTTTTAAATGAACAACAGGCAGGTCTCTCGACTTTCACGTTGAGAAATCCAGTGAGGCAACACGAACAAAGCCGCAAGTCTATCAAATGTTAGTTCACAGTTGTGGTCAGTGTGTTAACAGACCCAGGACCAGCTTTGACAGTCCCGTTACACTTACTTAAAACACGTTACGCTGAAATATCATCCTCCACACACTACAGCCGGCCACTACACACGCACAAATTAGCGAATAAAGAGACACCCAAAACACAAACTGAACACATATATTTTACACTTACAAAGGTGATAGCAAACTGCTGGGGCTGACACGATCGTTCAGCAGAGAGAAGCAGCACCCCGACCCACAGTGCTGCTGTCCGGCGTCCGCCCCAACGGTTCAATGCCCCTCCCCGGTCTGACGTCATGACGTACAGCGTATGTCCAGAGCTCTGGCACATGCGCGGAACGGACCGTGTTTCCGGGTACAGCTTGAGTAGTGACTGCTGTAGAACAAGCCGTGGATGGTACAGGCTCCGCTCATGTGCTTAAAAACAGAGAAACCATGGAATAAAATACTTTCTTTCTCATCCCAACCACCCATCACCGATTGACGACACTTTTTATGATATATTCTACTCTCGTTTTTATTTTCTTTTTGCATTTAAATGACCTTTTAAAACATTTTTTACTATTTCGTTTTTAAATGTATATATGCAGAGATAGAGATAGATAGATAGATAGATAGATAGATAGATAGATAGATAGATAGATAGATAGATAGATAGATAGATAGATAGATAGATAGATAGATAGATAGATAGATAGATAGATAGATAGATAGATAGATAGATAGATAGATAGATAGATAGATTTGAGGTAAAAGACAGACACCATCAGCTGTGAATGTTGTAAAACCTGCAGAGGAGAGGTAAGATTAGATTAATGTCTTTATTAATATGACTGGGGAAGTATGAATAGGGTGTGACATACCACCTGCTGTTCTGGTTTCAGAAGGTAATGGGCTGCCTCCTTTCATAGAGCTGATATCCAGTCTGCTCTATCTTCTGTCAGTTTACATCTCTATCACTTCCAAAGAACCTAGAACCTTAACTTAAATTTCCCACCCTAGTTTGTGAGAGAAGAGAACTTAATAAAGATATTGGCACTCAATGCTACTCCTCACTCCATACCACTTCACTGATGCTGGCATGTGTGATGGGTGTACTGATGAGATAAAGCAATTCCCTTGGCTATATACAGTAGTTGTGTGCAGTCCATATCCATATCCTTTAGGAATCTGGAAATATCATATATTCTTCCTGTGCACCAGTGAATCCACACCAAACCTATTCTTACACAGTTTCTGTTCTCACAGACAGAAACGAGAAGTGTTTCATTTCAGATAATAAGTGCAAGGTCTTCATAACTGCCAGGCTTGGTAGCTATGGCAACATGAAATGTATTGCCTACAGCGATGCAGAGTAGCAGTCTTCATCTGCAGTTCATCATCTGTGATTTCAGGCTTAACAGCTGTTTCAAAAATCAACCAACTAAAAGATGACACTTTGATCAACAAATTGAAGCCGGTGCATGCTGTGAACGCAGTCCACAGCCTGCAAAGTCTATTTCTGTCAATGAACAGGTCTTACATTTCTCATACAGTAAAAGACTATGTTGTAAACTCAAGTGCTGGGCAAATTTAGGGCTCATATGCTGTAAATAAGTCATCATGTTTGATATTTGTTTTCCACCTGAAAGCACAATACTAAAGGTTTGCCTTTTAGGAAATTACAATACACACAGTGATGTGAAACTCTCAAAATCTCTAGCATGCTCTGTACTTTAAACCCAAACTGATTCAATTCATGTAATCCAGCAGATCCTTCTGCATCACAATGGATTGTGTTATTCCTCAATTATATCTCTGATGGGGTCTCTAGTAGCTCAGTGGGTAAGTCACTGATCTTTCGGTCAAGATAACAAGACTTCCCACTTACAGACCATAAAAAGTATAATTAGGAAATCTGCAGCAGAGTGGCCTCATGGCAGCAGGCTGCTGGGACCTATAGCAACAGGCTGTGATGGACTGACGACCTGCCCAGGGTGTATTCACTGTCTTTGCCCTATGTGTACTGGAGTCAGTAGACCACCATGTCACTGTCAAGATGCTAAGTGGTTAATATAATGGATGAATGGACATTTCTGAGGACGTATTATGTGTTCTCTTGGTAAAATATCGTAATGTGTTGTGTCCTTGTTCCCATCCACTAGATGGCAACATTGACACAGACTTGCAGGTGGGAGGACAACGTGTCTTCAGTGGTCTGTCTCAGAGCATTAGTTATTCATAACAGCAAAATTGAAACTTCACAGTGTTCTTGACAATAAAACATGATGAAAACCAGACTGAAAGCTTTTGTTTTGTTTTTGAGAGTGATTAAGTCCCTGGTGGGGTTCAGAACTCGAGGAGAGTAAGCAGATACACAATGGATGATCAAACTTTTCACTGCTTTTTCTTTTCACGGTACTTCTCCAAAAATCTTCAGTTTCTGATGCTGAACAAATCACTGGTTGTTACTGTTAAGACTCAAAGAGTGTCACCAGCACCGTGTTTCTTGTTAGTGATGACAGAACCAAGGATTTCTCTTGACCTCTGATTTCCCTTTCATTCATTCCATAAGCAAGTTCAATCAAATACTCTCCCAAAGAACAGAAATATAACTTCATCATATCAATTTTAAGCAATAATAGATGAACTGAGTTCACCACCAATGAATTAAACATGTCTGTGTGTATTTTTATCAGATTGATGTATTATTTCCAATGGTGATCCCTATAGAAATCCATCCATCTCGTGTTATTCATGGTGAATGGCATGGTGAATGCATTTGTGTTCTGTGCAGGTGAATACTTTCTCGGCCACATCTACAACGATAACGTTTGATAATTTATATAAAACATGATAATAATACGCACGAAGATCCATAAAGAATCGTGTTTGTCACTCAATTTGTCTCCATGCATTAATTAAGTACTCAGTGAAACCAACCACAGGTTGGAAGGTCCCAGGTTTGAAGCCCTTAAAGACAAAAGGGCTTTTTGTATGGAGATTACATGTTCTGCATGTGTACTCCAGTCCCTTTAACCAATCCAAAAACATGTGAGACTCAATTGTGCCTACTATAGGTGTAAGAGTGAATGGTGTGTGTCTTAAATTTGAAATTCTAAGGTCATAAAAACTTTCTGCATTCTCACATTTTCTCCCTGTTTTTCTTTGTTGCTGGTAAAATGGAGAGGTCAGCTTGGGAGAGGAGACTCTTGCCCTCACCCTTTGTGATTCCAGCATCCTTTTCTATTTTCTTGCCTCACCCCATGGGTCTCTTGCACTTCCTTACCCCAGTTGAGGAAGCAAAGTAAAAATAGTTGAGTCTAATTTCTCATTAGACCGTCAAAAATTGTAACTAACCCTGCAAATTATCATTGCCGTGCTGTAAATTGCATTAATTTCTAAACTAAAATGTTCAATCACAATGATTAAGATATGAAATTGGACCTACGAGAAGTATGAATCACCAGTGGGAATGTGAGTACAAAATGAAATGAGTGCGCTCTCTAAGAACTGAAGTAGATAGAGTTTGCAGTATTTATGTGCCACTGTGCCATAAAAGCTTTTAATGATTGTGTCAGAGTTGTTGTTCACACAACAGGAAGTGCAGTGCTAAGCAGCTAGGCAAGTTTAGGTGAAAAACATCCCACAGAACAGAAAAAAAAATAGTTTTCCCCACACTGGTGTCCTTAGAGACTAAGCCACCAGCCAGTGATGGAAATGGGAGCAATGACGTCCTGTTTTTCACATGATCTGACCAGACCTGTCCCTCCATTAGTGGAAGGACTCAAACAAAGCTCACACACAAACAGAAACACCCTTAAATATAACATACACGACACACTCAAAACCACATAAGCCACAGGCCGGCTGTTTTTCCTGCTCCCACAGTAGAGCAGAGGATAATGGGAAAGATTAGTGTGAGCGGCTGATGCCTGGCGACCCTTTCTTTGAGTGCGCGGCAGGCGAGGATGCTGGCTCTCAGCGGCCCTCGGCAATTAGAGTCTCCACTCCACCAGCCTGGGTCTAATGAAGAGTCCCAAGCATGGGAGTGGAGGTGGGCAGGCAAGGATTGATCCCCAGACTGGCGAGGGCACAGCTGGGGGGCCCGACATGGGAAAGCCTGGGGGCCATGGGACGACATTTTCATCTTCTGCCATACATAGGTCACCCTGAGGGAGATATGACTCCATCTTTGTCTGTGTTTCTCTGCTTGACCTTTCAACATCATTATACTTACTCCTCTTTTCTTGTGACGAACATTGTTGGCCCATGTCGTCTTCAAACTGCTGTTGCCGATGTGCATCAATACTGCAAGGACTGAGGCGGACGCTGTCTCCTTCTATGTCTCGAGAGTCTCCAGCTTTATTATGTCAAACCAAGCTCCAGGGAAATTGAGTTTTTCAAGCCTCCTGTTTTTTTAGAATAATCCAGCCAAAGCGGTAATTGTTCATCCACCAGGGGAGAACAGATTGTGCTTTCAGTGTACAACTTACTCAAATCTATTCAGTGAATGACAGCTTGTCCATAACCTGTAATTATATTAACCATATAGGGGCTGTAGTATATTAATGAATAACTTCATTCTATCACTTTGATGAGTTTGTGTATTATTTTGTTGGTGCAATCAGGTCATTACTCCAAGAGAATGCACCACACTAACTTAAGTGATTTCCTGACTATTCCTCCAATACTGCAGAAAGATGATTTCTTGCTATGAAAGTTATACATACAGATAATTGTGACAACTTTGAAGATCTCTTCTTGTGCCTTTGGTTCTCAGTAAAATATTGTATCTAAACATATATTGAGCTATATGCTCTAGTACCTGTCCCAACAGTGTTGGTGCCCAGATGATAAATCCTAAAAAAATTATAGGGATGAATGTCATGAATTCTGACACATTTATTGCATCTCCCTGGGGTGATTTATTAGAAAACTGATGATACCACAAATTTATGCCCAATCTCCATAATTTGTCAGATGACCAAAAACATTCTAAATAAAACCATCACACCATCTGATATAAAATATCAGTGTACTGTGGGCTCTGTACATCACACATGCGTTTGCTTGAGTATATCCCTTCAGTGAAACCACTAAGATTAATGCTCTTTATTTAATCTACTGTTAAGCTTTGATAAGTTTAACTGTATTGTACTCATAGTCATCCTAATGTAACAGTATGGACTTTTTAAATAAAATATGTTGAAACAAGTCTGTGTTGATAATGAAAGATCATAAAATGTTTTTTCAATAAGGAAATCACCATAATCACTGACTTAATAATACCCTTACTGCACAATTAAAACACAAAGTAAACTCACCCTCATGAGCACACTCACTCTATATTCTTAGCATGCGTGCTGCCGCAGTCTTTGATAAGGTCAGGACTCCCTGCCTCCTACACGTTGTTTCTGCATCTCCCCAGTGATGGGCATGCTAAAAGGGCTAATTGCCATCCCAGTTTTGTATTAGCATTCAGAGGGAAGGACTCACCAAGAGATCTGACAGCTGTCACGGCTCTGCTAGAGATGCTCGAGAATACGTTTCTGCACTGGGTGATTAGGAAAAATGGACTACAGTAGCCGATAACTGGTGACATTCATTGGAGGTTGAGTTCTGTAGCTCATTTCAGAAGTGTACTTCCATCAGCACCTGTCACGAGCACTCATGACGCTACTCACACTGGCCTCCAGTCTCATTTTAACAGTGTCAAGTGTTTCCTGCAGCACTTGGGACTCGTCCAAACTTGCTTTATATTCAAATGTATATGGTTCAATGGCTGCCAACACCATAGCCTATCCATCAATTATCTTAGCTGCTTTGTACTTTAACGGTGTCGCAGCACACACAGCACAGATGCAGGGTGTCGAACCATGGACCTTCTTACTAAATGGCAACAGTGCTGCTTACTAAACTTACTAAACTTATTACATGTTGAATTGTCACTTTTGATTTTGATTGTAAAAAAAAAAAAAAACACAGGTTTAGTGTTGGCAATAAAAAAAACAAAAAAAACCCCAAAAACATATGACTTTTCACACATTGCTACATGTTGCCTTCTAAATATCAGTTAGTACTGTCATTGTGAGCACATTACTGTGAAGATGAAATATATCTGGCTGTCTGAGCTTTGGATTTAAATCCAAACATATTCAGCGCAACATGTAAGATCGAACCGATATGAATGAAGTGAAACTAAAAGAATATTTGAGACTGCAACATTAGAATTTCTCACATTGTGATGATTAATAAAGTCGATCTTATCTGCTTATCTGATCTTAGATATTTTGTGCAGCGGTTTAGATGGGCATCTCATTTGTAAGAAGCTTTTCAAACTGGTGCATTTCTCTTGGATAACACGCCAAATAAAGCTGAATATTCTCCGGATAGATGACAAAAAATCATCGATTGTCATGGACCATGGGTGAAGAGGTATTTTGAGAATGTTCTGACGCCGGAGCCTAATTGCTTTTCTTTGAAACTGATTTACAGCCACAAGCTCTTGTCCTCACCATCGGGGAATTGTGGCAAACTGT
The DNA here is from genome assembly GCA_029224185.1 of Karalla daura. Classification (NCBI taxonomy): domain Eukaryota; kingdom Metazoa; phylum Chordata; class Actinopteri; order Chaetodontiformes; family Leiognathidae; genus Karalla; species Karalla daura. The sequence goes on along the minus strand of CM055193.1, from coordinate 9,035,244 downwards.
GATACAAATACTTCACCGTACAGTATGTGAGTCATGCTATGAGTAACATCATACCTAAGACTAAAGGGATTTTTCTCCGTTAATGAGACCGAGATCGTCCCTGTGGAATCCGAGACATGCGGACAGTCTCGAAAATACTCACTCACACAGTCAGGCCAGTGCCGGCCCAAGCCTTTATGGGGCCCTAAGCAGACTTTATTTCACCTGTCACCTGCTAGCACCCCAGTCTATCCCCCCTCCCCCAACATTTGTCCCGATGCATTAAGTTTAACAACTCTATTATCTCTAGTTTTCGATCACACCTTACCAGGGTGGCACCTGTCAGGTTGGAGTCAAATTTCAGCGATGCCACCTAAGGCCACCCCCTGGAAAGACCACACCAATATGTACATTAAATGTATTTAATTTAGTAAAAAGGGAGCCCCATAGTGGACACCCCAAGCAGCAGCTGCTCACCGCATATGTTGATGAGTGTACAGGACAGCTGGCCTCTAAAAGTCAATCAAAAAGATGTTGATCTTGTAGGTGTGTTTTCTTTGAGCAACAAATCCATTTCATTGTTCTAAATACCTGAAGGAAACAAACAGCCAACTGTGTTTATCTCTTAACTGAAGGTACAAGAATCATGTGTGGGTTTTTAGTGAGCATGCAACATGCTTTATTGATCGGAGGTAATGTCATGAGAGATGTTGTGGAAGAACTGAAGGGATCCATATGGCCTCGCACCAGGATAATGAACATGCGTGTCAATATAAATGGACAATTCCAAGCTGAGTCAAATCCTAATTGTTGCAGATGTGTGGTCACTACATTGGATTAACCGCCAAATTCGACTTGTATAGATTATCTAATCAATGGACAGAACTATGGGTATCACATCACAGCAGGGAGGTTCATGGGTTGAATCTCAGGCGGACTGAGGGCTGTTCTGTGTGCAGTTTGCATTTTCTCCACTGTGTCTGGGTAAGTTTTTACCAAGCATTCTGATTTCCTCCCACAGTCCAAAAATATGCAAGTTTTGGGCCGATTGGAGTCTCTAAATTATCTCTATTTTGTTCTCGAGACAGTAATATCAGTGGGGTAGAACAATGGATTGATGGACGGGCAGAACCAAATAAACAGGATTAAAAAAAAAACAGATGGATTTACAAGATCTGTCTCTTAACTTTGATAAGAAAAGTAAAGGTGTGGGATGAAGAACTGGTACAAAGTTAGGGGACAGATAGAGAGCATTCAACTGAGAATGATGGTAGGAAAAGGGAGAAAGACTAATTCGGGTGAACACCCCAGATGCAGATTAACCTTCTGAATTTAATGAAGGTGGAGGGTTGGTAGAAAGGGCTCAAGATGAAACTTTTGTCTCACCGAATGTGAAAACAAGCACAAGCACAGTGTGAGCTCCTTATTATCAGGCATCAAACCGCAGATCAGCCCGGGATTATAAACTAAATTGTATTTCTGGGAACATCCCTTAACTATTAGAGTTTAATCTGGGAGTCTGGTTCAAGGATTAAGTATTTGAATAGTGATTCGATTCTCTGGATCTAAATTGGCATAAATTTGCATTGATGCTGGTTTGAACACCCTATCTTTTATCCTCAATGACCACCGATGACACCCATTGCCAAATACGTGTTGTTGGGATAACCTGATTCTTTATCTCATATGTAGTGTTAAATAGATTTGAGAAAGAAGTCATGTCTCATCCTAAATGCACTGCAAACCCGCTCTGAATAGACAAAAATATAAAGATTCTTTATTTTAGTGGAAATGCTGTGTGCTATTATTCTCTGAAAATTTTGTAGGCACATTTGAATTTTTTTCCCATGGTAAGACGAAGGGACTGAATGTAATTCTGATCCCATCATTAGGACTGAGAGACTAAATCAACTTATTCTCAAAATTCTCAAAGGACTATTTCAACTATTTCTTGAGTTCATTCTGCCCCTAGAAAAACACTTCTTCATTGCTTGGTTATTTTTTATCTTTCTAGTGTTGTGTTCCCAAAACAAAACAAAAAAATAATAAACTAAACTCATTCACAAATGGAATTTCATGGAAAAGAATCAGTCAAAGCTGGAGGAAATGAGCAAGAAGGTGCATAATATCTACCCCAGGTCTCCCCTCCGGTTTCCAGTGATTGCCCGGGCGACAGGCAGCCTTAGCTGTGACATGTTGAGACTTCCCACTCTCTTTACGTAACGCTAATAGGACATGCCACTAGCTCTCAGCCACATTCTGTCTTATTAAAGACAAAAATCTCCACTCATCTTGTGAACTCTGTTAGGACGTAATGGTGAGAGCAATTAAAAGCTACATTCACAGGCTGTCGGAGGACTCTTCCAACCACCTCCCAACCTCTGCTATGACAATGGAAACAGCATGTCACACTATTACACTGCTTATATCAAGTAGAGATACTTTAAACAGAGATTATGTCATGAAATAAGTAACATAGCTTGCTGTTACATCCATCTATCCATTATCGTACTTGTTTTGTAGATTAACAGTATCACAGGGGTCTGCAAGAGCTTATCCCAGTTCACATAGGGCAGAAAGACACCCTGAAAAGGTCTCCAATCCATCACAGGTTGGAAATATGCTCCATTCACTCTCTCGCTCTCACCTTGGGACAATTTGGAGTCTCCCATATACCTAAAAATGCATGCTGGAGGAACCCAGAGAATATGCAAACTACACACAGAAAGGCCCTTTCTGGAGTGAAACCCACAAGCATCTTGCTGTGAGGTGTGACACTCGCGCACCATGTCACGCTTCAAAGTCTCCTCAGTCTCCAATATTCTAGTTTGTTCTGATTGATTCAAAGCCTTAAGTAGTTATATGAATATGCTCAAGCAGGTATATATAGAGGCTCCAAAATAGAATACAGCAGTTTGTGTTTGCAGATGCACATGGGCAAATGATTGTGAACACACGCAACACATCTGACCTTCCCAATGACGGCAACACAGCAAGTTTCAATCCCGTATTACACGGTCAATTAAAAAGGAAAGAAGGTGGGCGACTCATCCGGTCAGCAGTTGTGCGCTTGCATGTGTGCTCTGTGTGTTTGTTTTTAATGACATGCAGATCTATATGGCCTTTCGACTGCGCATGCATGCACACACACACACACACACACACACACACACACACACACACACACACACACATACACACACTCATGCACAGTCTTCGGTTGATTTGTAAAGTTTTCTGATTAACAGCACTTCCACAGTCCCAAGGGGGGGAAGTCAACAAAGTCGTGTCCCTTCTTGTGACATCTGGCTGTACTGCCGCCATAGTGGCATTCACAGCCCTGAGCTGTCAATACAGGTGGGTGTCAGTTCACTGGTCTCATCCAACAGTGTACAGCTGAAGAATCTGGACAGCTAGGTGTTACTCATACAGATCCTGTCACATGGGATTCTCATATTCTGTAAATCTGCAAGGGCAGATTGCAACTCAGAGTTAGAACTAACAACAAAGTAAAAGAATAGTATTACTGCAGAGCTGGGCCTATGAGGCTTCACCTCTTTTCCTTTTTGCCTTGGTTGCATCTTTGAAACATTGATTAGCACTGAACTAAAGAGTTCTTTCATCTAAGAGCTACTTTTAACCTTGTAAAACTTATAGCAGCTCTATCATTTGCGGTGCAGGCAAACCGCATTAAGGAAACCGCTACCACTGAACCTAATCATAATAAAGCTTTGTTAAGCTAATGCTTCATCTTTCTTCCTCTTTGGTCATGACTAAAATGTCTCAGGATCTACTGGATAGATTGTCATGGTTCTGGCGCCAACTACAGTCTGACATTTAAAGAGATTTAAAGATAATTTTGTTGGATTAGCTTGAGACTTCATGTTCGCCACAGAATGACGGGTACGACGTTTCTCAATGTTAAAAGACATTTTACAAATTTGTAAAAAAAAAAATGACAGCCCCTTAGTTTGGCAGTTTGCATCCTGCACTTACAATCAAATGTAAGCATGCTGAAATAAGGTTAAGAATACATTATATTAAGCCCCTGACTTTGGCATTCATCTCCAATCCAGGTAGAGTGTCATGCAAACACTTGCAAGGCTGCAGACATTTGGTTTTCTTAAATTTTATTCTAATCAGTCCATTGCAGGGCACACACACATTCATTCAAACACACTCATCTGCCTGGCCATGCAAGTTTGAGGACTGCGAAGAAAACTGAAACAGATTCAGGGAAAACATGCAAAGTCCACATGGGACTGGGGTGAGGCGACAGTGCTATTCACCTAGTTCTGTGCCATTGCATAGTGTAATATTTTATAATAAGTGATGAATATTCCCCTGAATACTGTTGTATGTTGGGACATGATAAAGCAGTGGAGTTTAAACAGCATGGATGCATGGGTGCAGTAAGTCAACAGGAATATTCACATATTGTAATTTAACTTGAACTAAAATGATTAAGCTATAAAATGACAATAATAATAAACAATTCAGAAGGGATACACATGTTATCTACAAATCAACTGTTCAACCTGGACAGGTTGCTAGCCCATTGCATACATCTATTCTATTCTATTCTATTCTATTCTATTCTATCCTATTCTATCCTATTCTGTCTCTCACATACAATGCACTACAATAAAATGTGCAATCTTCAATCATTTGCCAGTTCCATTCATTTATTCATGAGGCAGCTCCTTGAGGGACCAAGATGTATCCTCCCATCGAAAAAAAGAATCAAAAAAAGAAGGTAATATTTCTGAGGGGCCATTTCAGCTCATATAAGACTCAGCGAGTGGGGAAGAGTTAGATTGAGAAGAGGAGGTGGAATGGGAAGTGCAGAGAGGATTTAAAGTGACTACTGTGAAACGTGAAGTGCACAGATAGGGATGGAGGTACATTCTTCTCAAGTCACGTTTGAATGACGTCACAGGGGGACATCGTGTGCACCTGGCAACCCGTTATCAGCCATTTGTAGCATTTAGAGTATTTCTGGAGCTTTTGGGCTACTCTACATTCTTGCTTTTTTTTCATCTGTTTCTTCTCAATCAGTGGTTTCTGTATATGTTTTAATGTAAAGCAACTCGCAGTGCCCAGCAGTCTGTGTGTGGGAGAGGAAGGAGATGAGCAGGGATTGTTTGTGTGGAGGAAAAAGAAGGTGTGACTCCCCTCTCACTCTGGTGATTACAGATGGAGAGGACTCTGCGGAGTTCTGCAGCAAGTTCCTGCTGCCTCAGAGTTGAGTGTGCCTAATGCTCTCTCCTCTCTATTACAGCCCACGGCACCGCAGCCTTACACACATATACATACACACACTGAGAGAGAGAGAGCGAGAGAGACAGAGACAGAGAGAGCTAGAGAGAAACAACAACCCCCTCACTATCTTTATCTCTGTAATTCTTCCCTTTGATGTCATACTGTTGCTTCCAAACAATACCGGATCCTGCTCGGCCTCTCACTTTGCCTCTGTAGTAAATGTAAAGCCACATGTGGGTGGCAATTGCTGTCAAGAAACCCTGTTAATGATTACACATTATTGCAGCCTGTTACATGTAAGCCTACCTTACAGTCCCAGAGAAGACCTTCAATTACAGCTTGCGCATTATAAAGAACAACTTTCTTCTTTCTGCTTCATTATACCAGCAGCTGCAGCCATGATCAGTGAACTGCAACATGCTTATATACATAGATATGCCTTTTTATTAGTCTTGACTGTCATGTGGTTGTGTGGTTGTGTGTGTGTGTGTGTTTGTGTGAAGGAACATCCTGTTTAAGACCAAAGAGCAGACAGTTGCTTCAGGCCTCATTTCCACAATAAAGATTATATATAAGGAGCAATCATTAATTTACATTATAGTGTATATATTATAAATCCTTTGGGAATTTCTCACCAATGGAGCAAAATCTTTACAATATTTTGCAGATCAAGAGAAAAAGATGAAAACATATTCCTCTGACCTGCGGAATTGTGGATTAAAATGCTATACATACTGGCACTTATTAGTGCCATGTTTAACAGATATCAGCTCACAGAGGCACAAAGTCTCTTTTATTCTGCTTCTCCTTGTCGTGGCGAGCATCTCAAGCCGCACACGCTGAAGCCAGCTGTGCTCATCCACGTGTGCTCATAAAAACACTCAGCCACACAGGCACCTGCTGTGAGATCTGTGAACAGACCGTCCTGAGTGTGCTTGATCAGATGATTGTCCCAGACACCCTCTAAATGCAACTCAAGCAGGATTATACAAACTTGAGAACAACTTGTGTTCATTTTAACTCTAGATTAAAGCAGAGGAAGCATGTGACAGTTTAAAGCAGCTACAGCTGCAACAGAAATCCTAAACGGTACCAGACAAGTACCTTCAAATGGCCATCCTTACACATTTATCAGTATGTTGCTTCTCAACAAGTGATTTTTTTATAATGAGGACTTAATACTGAGGATTTTCGTGGCTTGAAGCAAACACAACACAACATTGCTCAAGATATGTCATCTACATCTGCATCTATTGGTGACAACAGGTGTTATGATTTGAATTTATTGCTTTGAATATTTCAGTACGTTTAATAAGACACTCGTCATCAGATGACTTGGATGATCTATCTTATTTTATGCAAGAAAACGTATCCTAGAGCTGTGTAAAAGCAAAACCATTAATGGCCTTTAGTTAGAATGGAGAGGTTGAGGAGAGGTTGTGAAAACAGTCCAGACTGAGTCTCAGACCATAAACTGGTATTCTAGATCATTAGTGGGTAATAAAGAGCCATAATACTGCTACCACAATATTTATACCATGCTCCAAATGTGATGCTTTCAAGTGGCTGCAGGTTGAAGTGTTTTGTAATTTGTGCATCTCCGCTTTGTTATATATATGCTATCTGCTTGTGTGAAGTGTATATGAAATGGGTATTTGAAAAAAAAAAAGAGAAAAACCTTTCTGGAGCATTCAACTCCAAATCTGTCTACTCTATTTGCGGTGGCGAACGGGGGATGTTGATCATGTAAGTACAGTTGTTTCAGAGGGGGTAAGGGTGTCTTTATAGAACTCTTTAGGGGCTGGTGAGTCACTGCAGCTGTCAGCCTCACTTTTTCTCGGCTCCATCACTGCAGCAGCAGGCAGGCATCTGCTTGGCAGGGTGGCAGGGCAGCGGGACAGTGACATGGCTGTGTGACAGGGAGCGCAGACATGTGGCCACGGACAGAGGGGACGATGCAGGGGACACACAGATAACAGCATGGATATTGTATGTATATTACATGTTAAGCGCATGACAGGGTAAGACAGGCCTGCTCCAACACATTTTCCAAAAGAGTCATGGATTAAGTCAGACTTACTCTGAGGGTACAGAACATTTTCTGTTTGAGTAATTTCTCTATTTCGCTCAATCACAGAAACCAATTACAGTGATATAAACCGAAGTGCGTGTCTGAAAACCATCATCTCTACTCCTCAACTCTCCAGCGTCTCTTAACCAAGGTCCATCAGAGTTTTGACGGCAGACGGACGACTCAATCTCAGTGGGTGTGTGCAGAGCGAGGCCTTGAAAGACTCAAAGTCTCTGTTCTATGAGCGCAGGACCCAATCACGCAGTTATCATCTGTGAAAGCTAAATGATATAATCTGCAGAGAATGAGTTAAATTGCCCTGCGTGTCCTTAGCTTTGAAGCCAAAATCCAGAGTCTCGTCGATGCATCAAAGTAGTCTGTTTTAATGACAAAGCAGGAGACCTTTCAGGAAAAGTGATGAAGGAGGCAGAACATGGTTGGACTATTAAAGAAGGTCCTTTTTGACAGAGTCAGGATTTATTGTCAAAGTAACATTTGAGGTTTTCCCCACAAGGGAATAACCGCATCATGCGTAGACAGGCGAATAGGTCAGCCACAGGTAAACAAGACAACACAGACATGATTCATTTCACTTTGGACCAACAGAGGAAACGCATCCCAGCATCCATCTCATGAGCCCAGTGTGCGAGTGGCTTTATGGAGAACAAAACCGCACACTGCTGCTATAGTGGACAAGCTGGCCGCACCACAATCACCACACCATTATGTTTTCTTTTTAGTGAAATCAGCTTACTTTCTGTGCAGCTCAATAGTGTTTCAGGGCCAACAAAGGGCTTAAGTAAAGTGATTTGTGAGATGAGATCCCATTTGTCTCACCTTTGTTCATCTTCTCCCTCCCAACTTCCTGTTCTTCACAAAAAAAAACACACAAAAAAAACGTTTACATCTTTTTGGAGGACAAAAAAAATGCTGAATTAATCAGTCTATATTATGAGCAGTCATCTTCAGATGCCCTTGTTCCTGACACTCAGATCGGTAATATGGATGACTGATTTTCCATTGTTCAGTTGGGCTGAAAGTGGGGGATTACTGCCTGTATTTCCCATTAGATTAGAAATATTTTCCTGCATCCTATGCAAAGATCGAAATCAAGTATTTAGCCAAGAAATAGACAAATAAGATGTTCTCAAAAACAAGAGGTTGATGGTTTTTAGGGTTTTGTCCAGAATGTATCACTGTGAAAAACCACAGCAGAGAAGGATCCAGCAGCCCTTAATGACACATTTGTGTGTGTGTGTATGATGCAGACATCCATGGCCACAGACCATTATGTTATTCCATTTGACTGCGTTTAGCTGTCAGGAAAAATGTAGCTATTGAATAGCCTGCAAAGGACAAAAAAAGCTGAACATAAATACATTCAATACGCTAATACATTGAGGACGCAAACACATTTGGCATCTGTAAAACTTGAAATCTGCTCATTTAAAGAAGCGGTTTCGAGGGTCTGTCCAGCATCAGTTATCTGAGGTCGTACTTTACTGCTGGCATCTTTTTGCGCTTTGAAAAGAGTTTGATTAGGAGAAAACGTGACTTGTCTGGCCCTAAGTGAAGTCGTTGCAGTCTGACCTTTACAACCTCCCCTCAACATCGCTTAGAGATGCTGCATCTTCATCCACAACCGTAGACAATTAAGTTGCTGTAGTGGACGAAGACGTCATTCTTCACTGTAAACAAGGGCAACTCTGTGATACAATAACACCCTAATTCAGATGGAATGACAGCAGCAGTTGAGCCTGAGCACAACGTCATTAGTAAAGACAAAATTGGCGAACAACAGTTGTGACAGATTGCACCCTTATTTGACCCCTAACATCACAAAAAACGCATTTATCCTAATACAAGGGCATTCAACAGGCTGGTGAGAAAATGAAGAGCCGGGTGATTGTTTTTTGTTTTCAGTTGCCAGAGTAGACAAGAGCTTCCTCTCTGCTGTCTCTGGAGAATAGGTCAATAGGGAGAATCACCACCTGCTGCTGCAGTCACACATCTGAGAGGGTTTCCAGCTGCACAGGTGGTCTTCCCATCCATGAAACACCCGAAGTTAATAAATATGATGCAAATTCTATTTTGATAGGCTAATAAATGTTTACACAATTTAGAATAAAGTGTCGTGACAGACATACAAAGTATCCAGTGTTGGCTTTTGCTGCTTAATAGACTTGTCACAGGAGCCCTGAGGGCCTGTGTACCTTACTGTTTCTCCTCTGTTCTCATCCTCTAGACGTGACGCAAGTTGTGGATACCTTTCTTCCAGTCCAGATGAGATGAGATCAGATCTTGGCTCTAAATGTTGCTCATCAATCGCATTTCCTCTCCCAGTGATCTCTGTGGCTGACGTGAAAAGCGGCTCAAACTCTGTTTTACAAAGATACAATCAAGAGGTAGAAACGGAAATGGACTGCTGTTTTTGCGCAGCATTTTTACCACTTAAAGGATTTTACGGGGCGTGTCACGTTCACCACGTTCACACACTAGTCCAGCCACACAGGCTGCAAGGGGCTGAGATCAAACCATTAACCCGTCAAAAAAGAGCTGCAACTACTATCATGCATTTTAAACATTTAAGAAATGTCAAAATTCTCTCTGATTTCAGTTTCTTTTACAGAAAATAAACTAAACAGCTAATCGATGAATCAACAAAGTAAATGACAGTATATTTACTTGGACAGAGCTGCCCTTAGCCACTTTTGTCACACAGTTGTACTTATGTCCTTTGCATACCTCGTTGTAGTCCATTTTCTGAATGAGAGCCCATATAAAGCTACAACAACAGGTCGAAATAAGTATTTAGGTAAGGTTTAAGAGGGTTGATTTGATTTTTACACCTTGCAGGACATGTGCTGAAAATCTGTTGACCTCATCTCTAAGTTAGTTCTCAGAACAAGCAATACAAGTCTCCAAAGTTGCAGCTCAAGTCCCAAGGCTCATGTCAACAGAAAGCCCTGGTCACGGTTTGGTGAGTCAGACTCACGTCACACATTAAGTCTGAGGCCAGCCTGACACTCCCCTCATCACCAGAGGTGAGCAAACAGATCAAACATGTGATGTGGTCCTGCCTGGAGAAGCACGTGCAACGTTTGGTTTGATCTGGACTGAGACATCAAAGAGACTTTGGATGAATCTGGTCACATCAAACGTTTAGTCTATTTTAAAAACCAGAACAGCTCTATAGTGTGTGGATTTCATTGGATGTGTAACAGAAGCCTGTGATGGGTAGCTGTTAAAATAAGAGAGGATGAGAAGAAACTTGATTTGTTATGGTCTTGAATCACATCCTGGATGGCTTAAGAGGATTTAATCTTGAACCCTTTGACAAAGAATCTAACATGACCAAAATTGTGCTAGTCATGTGGTCTTTTTCAGCACCAAACCACTAAAGATAACTGAAAGTCCTAATACAGAGAACAGCACTTATTGACTAAAGCAAAAGTCATGGGAGTTTAAGTGTTAGTAGAAGTTGTGATAGCACTATTACTGACAAACGGCTGACGTAAAAGTGCGTAAGACATTTTCTGGCCAGAACTCAAAACAGACTGAGAAATGGCAATATGATGCCAACAGCAATTTTCTCAGATCTTTGCAAATGTAAATATTTAAAAAGGTTCATTGTGTTTCTGATGAACCTTTCCTGAAAAAACACAACTGAAATATTCCTCTCAGGGAGAGTGCAATAAATGTGACATAACTGCTCCACCCTGAGAGGACGAGGAGGAAGATGACTGGGAGGACGATAACAGCATTTGCATGTTGTGACATTTACATTTGGTGATAAATAAACTTATAATGTACTTTGCAGCTGCCTACTGTTTTCCCAAATTAGATGAACGAAGCTGAAGGATGTTCACGGGGGATACCGGATAAGGACTGTGTATGTTTGTGTGTGTGTGTCTGCAATCCCTCCCAGTTACCTACACAAGATGGATACAGATAAGCACCTTCCAGCAGGAGCTTTCAAGGTGCTGAATGTCCCACCATCATGAATGTTCTATCCCATTGCATCCTCACCCATTCCCACTTTAGCAAATAAGACCATAGAAGAGTAAAACTTTCTCTCTCTAACTTTATCTGACAGCTTGACGCTCAGACATGTGAAATTAGATGGTCCCAGAAACCAAAACAATTAGCTGAAAGACACCAAAAAGCTCTGGTGGCACCTGCAAAGTCAGCTGATAATTCTCTGGGTTCAACTTTAAATGTGAGCTCCTTCACGTACTGTAGATCTGTCTATTATTGAGTCGTAAAAGTAAAAGTTTTAAGAGAGCTGATGTTCTTTGCAGGGCTGTAAGATTGTTTCAGTCCATTCCATTATCTTACCCACATTGGACCTTTGCAGAGGTCTGCTGGAGCCTGTCCCAGCCCATATAGGGGGAAAGGGAGACAGACGCCCCAGACAGGTCACCAGTTCATCAAAGGACACACACAGCCCTCACTCTTACTCTTACAGAGTCTGCAACCAACCTAAACAGGTAAGTTTTGGGGGAAAACCTACTACTTGTAGAAAACCCATGCAGACACAAAGAACCTGCAAACTCAGAGGAACGTCCTCAAGCCGTGTGAGATTTGAACTTGAGATTTTAACACCATGAGTCAGCAGTGCCATCCACCAAGTGTCTGTGTTGCCATGTATCAGATCATTTTACTTAAAAGAAAAATAGTCTATCTCAACATTGACACTTCCATTAATCGCTCCATCCATCTATTTTCTTTCCTGCTTTCATTATCACACTCAAACTTACAGTCTCCATGCATCCTAAACATGCATGCTTTGGGGCAATAAAAATAGTCTTTCTATCTTGAAAAAAGTCAGGTCAAGATAATATCTGCACTGACACTTTATTCTCAACATTGTTCAACAAATTCACTCTTATCAGCAGCAGGTTTATGGTCTGTCCCGCAACACCAAATCATTGCATATGTCTTAGATTTCTGTTCTGCAATTCAAGCAGAGATCGTAATGAATGACAACAAAGTGGAATGAAAATTCACTCTGTTTGTGAGTCTGACCCATAAAGTAGATCCTACTAAGTTGGCATTCGTCTCATTCACTTGTTTAGAGAAAAGTTTTGGGACTCAATTACAGACAAAACACTTGAATAACTCAGTGATTTTTTTCAGCATTTCTCTGATTAGGCAATCCTTATGTAACTTTATTTTTCAATGGAATATTTTTCCCTTCACCTCCACTGAAAATGAAATATTTAGAACCTCACATCTGCCATTTCAGCCGGGCGTGAGACTGAAAGATCAGCTCAATCTACCACGATTAGGGCTGGTCCCAGACACTACCTGACTGTGATGGAGGGGTGCGGAGAAGAGGGAGGACAGACACGGAGGGAGAGAGAGGGAGCGCAATGATAAGTGAGCTGTAGCATGTGCTAGTAGTGCACTAATCATGGACTCCGGCTGAAGACACACATGGGCGCCTCACAGGTTATTGAGAGATAATGGGATTCTCGGGGCTGCAGACACACAGCTAAAGACAGAGATGAAGTTTGAAAATAAATAATGCAAAATCACTCTTTCTCTTCCTCTGCGTGGGTGGCTTCCCACGTGTCTGCGTACGCCTGGGCACTGTATATGCATGTATATTGTTTGCAGTGATGAAAAATGAGGAAATAATGCATTAGTCAGTATGGGATCAGCAGCCGCTCCAGCTTCCAGAGTTTGATTGGTGATTTTAGATTCGCAGCAGGATAGAAATCACAATATCGGAAATAGTTTCTGGGCAGCACGGTGCATCGGTGGATAGCACTGTCAGCTCACAGCAACAATCCCAGTTGGACGATGGGCCTTTCTGTGTGGGGTTTGCATGTTCTACACATGTCTGTGTGGGTTTTCTCAACGTACTTTGATTTCATTCCACACGCCCAACACGCCCAACATTCATGTTAAGGTCAGCCGGATACTCAAGTGCAACTTGGAGTGAGTGTAAGTACGTACGGACTGTTGGCCTGTCCAGGGTGTAAAAACGAATGGACACTTTGTCCTTCCTATGAGGAGCTTCCCAGTGGGAAATTCAGGTGCTGCTGCTGCTGCCAAGGAGCGATCGGGGTGAGGTACCTTGGTCAAGGACACTTCAGCTGTGGAGGGATTAAAACCTGAGACCTAGAGCTCCAAGTTGGGCTCTGCCTTGCCTTGTGTAGATTTGCACCAGCAGACATGCTCACAAGCTGGAAGGATGATAAATGGATGAATGTAAGTTTCAAAACTTTTTGCATCAATGCAGATTTAAGAGAATTTCCACGTCAGTGGTCCATCCATTAGAACAGAAGGTTGTATGCAGGCATGAAGGCAGAGGGTATGGTCCAGTTGTTTCATTCAGGCTTGAAAGGCATTTCAAAAAAGTGATGACACAGGTGTATGCAGCTGGCTCCTTTATTCTCAGCAGGATAGGATTTGCATAGGTATTTACATAACCTCTGAGTTCCTCCAATCCAGGATCATGTCCACTGTAGGAGGCCGGAATAAGGTATACTCCTAATACAATCCTACTCATTTGCATCTTTTTTTGTTTTGTATGTTCTCATAGATCTTTGATCAGAACACGGGTTGAATTTTTAAGATTTATCACACTGCTGGCATGTATTGTTGAAGTCAGGGTTAGCTGTGCAGCAAACCTGGATTCCCTTGCTTTCACAGCCCCCCTGCTGTGCTGTGTTGTCATTTCACGGACAGCTGCAGGGGCTGTAAAATCACCCTCTGTGCGAGCCCTTTAAGGACCTATTCTGATATTTACTGTCAATAGGTTTTCCAGCGAACACGGACTCTCTGACGCAAATCGTCCCCCGTCCCTCCGATCCCACTCCTCTTTTCTCGTGATGTGAATCTAGACACCCACCAAGCACTGCCGGTCAGAGAATAATCACCAGCCACCGTTCACACACCACAGGCTCGACTCAGGTGACAGCTAACGTTCCTCCGCGTCGTCATTTCTCCACCCAGAGACATCGCGGCGGGTTTAAATTAAATCGTCTCATCTCTTGAATGTCAGAAAAAGAGGAGGAGGAGCGAGGAGCAGCTATTCATAAAAACTCATGAATGAGTGGATCGGAATGAACAATGAACAATGATTTGAGCTGGAAGGAATTAGGAGCGATTCTGCATGACATCGACATGCAGGCCGAGGAAAAACAAGCCAGTCTCCGAAGCTGAGTATGCCCTCCTGAACTGTGACGCACTCTCTCTCCCTCTCTCTCTCTCTCTCTCTCTCTCTCTCGCTCTCTCTCTCCCCACACACACACACACACACACACTTTCCAGCCAGCCGTTTCCACCAGTTCCTGTCCCTGTAAGCTGTCACTTATTCCCTGCCACAGTGACCCCTGTCAGGCCGGTGTCACTTTCGAGGGAGAGGGGGAGGGCACGGGGTTATCTCGCCATCCATACACACTCACATTTCCATTTGTTTATTTATTTGCTCGTGTCACTTCGTTTTCGGGTGTCTGCCTCTCTCCCCCGTCCGTCCTCCCACGCCCGCACGGTCACGCTCTTGTCTCTGAAGCAGCCACCTCTGATTGCTTCGCTCCTGACCGCCTGCCAACAGCGAGGTGTTGGGGTTTCTCTGCAGTTCATCTCCCTACTTTCCCCGAGTTTACCCCAAACTTTGTTGAAAACTTTTTTTTTCTTTAAATTGACTTCTCCGGATAAAAATATCACAAAATTCTTAAGTCACAAGGGACGCTGCTGCCTCGGTGAGATTTTGGGGACGGCACTGTGGCCTGAAGCAGGCTGCAGCACACTTTTTGAGAGTATCAACTCAGTGATTAAGGAACCCACCCACTCCCCTCTGTGTGTGATTCTTCATTCAAATCTGATGCAATAAACAGTCTGCCAATACCTGTGGGTCACTGAGCTGCACCGTTATGTAAGAGGAAACTTTTGGTGAAGACTCCTACGTTTAATTATCGTGATGCGCTTTTGCTCTCCCCACAAAGAGCCAAACAAGGTCTTTGGAGCCGTTCATTAGAGCAACATCTAGACATGTTTCACAATTTCTAATGTCATTTGTTTGCACCTTCGAAGACTGACACAACAAAAGTAGAAGTCAGATATTATCCTCCACAAGATGATGCAGACTTGAAATGGAGCTTAAAAAAAGCGAATACAACAGTAAAATGTGCAGCCAGACTCCAAATCGATACTTAGCTTGCTTCGTGTCTGCTGTATGTGTGAAAAAGCACCACTTTACACTGCAAGGTGGTAAAATGTCATTTTCAGAAATCCACCAATCAACACTTCCAGTCTGAGAGCACACCCAGACATCTTGTCCTTCTTAGAGGTTTTAGGTCATTTGTTGCAGATCTCTTCATTAAAATATCGTTTCGCTCTGACAGTGAGTCTGAAAAAAAACATGCATAGCAGGAACCAAATCCAGATTGCATCCCTCTTGACAGGAACCTGGTGAAATAGAGATTTGATGGAACAGCTTGCTGAGAAGTTAGTATCCAATATCAGGTTTGAATAAGAAGCACATCACTGGATATACATGCAGTATGGAGTGAACCGAAGCATGCACATCATATATTAATTCTCTATTTTATTTTTGTTGCAGCGCAGATCCACTTTCCACTCTGTCCTCCGGTTTTTACCTTACCTTACCATACCTGATAAGGTCAAAACTTTTTCTGCAAATCATAAACATGTGAAACACATAAATCCCCTCATACAATCTACACATTTCATTCTACACGTCACTATATTCCAATCACTACAGACAAGAGTATTGTGTTCTAAATACGTAACTCTGTTATATTCTAACATCTTCAGACATACACTACTCCCCAGCACTGGCCACGTGTGATGCTCATGGTGATATCATGTTATATTGGTGTCACTCCTCTGCCTTACTCTCCTGTACTGGGCGAGCGAGGGCGACACTGAAGGCTGCTGGGATCATTAGGCACTAAACTTCTGGAGGCAAATGCTGCAGCCTCATGAGCCGTACACTCTGTCACGAAGCCACTTCCACTTGGTCCAGCCCTCTTTGTGTTCGCTGGCTTCTCCGAGCCTAACCTTGCCGATAACCACAAGGCTGGTCATCTGCGTATACAAGAGTATTTAATATAACACGACATGAAGTGGAAATACTGCCGAATGAAGCATTTCAGAGGTCGCTGCAACTTTCACTGATGGTTTATAAAATATCTTCTTCTTCTCTTCTTCCTTTTGATGTAACTCTGCTCTGTGTGATACTACATGTATCCTCAAGCTGCAAGCTTCATTAGATAACCTGATGAACTCCACACCTCCAGATTTGCCTTGTTGTCAAAATTTGATCAGTCATCACTCAGTCTTGATCCCTCAAGTTATTCCAGAAAATCATCTGGTTCTAAAGAGGCTACATTTTCAGATGTGGTCTAAGGGGAAATGAATGAGAATGAATGAGAGTCTGGGCAATTGATATAATGCTATTATTTCAATACAATCCATTTATATATATACTGTATATGTATATATACACTCTCCGCCTTGTTTTACAGAAACTTCCGTCACACTCTGAAGAATCTCACTATGACTTTAAAAGATATGTAATTGACAACAGCAAGCATTAACCCCTCTAAACAGAGGACGGGGGGGTTAATGAGTCTTATTATTTTCTCCCATCGCACAGGCATGTACTTAACCTGTCCTCTTCCTCTGTGCGCGAGGTACATAATGCTGACCAGAATACTAATTGCTCCGATCTCCCAGCTCTGAAAGACTCTGATGGCGAGCTTTCTCACTGCGCAGGATGAGAGAGCGTGTACTTTAATCACGGCTTTAGAGTTAAAAACGGTGACGGAGGGAAAAAAAAAAGAAATGAAAGAATGTTGCCACACCTGCAGCAACGGCTCCATCTGCTCTAATTGTTCTACATCTACGGTGGCAGGACGCCACCTGCACTGACTCATTTATCCAAGGGCGCGTTTGGCCTTTTGAACTCCTTAAATTCCAACATGCACATTGTCTCCAGCTATTAATTGGCTCCTCTGGGAAAGTCGTTACACAGTTGGCCCTAACAGGAGAAAGGACACAGGCGTGACAGAGTTAAAACAGTGGAGTCCCGCACGGATCAGACGCGTCTTAATTGGGCCGCTGTCGCTTCCTGTGTTGGTTTCCAGCAACACCATGCCAGGAGAGAAGGAAACTGGGGAGATAGCGGTGTTTAGCCTCCTCATTCAATCTGTAGTCAGAGCAGAGGAGCACTGGAATCGCCTGCTGGGATTCAGTCCCATAACTGTTTTTGATGTAGTTTAGTGTAGTTTTTAAGTGCTGACTAATACATTAATGCTCTAAGAAACCGGACATTTTCAGGGGATGTAATTTGGTTCGTTTCAACATGGGACAAAAGTCAAGAGGGATGTATCTTTTTATTGCTAAGAGTAAAGTCTTTTCTATGAAGATTCGACACACTTTTCAGCACAAATTTTGGCACAAATTTCATAAAGCATGCATAATGGTATCCTCCATGGTGTTGACACTTATAACTTTGGGCTCGGCAGGGGCTTAACCTTACTTGACGTATTGGACGTGACAGCATATTGAAAGCAGGTAATTACAGCATTACACGGACATTTCAATTCACACCGGCTTTGGCTGCTGGGGGAGTGATTATGCAGGAGCTCACCCTGATGGAGAGGAGGGTTTCGGGTCAAGAGCTACAGCAAATCTCAAGTTAAGGCAAGTTTAGGATGGATTACTGTGCTCGACTGAGGGTCACATCTCTTAAATAACATTTTGTTTTTGGCCAAAATCTAAGTAACCCTTAAAACTGAAAGTCATTAGTAAAGTAGCACGCCAAATTGTCTACCTGTGTGCTCATTGAGGTTTGAATATTTTTTCAAGCTTGAGTGCTTTTTCCTTTTAATCCATCCATCCATTATCTTACATGTTTTGTATCTTAACACTATTGCAGGGGTCTGCTGGTGCCTATAATGACTCTAGACTCTGTAATGGAAAAATGGAGCCAGGACCCAGGATGCTATCGCAGAGAGACACTTGGGAGTGGGTGCAGAGCGTCATGGACTGTGGAGATCTTCCCCTAAGCTGCATCCTGGATGGATGGAGGAGCTGACAACATCTTCTCTCTTCGCTCTTAATTACTGTGTTTCCTGCCTCAACTTCCTGTCTCGACTCGTCATTGTTTCAGTGGTTTATTACAATTATAATAATTATTATTTTTATTATGTAGTTATAATTATTATTGATTTTACCTTTTTTTTACTTCCTTATTTGGCATTTGCACTTCTTCATTATTATTACTTTCTGCTTATAATACTCTTTTACTGTCCTATTATTACTATTATTAGCCTCTTTTTCACAGTGGACTGTTGTATATTGTGAAGGTGAATTGTTTATTTTACCTGACATTGTTGTATTGTGAATGTACAATCACTCTCTTATTCTATTCTATGGAGAGTTTAGAGTCTCCAGTCCACCTTAGCAGGCAGGACTTTGGAAGGAAACCCAGAGAAAACCCACCTGCACACCTGGGAGAACACTGCACAGAAAGGCCCTCAGTATGACCAGGACTCAAACCTCAAAGTGCTCACAGGTCACAGGACCTCACAGTTTCACTTACCTGTGCACATGAATGGAGGCCCAGTGCATGTAAACTGTTTTGGGGGTTGACTGGAAATTCCCCGTGTTGCTCCACGTTGCCTCCAATGTCAGTTGTTTTGAAGATGCGCTACGTCTTTAAGAATCTACAATGAGTCTAGCTGTCACGATGTGCAACTCCTTGGAGGTTCTGAATGTAAAATGTAACGTAATGTCATTGCTGAGACCAACGCAGTCACGACAAGGCGCAAGTGAACTCCACGACCAGCACTGTGTGTGTGTGTGGGTGTGTGTGTGTGTGTGTGTGTGTGTGTGTGTGTGTGTGTGTGTGTGTGTGTGTGCATCCAAGTCCATGTGATGGTTGTATATGTGAAGGTCTCCAGGTGATTCTGACACATGTCTTTCTGCAAAGAAATGCACAGTTGTAAAGAGGTCTTGCTCGGAGCAGTCAGAGAAGAGGAAGAGTTTTTTTCTGTTACTTTATGAATCTTTTAAAGAATCCTGTAATTAGCATAGCTGGGATTCCCTAATATTACCGTGGTTCTCCCTCTGCAAAGAGAGAAGGATTGCAAATCAATTTAGGTAAAAGTACTAATATGACACTGTAAAAATACTTTGGTGAATAGTGTGAAGGTCTTTCCTCATCTTAAGTGGAATTACATTACAGATTAATGGTTCTTCTGACTGTGACAATGTGATATGGGAGAGTTTTCTCTGACATGAATTAATCTTGTGGTTAATAAATTCACTACTCTTTTCATCTGTGTAATATAAGAAAATCAAAAAAAATTACTAAATGATTCCCTTAACTATAATGTAGAACCAGAAAAAAGAACAAAGTCTCCAGTGTGTTAAGCAGAGACCATTAAATGTCACAAAATGACCTTTGAGTGAACACAACAGAGAGTAATTAATTAAGCTGATAGCTGAATCAACCATTTGTTTTGAAGTTGTAATTGCTAGGTAGCTTCATTTTCAATGCATCACACTGAAAAAGTAAAATGACATAAAAAGAGTAACAAGCACCAACCATATTGTAGCGGTATAGAAGGTTAGGGTACCACAGAAAGAAATCCAAGAACTCTGTGTCCAATTTGTTCACTACAGAAAGTGCATTAGTTTTGCTCACAGGAGCCAGATGGGTTCAGCTCTCCCTCCTGAGTCCTGTGACCTTTGGGTATTTGTGAAATATGTTCAGTCATTTTTCTGCTGCACTCATTGGCGCCCCACAGGAGACCTTCAGATTTTGTTTTTGTTCCAACAGTCAAGGATCAAGAACATAGAAGCCTATTATAAGGAGACCCTTACACCATGAGAAAAAAAATCAGAATAAATAAATCCATTATAATCATCCACAAACAGCAGCCTCCAAATTAAATCGTCCTTGGGCGAGATACTGAGCCCCAAACCGTCCCTGATGCTGTGTGATCGGAGTATGAAAACATGTGAATGGTAATAAATCCTTGCTGACCAGATGGACCCTGTAGGTGGCCTCCAGCATCAGTGTGAATGGGTGAATGGGTGACTGTACACTTTGAGAGACACTGTATAAAAACCGTTCCATTTACTACAGATTATTTGCAAACAGTGTTCGTATGAGTTACTGTATTCTAGTATCACTGAAGTAAAAGAATAGCATGAATGAACTAATATACATCACGTGTTTATTAACTCTGCAAAAAACAACACCTTGACCTTCTGGGCTATTTTCTGGCATGAATACTGGATGTTTTCAGTATGTTTGTTGCTGTGGCCACATTAGTGAAGTGAGATATAATGATAATGATATAATATAGTGAATAATTGAGAATCACGTCATATTATATTGTTTCTATTTCATTCCACTATTAATGGCAACTGTTTGAATACATGAATTGTCTTGAATGGAGCAGCACTTTGTTTATTGTTGTCTTACACATTGTAAGCATTCAGTAGAATACATTACACTGAAGACTTAACAGAATACTTCACAAATGTCATTTTAGGGCATGAATTTTCTAACTTAAAGTTTAAAAAAACTCTCCTATCATTGTCCATAAAAAGCGAAAGGTCATTAAATGGATTAGAAGACAGAATTAGTTTAAATTATGGGGTACTGAATGTAAAATGAAATGAATGTAGAAACTATTTGTTACGCATAGTTGTTAAAAATGTATAAATAAAAACATCTGAGCTGTCTCATTACATTACAGTTTAGGTCTTTTAGATTTGTTTTATTCACAAGTTCTTTGACATGAATTTCTTTCTCAAAAGACAAACAAGTGTTTTTGCACCACATACAAAATTCACATTTATTTTTTTCTTTTACACCTGAGTGTATCTTATCTGGCCCTGATGTTGCATTTCCTGTTTTCTGGTCCATAATGAAGCTTTTGTTTGTTTCTCAGATGACAGATTTGGCAGCAGCCCTTATAGGGCGATCATTCACCAACATCCAGTTACGCACGACTTGGTGACATCAGCTGTGGGTGGGGGTGCATGGGATCCTGAAAAATGACTCCAGCGTTGGTGTGACGACAGTGACCAGTAAGTATAAATGCTGGCTCGGAGAGATATCTGCTCATATACCTCCAGACTTGGCCTCCACTCAGGTCATCAACCACTGCGAGAGGCTGGGAACCAGGAGACTTTGGACACATCCCGGGTGAGTAGAGACTTACACTAAGTCGTATTTCAATCTTTCTTTTGAGCTCCACTTTGCCTGATCAGATATGTCGTATGTCCTTCTCCATATACCTGGCCACTCATTCTGAGGAGGATCCCTCTGAAGGAAGACAGAAAAAAGCACTGTTTAGATTGTTTCAAGGGAGATTCCCTGAATTATCCGATGTCTGCTGGATTATGGATCCCAGTTTGTCCTCGACGTGCGTAAATTACGCACGGTGCGTACAGTACTTGGTGCAGATGCTGAATCCTTTCTAATTATGTTTTGTGTGATAAATAATGCTTTCTTTTATCTTCTCAAAAACTGCTGTGCAGACATTCGCCTGTGGAATCCGCTGCACAGAAACAAAAATATCTTTTAGAAATAAATGTTCTTTCTTGCAAATGCAATCCAAATTATTGTATTTTCCAACGCAGACTGGAAGGGATCCTGTATTAATCTGCCATCTTTGAAGACAAATCAACTGTCTAGAAGTTAATTCCATCGAGAATCTGTTCAGTAGTATAACAGAATCCTCACGCTAACTTCTTGCCTGTCATGGCCATAAATCTCCTCCCTCTGCAACAGATTTCCAACTTGCACGACCATGAAGTCGACAAGTCTGCTCCTCCTGGCTTCTATCCTGGTCTGCAACCTGACTGTGTGTGGAGGACAGGGCTTCCCTGCTGAGGAGGAAGCGGAGCACGGAGCCACCATAGACGACATCATCCTGCAGAGAGCGGAGACGCTGCTGCTGCGCTCCATCCTCAAGAAGCTGCAGGATGCGGACGCCAGAAACGGTGCGTAAAAGTGTTTTGTGCGTGTCTGTGTGTGTGTTAAAGCCAACCCAGAGGGGATATTTAATGCAAAATGGCCAGGAGAGTTTTCCGTTTGTTTTTCTTTTTCTTTTCCAGCCATTAAGTCCAATTTAGCGCCACTGTATGAGTCCATTAGTGTATCAGCATCACTCTTGCATGTTTAATCATAATGTATGGCTTGGATTGATGAAAGAAAGTGCATAAAAACATATCCATCCCTTCACTTATTTGTATTCGAATCATTAAAGCACAGGACATAAGCACAGCAGTCACCCGAGAACAATATAGTTTCTACCTGACCTCACTGCATGTTTTTAGACTTTGGGTATGTAACGTGAAAACTCAAACTCAAAGAAATGGCCTCGGTCCAATCGGGATTCGAACTAGAAATCTCTTCCTTATCCACTCACACATCATGTCGCTCTGAAATTGTGCTTCAAAAATTGCAAAAATTAATACTATTAAACGTTTTGCGGCCGCGCAAATTACGCACCGTGCGTAATTTAAGTTCAACGGAGAGAAGATTGAAACCATTATCCATCAGACATAATTCGTGGAGTTTCAGAGCAGATTTGATATCATCTTAACCGTGTTTTTTTGTCCGTCTCTTTCTCTAGAGGGATCTTCCTCTCCCACAGAATGGGTGACCAAACGCCAGCATCCCGGCAAGAGGTACATGGAGGATTTGGAGAAGCGGCAGCACCCGGGCAGGAGAGAAGAGGAGGAGGAGGACGATATTGACGATGATGATGATGATGCTGCATACTATGAAGTTCAAAAGAGACAGCACCCGGGCAAACGCGACACCGAGGCGCACTGGTTCACAGAGCTGCAGAAGAGGCAGCATCCAGGGAAGCGCCTGGTGCTGGTGCACAGCAAGCGCCAGCATCCAGGGAAGCGCCAGGACCTGGGTGGAGAGGGGTTCGATGATGTTGGAGATGATGATGGTGGAGATCTGGCAGAGCTGGAGAAGAGGCAGCACCCAGGGAAACGCTTTTGGGATAACTCCAATCCGGATTTAGGCTCAAACAGTCCGTGCGACGTTTTGGACCCAACGAGCTGCAGCAAAGCGAGTTTGCTGCTCGACTTTTTAGACAACATGACCAAGAGTCACGCCGAGGAGAAGCGACAACACCCGGGCAAGAGGTTCGCACCCCAGGAGGAAGAGTAGGTCCAACCCAAGTCTGAAGTGCGTTTCCTGCTGTAATGTAACCACATCTGTACATTAAGTGACCATGATGAATAATTAAAAACGATCAAAGAATCCACATTTAACCCTTTGTGCCATCTTTTTTTTCCTTTGGCAGACTGTGTCATTCAACTTCTTGCGTAATTGTCTTTTTATTAATTTGCCTTCATGCAGCTGTAAATAAGGTTTTCATAAGAGTGTCTTCCCTTTGTTAAACATTATTAGTAAATTACTATCACAATGATTAATTATTATTCTTTATTCCGTCCAAGAATGTAGTCTACAAGGCTTCTGCGATGTTGCCTCTGTGAGGCGACACACGCTTGTCAGTACAGTACATGCTTGAAATATGTGGTTAATGTAGAACTGATTTGTGTTTCATTCTTTTCTACTTGTGTAACAATATAATTACTACCACAGCAAATAAAATTGTGTCACTGATTATTTTTCTACTCATCATTGCATGGATTAAGTTTATCATTACGTGTCTTAATGTTGTACAAAAAAATGGAAAAAACTGCCTTTGCCTTAAAGTCAACCACCAATGTATTTGTCGACAATAAAACGCATTGGTAAAAATGTATGGCTTGTTGTAGTCACTCATTCAACCCCATCTATAGGTCTAATTGGTCGGTATATCGTCCAACAAGGCCTCACTCTGAATGATTAATGTGACTCAACAGTAGACAGAAAGTGTCAGGTATCCTCCTCTCAGTTTAATTGGGCTCATTCCATCAGAGCCCTGGGAGCAGCTGTCCACAGGTCTGATCAATATGCAAATTATTCATCAGTGATGGAGACTTCATGGTGGAGACGCTCTGCTGAAACACACACACACATACACACACACACACACAAACAAACAACTTGGATTGACAGCAGAGAAAATACACATTATGCATCGTTACCGACTCCACATCACTCATGCATGAAGTATTTAAGAATGATATTTTTCTGCATTTTCCAAATTATCTGCTGCTCATCAGCAAATCTTTTGAGACTCTGGAGTTTCTTATGAATCCTGCTGTGAATACACAAATACACATTCCCCCCATGTGTATACACACACACATATACACACAAACACACACACACACAGTTCTGTTATTCCACAGGCTGAATGGCTCAGCAGTTTCCAACATTTCTGGTTTGACTGTTTTGCGGGTGCATCTCAAGTTATGTCCCATGAATTCTGAACAGTTAGAGTGACAACTGAAATCAGGGCCTTGAAATCTTTTCAGCTTCTCAGGAGCCTGAAATGGTAACATTGGACATGAAGCAACCACGGAGGCAAAAAATCAATTTATTTCACTTTGTAAATGATTAGACATTTTGTGACACCTGAGATTCATGCTTGTGAAACCCGGAAGGCCTTTCAGGTAGATGTTTGTTTGGCACTGATGGAGTAATCTGTAAAGAAAGCTGTGTCAATGAGATCTTAGCTCCTGGTGCCCTTATATGTCTGCGTGTACAGTCTGTTAATCATCACCAAGCAGAGAAGAGATACATGGAATCTGAATTGTTTATTGCTATAGATCCTCTGAAAGAGAGCTGTGCACACAGTTTCTGAAACTATAAACCGCAACAGAAACAACTGACGCAGGCACAATGTTACACTCAGCCTCAGGGTTAAGTCATAACACAAGGTGCACAATAACTTTAGGCTGTTTCATTTCAGGTTATCGTTTCATGCAAATGCCAGGGAAAAATGTGCAATTATCCAACCAACACACACTCCTGTCAGAGGCTCCTGGGGCAGTTTCCTGTTCAGCACACAAACCTCACACTTTGGCAGCACAATAGAGCTTAAAGCCAACACACGTCATTAGTGGTGCCAAAAGTTCAGGTAAGCCTGTCTATGTTTCAAAGACCAAGGAAAAATCTGACAAATAAGAGAATTACTAATCAGGACCTGAGGAACAGTAAGTTAGAGGTGAAATGTTACAGTCGTTTGGAAAAGGATGCAGGAAAAGTATCCAAAAAAGCTTCCAATGCTGTGAGAAGAAGACTTTTTCAACTGCACTGGCCAAATTAGATAATTGGCTTATGAGGCGGAAGAGGTTAGTGTGTGTGCACAAGCATTCACAGGTTGCAAAACAGTTAAAGTTGATCTGGAATGGTTCAATGGCACTAACATAGAAACTACCGAACATCAGTTTCATCAGATATTATTTGACAAGTCGATATAAACAAAATCATGTGTTAGGTGTGAAAATTATGGTCAATTTCTACACAGATCAGTTCTAGTTTATCTGGCAATATACACGTAAAGTTTTTGCAGATTGCCTTGAGGAGAAATCAGATACTGAGATATTGCCATTTAACCTGAAACATCACCAAACTGCTGCCTCATGTGGCTTCATTTACTTGTGTACGTGAATGAAGGCAGGTATACGGACTGTTTTGGTGTTGGCGGTCACACACACTCATAAGCTACATCACATCCTGTCTCTGTTCAAACAAACCCATTATTTCATCTGCTATTTTCATCCATCCACTGTATCTATCATCTTACCCACTTCATACTTAATTGGCACCACATCGGCCAGATGAAACCGATCTCAGTGCACCCTGGACAGTCTGACAGTCCATTACAGGGCACGCAGACACTTCTAGAAACAATTCAGAGCATCCACGAGCACTTTTTTTGGACCATGGGAGAAAACTAGTGTTGTTTAACAAACTAATGGAAAAAATGTGTTTTCCCCCTTTACTCCACTCACAATTGGTCAACATTCAGTCATGGTTGAACAACCTTGCATAATATTCAAACGGTTGCAAAGACTACAACCGAATTGTCCTGCTGTGAGTTTTGTTCCGTTTGTCCCTCTTCTCTCTCCGTACGGACTGAATGCCAGTCACGTGAGCAGGCAGGGCTGCTGCTGCTGCAGCTGCTGTTGTCGAGCTGTCAAAGAGGAGACGCTTCACTACATAGTTATTGGTGGGATAACTTGTAAGTATACCGCAGCCGTTGGGTTAAAAGTGCTTGTTTTTTTAGATTGAGAAGTTTTTGTCGTTCCCGTGTTTTCAGCACGGAGACGTTTAGTAATGATGGCTACATTCAGCCGATCCCGCTGCTAGCACTCTGCAGCTAACGTCACAGCCCATTATTAAATTGGGCAACTTTTGTGGGTGGGATAGTTAAAATACCAAAATAATACGCCCCAAAACAAAATAGTGGTGGCTTGCAGGCAGTTAAGTACACAATTTGTCATCCAGATTTACGTGGGTTTGTTTTTCATTGCGTACATTAGAGATACGGTCCAATTGAACCTTAGGTTTACAGCAAGTTATAGACAATGGAGACAATCCATTTAACAGGGAAATACTCTGAGGAAATTAACCATATATATGGTTTCTGCAACTTACAAATGTTAGTTTACAAATAGACTGTAATTAAAGTCCCGTTCAGCCTTTGTTGACAACAGTGTTATGCAATCAAAAGCTGAAGCTAAACTAGAGTGATTGTAGTTTCATATGTTATGCGTGTAATATAGTGTATTACTGTGTAATATGCTGAATAAGGGAGTTTGTACATGTCAGTACAGCAGATCTCATGTAATGCAGTTCATTGCCCCCTTTTGTCCCACATTCAGAGGCCATCCATGCATTATCTGACCCACTCTGACCCATTTCAAATGGGTTGGAGGTAGTCTCGACAGGTCTCCAGTTCATCATAGGGCATAGACACACAACCAGAGAAAGCCTACGCATACACACACAAGCACACACAGGGAAAATATGCAAACTCATGCCCTTGCAATAATATAGTTTCATGAATAACTGATGATGATTGCGATGATCACATTCCAGCCAGAATACCTCTTGAAATCAGAGGATTTTGGCTTCATCCCACACATGTTAATCTCCTTAAGTATCTGGAATTTCACGTGCTGATTTTCTCACATTTGTGCTCCCTCACTGTGCTTCCCCCTGGTCTCCTGCGTCGTAGGTGTTTTCTCTGGCGCGATGGAGCTAGTATGGGGTGTGCTGCTCACCCCGTGACATGCGGAGCAACACAAGAATCTTGCACCTTGCGTTTCCTCTCCAACGAGGCAGCAGGCCGCTGTCATGGCTTCCAGTTATCCACCGCCCTTCGAGGGCACGGGGGAAGTGAAGGAGGGCTTTCTTTGCCCGCTGTGCCTCAAGGACCTTCAGTCTTTCTACCAACTCCAAGACCACTACGAAGAGGAGCATTCGGGGGACGACCGCCATGTCAGGGGGCAGCTCAAAAGTGAGTCTCAGTGATTGTTCTTGTAAGGATCAAGGAAGCTTTAATTCTCATTTAGTACACAGAATAATATACAAGTCTCTGGTCTTGACCTAAACATACATTAAAGCATTACATATATTAATGAAATAGTAATGAATACATTTAGATAACACACTTTAAGATAGATATTGGAATTAGTTCTTGTTCAAGTCCGTCAAATTGGACTTGAGATTAATAGTGAAATTGAGAATGAGTAATGTATTTTTGTGGACTAGGTGTGCACAAAAAAAAACTCTTATCTATGATGTCTTCTCTGCATTTTCCACACACTGAAAGACCATGACCTTATTGTCCTTTGTGCATAGCCTTGGTGCAGAAGGCAAAGAAAGCCAAAGACAAGTTACTGAAAAGGGACGGTGAAGACAGACCAGATACTGGAAGCTATGAATCCTTCTACTATGGTGGTGTGGACCCGTACATGTGGGAGCCTCAGGAACTGGGTGAAGCTTTGAATCTATATTGTTGGACTTAATAATATACCTTCTCATAATAAGAGCAGGAAACCTCATGCTGACTCATTTTCCTGTCTCTGTACTGATGCAGGAGCAACCAGAAGTCACGTGGACTTCTTTAAGAAACACCGGGCAGCCAGGATAGATCACTATGTCATTGAGGTCAACAAGCTCATCATTAGGCTGGAAAAGGTGCGTTCCCAACAGAAAATCTCAACTCTTTCCTTCGTTTTATGTCTGATGTTGTTAAAAAATGGCTGCCAGGATAACTAAAGTGCGCTGCTCTGTCGTTCCAGTTGACATCATTTGACCGGACCAACTCTGATGCTGCTAAAATCAGAGGTCTGTGTTGTGTGTTCTTTCTCACAAGTCTCACAGTGCGAGTGAATGTAATTGATTTGTCACTGTAAATTAACATTACTTCATCCTCTCTGACAGCCATTGAGAAGTCTGTGGTCTCGTGGGTGAATGACTCAGATGTTCCATTCTGTCCCGACTGCGGCAACAAGTTCAACATCCGGAACAGGAGGCACCACTGTCGTCTCTGCGGCTCCATCATGTGCAGGAGATGCATGGACTTTGTTCCCCTGCCCCTGGCTCGTACGTACGAAAGAACCCCTCGCAAAACCAGAGGAA